>OZ059804.1:2177382-2514943 GCA_964057025.1 Standfussiana lucernea | reverse complement strand
AAATAAATGTTCTCAAACATACTCAATAGGTTATGGGCCCAGGGCGCTGAGAAAAACTGTTAATAATGGCATCCACTGGGAGTGGGCATGCGAATGAGAAATCGCATGTGGCCCAAGGTAATTCGAATCTACCAGCAATGGAGAAGCTTGATGGTAGTGCCGACTATAATGTATGGAAGTTCATGATGGAACTCTATCTAATACATGAAGATTTATGGGAATACACGAAGACAACACCGGTAGCAACTGATGAGTCAGGCTACAGAAGAGACCAAAAGGCTAGAGCAAAAATCTGCTTAATGGTGAAGCCGCATTGTTTGGTACACGTTCGTCGGGCAAAGTCTGCAAAGGAGGCCTGGTATGCCCTGAAGGCTGCTTTTGAAGACAAGGGCCTGAACAATCGATGCAGACTGCTTTCAAAATTGGTAAGCATCAAGTTGCAACAATTTGCTACAGTTAATGAATATGTAACGGCTATCATGACGGTAGCGCAGCAGCTATGTGACCTGGGAAAGGAAGTAGACGATGAGTTGCTGGCGGCTTTGATGCATCAGGGGTTGACGGAGAAATTCCAGCCCATGAGATTAGCTATCGAGAATACAAACATAGAATTAACCACAGACTATGTTAAAGCTAAGCTGTTTCAAAGTGAAGACTTGTATCAAGCAGGTCCTAGTACTGTGTCGAATGCACTGCAAGCTAAAGGTCAGAAAAGCAAGCGACCGCAGAGAAACATGAACAAAACTCGTTCGATAAAATGTTTTATCTGCGACGGACCTCACAAAGCGATGGATTGTCCAAAGAACCCAAAAACAAAGAAGGATGCTATGATGTCGTTGGCGATGGCAACTGCAGGGAAACAAGGTTCTGGAGAGTGGATTCTTGACTCCGGCGCATCCAGCCATATGACAAATAGAAAAGTGTGGTTAAGGGACTATAAAAAGTTAGAGAAACATGTAGAGGTAGCGTGTGCGAATGGAGAAACTGTATATGGTGAGGCAGTTGGTAATGTGGTTAATGAGGAGATGGGTATTTCAATCCGAGATGTGATGTATGTACCAGGGTTAGCAACTAACCTTCTAAGTGTGAGCACAATTGTAAGTAGAAACCTAGTTGTTGTGTTTGAGAAGTCAGGTTTTAAGATTATGAAAGCTGATGCATGTAAGGTGACTGGTAAAGTTTCGTATGCAGGCACTGTAGAGCAAGGTGTTTATAAAATTAAATACTGTTCACAGGAAGTAGCTTTGGCTTCAACATCTGATCAAATTATGTTGTGGCATAGGCGTATGGGACACTTAGGAACACGGAACCTTACATTACTCAAGAATAAAATGGCGCAAGGGGTAAGTTTTCCCAACGTTACTACTAAACTAGAGTGTGAAGCATGTGTCGTGGGGAAACAGACGAAGCAGCCATTCAAGAGAACTGGTGCCAGCAGGGCAAAAGAGGTCTTAGAGTTAGTTCACTCAGACGTATGTGGACCTATGAGTGAGAAATCATACGGAGGGTATAGGTATTTTCTCACATTCATAGATGACCTTACCAGAAAAACTTTTGTTTATTTTTTGAGAACTAAAGGCGAGGTTTTTGAAAAGTTTGCCGAATTTGTAAAACTGACGGAGCGTCAAACTGGACACAAATTAAAAATCATCAGATCGGATAATGGCAAAGAGTTTGTCAACAAGAGAATGCATGAGTTCTGCAAGGCAAGAGGGATACGTCATCAACTGACAGTGGAGTACACACCCGAGCAAAATGGAGTTGCTGAACGAGCAAACAGAACTATCATGGAGAAAGCCAGGACTATGCTGGAGGAAGCTGGTTTAGGCAGACAAATGTGGGCTGAGGCAGTGAACACAGCGGTGTATTTGAAAAACCGATCACCCACTGTGGCTGTTAAAAATAAGACGCCAGAAGAGGCCTGGACTGGAAGAAAGGTGGATTTGAGCTTCCTCAGAGTATTTGGATGCAAAGCGTACCTTCATATTCCGGACCAGAAACGCAAAAAGTGGGATAGAAAGAGTGACGAACTGGTTCATGTTGGGTACTGCGAAGACACAAAAGGCTACCGTTTAGTAAATCCAGCAACGGGTAAGCTGCATAAGGGCAGGGACATTGTGTTCTTTGAAAACCTGAAATATGAAGCCAAGAGAGATGTCCCCGTAGAGCGCGTTATTCCACTGACAGACAATGTCACTGAAATGGAGGACGTAACAGATACAACTCAACAGGAAGATGTTCCGGACATGAGTGTTCTGCAGGAACGAGATCGAAGTGATTCTGAACCTAGAGAGGATGTTCTTGAAGCTGTTGAGGATGATGAAGAGTGGGTAACATCTGATGAAAGAGAGGAATCAGATGCTGATGAGACGTCCCAAGTTAACGATAATGAGTTATCGAGCAGGAGATATCCACTTCGAGTTAGGAAACCTAAACAGTTTCCAGATTATATAACTTATAAGGCTGCGACAGTACTTCAAGACCCTTTGACTGTCCAGGATGCGTTATCCAGAGAAGATAAAGCAAAGTGGGAAGTTGCAATTGAGGAGGAGTTAAAGGCTCTCAAGAAAAATAAAACTTGGACGCTTGTGAAGCCACCAAGATCGTGCAACGTGGTTGATTCGAAATGGTTATTTAGAATCAAAGAAGAAGCGGGGGGAAAAACTCGCTATAAGGCACGACTCGTTGCGAGAGGCTTCAGTCAACGCAGAGGCGTTGATTATTTTGAAACGTTTGCGCCTGTCGTAAGGCACAGTTCATTAAGATTGCTGATAGCATTAGCAACCTACATGGGTCTAAAAATAGACCAAATGGACGTAAAGACAGCATTCCTGAATGGAGATTTGAGTGAAGTTGTCTACATGAAACAACCGAAGGAGTTCGAAGTAGAAGGCAAGGAGGATTACGTCTGCCTACTACACAAAGCACTATATGGTTTGAAGCAGGCTCCACGAGCATGGAATACAAAACTTCATACTGTGCTCATGAAGTTGAATTTCAAAAGATCAGAGAATGAGCCATGCATCTACATTAGGTCACAGGATACTAATGTGATCATCATCGCTGTGTACGTAGATGACCTGCTGATTTTTTGGAATAACGAGCAAGAGATGCTTTCGCTTAAGAGAGATTTGCAGTTTAGCTTTGAGATGAAGGACCTGGGCAGAGCTGAACTAATGCTAGGCATTCAGATTGACCAGGACCCTAAAGGAATTAAGCTACATCAAGAGAATTATATAGAGAAGTTTTTAAAACATACTTCTTTTTCGTTTACTTTTGAATAATATATACTGTCGTGCTAACTCATGCAAAACATCTGTAATGTGGTTATAAGTACGGTAAGGGTTCATCTAACGATTTTAATCTTTGGGTAAAAGGTCAACAACATCTTACGCTGATGACAGACATTCCAAGGCGCTGCTAAAGACGGCTTTGTGGACCGTTTCCATAGCAACCAGAAGTGTCACCGCTTACATGCATTTCGAAACCGATGGCGGTCTACAACCTCAAGACGTATGACGAAAGCTGACAGAAGTTGCTCGCTCAACGCACTGTCGTCGGCACCAATCGCAGTAGTTCCGTCGTCTCTAGACGCTGTTGCCAGCTCGGCGATTTTGTGCTCAATTTTCTTACCTAAAGTGAGATTACATTGCAGATGTTTGTATTTGCAGTAGAATTCTGTCAGATGTATTGTCATATCTTACCAAGGAGTAGCGTATTACTCAATAACTGGTTTGTGGAGGTCAGGCAGGCAGTCGTTCCGTGTAAAATACTGGTATTCAGCTGCATCCGGTGACCCCAACATAGTTGGGAAAAGGCAGAGAAGGCAGAGGGATGAGCAGACAAGTCTTTCTGCGCTTAGCAGAGAGGCACAAGGAACACTGATGGACCTTCCTGAGCCAATCATTTTGATCACAGCTTTAGTTAACCAACAAGAGATTAACTTTGACTGATGTACTTAGGATTATAGATGCCAGTTTGTCTGTTTGATAATCTAAACTTCGCAACCACTAATCTCTTTGAAGACTATCAACATCTAACTTTCTGTAGAAATAAGTTTTTGCCTGTGGTAAGCTGCGGTTTTGAAACGGGTTTCTTGTCTCCACGCTTGTCAGCGCGGTCAAGCGGTGAAGCGGAGCTCACCTTGCATTGGCTTGTATGAAATTCGTTGACGCCTAAAACATGACAACGCGCGACCACGCGGATGAGCAGCGCTCACCGCCTCTCCGCACGGGTCCCCGCCACACATTTGCTTCGCCGCCACCGCCCGACCGCGCGGAAGGGCGATGAGATTTGTGACAAGTGACATGCGCTCGCGTCAATTGTTTCCTTCGCGTGAGTTGCGTAGCAGTCGCATGAGTTGTGGCATGCTCTGAACAACTTGGTTCATTAGTACCCCGAAGTAACTAGACACAGGTCACTTGAGAGAGTAGTTCGTGGCTAAGACAAAAGCCAAAGGTCCCACGTACATAAACATAATGGACTATGCGTGCATGAAGAACAGGGTGTAGAGTTCCTCAAAACTCTATAGAAAATCTAAGATCCACCGACCAGACGGGTGTATGTTGGGCTACTGCTGGACAGTTGTTGTCGGGTTTTTCTATATAGTCTTATGTTGCGGATAACGTTAATATAGCGCGATTCAGAATTTTGTTAGTGTTTCATTTATCTCATAGATGGCGCTGTAGTACTTTTTGTAATACCACTACAACACCATCACACCTTGCAATCCCCGAAGCGACTAAGCAGAGGTGTACTTAATAGCACACACACATTTTTAAGTGTATTTTTGTTAGTCATTTTAAGTTCGATGTAAGTATTTTTATATTTTTGTAGTAGTAACATCGCATTGGCGTTATATCTGTTAACGTATTATAATTTCGAAATAAATAAATAAAAAAACATTTCGTCAGTTATTATTAAGTTCCGTGTTATAGGCGCGAGCCTTTGTCGTCAACCGGGCACAAATCCTAATGTCTGATGGTAAAACCCAATAACACTATCCGACCTGGGAATCGAATGGAATAGAGCGGACGTCTTAGGATGTTGCCATACAACGGGGCAACGCCGCCAGTCTTTTGGGCACATTATCAGCTGACAGCGTTGAGGAGGAGTTATTTGATGCCCTTTTATAGGTTTTTGTTAGTTTATTTACTAGTTTTTAATTGTAATAATTTATAATTATATGTAGTTAGTTGATGAAATGTTTAAAGTTAAAAAAAGCATAATGACTTTTTGATTCTACGAATAAATACTATTTAATTCGAAACACCCGCTAAAGTTTTAGCTAACAGCTCATGCACACGGCTTTTGTCATTGACGATCCGTTATAAAACACGTTACGTTATAAAACATGACGTATCGTGTTTTATCATGATCCGGCAAAAAAACGAATTGGTGATTATTGGTGATTGGTCATTAGTTCCGTGATTTTTCGGGAGCGAGCGCATCAGCGAATCACAAAAAAAAAATCACGATCCGTGTTTTTTGACGTACCTGATTTTTAAAAGACGTTACGTGATTTAAGACATGTCCGTCATTTTTCACGATTCGATATGCGTGTGAACACGGGCATTTAGAAAACATTACCGCCGTCAAAAAAAATGACAGATCGTGAAAAAAGACGATACGTCAGAAGACACGGATCCTCGTCGTGTGAACGGGCTGTAAGATGTTACCAACTTCAGATTCTCCGTAATACTCCTCCCCAAAGTAAAGATGTAGCTACCCGCATGGCCCTACCGCGGGGTAATTAATCTACACCGAATACTAGACAATGGCGCTTAAGCCTTAGGTCTCGGTTACTAACTAGTTCTGATAACGGACTCGAAAGATTTGGCTCCTTGTTTATGTGGGTAGATTTGAAGAGGGGATGTAACTTGGATGTTTTATTGTAGGTACTATTAATCTTTGGGTTCAGACGTTCTAGATTATGGCCTTATGTTACCTTTAACAAAAAAATGAGGAGCTCGTGGCTAAATAATAACAGCCACTCGGGCCGATCTTTGGGTTAAGCCGAGCTTGCTTAGGTTGGTCCGTGAATGGGTGACCACCCATTAAATACCGAGTTTCCTCTGTGCCTCGGAAAGCGCGTTAAGCTGTTGGCCCCGGCTGTCATTAGTAGATCTTTGACAGACGTTACAGGTAGTCAGTGGCTCGAAAGTCTGATATCCAGTCTTACCAAAGTGTATCGTATTATCCAGTACTTATTGGGATGTGGAGGTCAGATAGGCAGTCGCTTAGACTGGAAGCCGGCCCCAACATAGTTGAGAAAAGGCTAAGCAGATGATTGGTACCTTTAACAAAAAATGCCACCATTTCGTAAGATAAAAGAAGCCCCCAAGCTACTAGCTGGAACGTCGATGAGACGTCGAAGACGAAATACAGCTTTATCGGATAAGCTATCGTTTTTTAACCGACTTCAAAAAAAGGAGGAGGTTCTCAATTCGGTTGTATGTTTTTTTTTTTGTGTTTGTTACCTCATATCTCCGTCATTTATGAACCGATTTAAACAATTCTTCTTTTATCTGAATGGATTTACTTTCCGATTGGTCCCATAGAAATTTCATCAAAATCGGTTCAGCAGTTTGTTTTTTAAATCAAAATAGCTGTAAAAAATATGTCATCCAAGTAAAAGAAATTGCGAAATTGATACTTGACAAGGATTTGTGTGTGATACGATAACTAAAAAGGGTAAAATAAAAACTTTTTTGCAAAAAAAAACCGACTTCCAAAAAAAACACTAAAAAAGTGGAAAATAACTTTACTTTCGGAAGTCGGTGGCAAAAAAGTCAATGAAACAAACAATAGTCACCGACTTCCGAAAGTAAAGTTATTTTCCACTTTTTTTGTGTTTTTTTTTGGAAGTCGGTTTTTTTTTGTTACAGGTTAAAGTTATAGGACAGGTGTCAAGTAGTATCCGAACCACCTTGTAAAAATGTAGGTCATTTATACAGGGTGGTTCGGTTACCTTGTGAGTGAATCGGTTCAACGGTTTAAAAATAAGAAAAGTCGTTTGTTATGGGATTTCTAGTGGATAGATGAAACTTAGATGCGCTAGACTTGTCTAGCACCATCTCTTACCCACTCTCGGAATAGTACTAAAACATACCTGCACTAACAGATCATGGTCACCCCCCCCTTGGTTGCTTTGTGCGTCGGTGTCCCTTTCAACCTGTATGATCAACAAGAAATTGAGTCACGATTTACACTGACAAATTGTTTGAAGTTTCATCTAACCACGTGAAATCCCATAACAATTATTTTTTTCAAATTAATTTATTTGCAAAAACATGTGTAAATAATAAACATGGTATGATGCTTATTATAGGTCTTACAAGTTATTTTTTGGCTCAACATGTTTGACCACGGCTGGTGTACAAATTAGTTCAAAACTACCTTAACTTTAAAAATAAAAATAAAAGTATATTAACATAAACAAATCAACAATTAATATTAAATTAAAGAATAGGTAAATTAGTCATGCAAAAACAAACGACTTTTCTTATTTTTAAACCGTTTAACTGATGTTCTAGGACTGTTCCGAGAGTGGGAAAGTGACGGCGCTAGACAGTTGTCTCGTGCCACCTCTTACCCACTCTCGGAATAGTCCTAAAACATTCCTGCACTTACAGATCATGGTAACCCACCTGATCCATACATTTTGACGGAGAGATTTTGCATCAAAATTATGTTTTGAATACGTCGTAACCGTTTGTGCGTCGATGTCGATTTCCACCTCTTATATTATTAAACCATTTATATTGACAGTATGAAGTAGAAAAAAATAAGAAAACCGCAAACTTGCCTATACAAAACCTATCCAAATCTCTCAAAAAAAGACAATCATTGAGTCAAAAACACTCATCACTACAGTTTTATTATATTATTCTCGAAATATCGCCTTTAAAGCTTCTTAGGACGGTTATGCTTACGATAAGTGATTGAGACAATACTCGCCTTTTCTCTCATTTGTTGATTGAACATTGAACAGAAAACCGTTCACACATAAGGGTACATATATGGGTACTTCAAAATGTCATTGAGTAAGTAAATACGTAAGTAGAAGGGTTTTAGTTTATTTACTAGTAGATGCAGTGGAGTTTGCGGCTAAGTAATAACAGCGACACGAGTCGAACCAAGTTTAAGCTACACTTGCCGAGGTGGGTCTGTGGATGGGTGATCAATTGACCATCCATTACATAGCGAGGGTGACACTTCCACGCCACAAAAACGTTCATTCGTAGATCTTTGAGAGCCGTTAGGATAGCCAGGAGGCCGTAAGTCAGCCTCATCAAGGGGTCATCGATGTGAAAAAGTGGTATTCAGCTGCATCCTGTTAGACTAAAAGCTGACTCCAATATAGTTGGCGAAAGGATATGCAGATGATGATAGCGAATGCAGAAAACTCCCTGTAAAGAAAAACAACCCTCGTTCTGGCGCAGTCGGTTAAAAAGCTCGTAATATAGCTTTCATTTAATTCTGCAGCAAGCAAAATTGCTGTTTGAAAATTTCGAAGGAAATTCCCTACTACTGGTTTTCAACTTTTCTTCGGTTTGACAACGCTTCAGGAAGCCCCATGGAGTAACCATTTTCCATAAGGTATAATATCCTATCCATTGAAAATAGACGGCAAAAAAATATTAGAATACCCTATCAACCCGTATACAGAGTGCTATATATAGCAAAAACACAAACAGATCAATAAATCAGAATCAACATGAAAACATCCAGTAACATCTATGAATGAAACTAATATGGAAGCCCTGTTTGAACTTGAATACAAACTATCGAATAGGCCCGTGTTTATCAAACCGAATGATTGTATAAATTAGGTTTTTGTATCGAGTACACAGTAAATGGAGTGGTAAAGCGGGTGAACTGTTTAAATGGGTGACAAACAGGTTTGGAAGCAGAGCAGGCGACTCACCACCGTAAGAGATTGTCGCAAACTGTGAAAATTTATAATGGTTATGCTTCGCAGGCATGGCAATTGCGTTGCCGTTCCAAATACCTTTATTTTTATTTATCAAAGAGATTTTTTGCTGCTATAGTTAGTGCATCTTTACTAATTTACTTTCAACAGTAATTATGTTTTTTTTTTCGCTTTTCGCACACCTTTCTATCAAAGCTTCCAAGACACGATAATGCACGACAAGATCACTTGCAACACCTAAATGGCAGTAATTAGTATGCGGATACATACAATTTTCCACTTCTTCTTCCTCTGGTGCATCTCTAATAACTGAAGGTTGGCCATCTACTCCGAAAATTTGTCTTTTCTTTTGCGAGGTAGAACAGCTTAACAACACTTGTGATTTTGATCCATTCGCGAATATTTCTCAGGACGCTATTTTGCCCATCATTATCAGGCAACCTTTCTTAGTTTGACGTTATGCATGAGCATGCTATCCAAAAATTGTTTACAACATTCCATTTACTCACTACTCCGTGTCGTTACGGTTATGTATAACAAACCATTCAGCCATGTTGGGGATTCAGTTTTGTAATGAAACTAGTTCAGTGATTAGTAAATAGATCTTTAGCAAAGTTAGTTGTTTGCAAAATGATACGAAAATAGATTTTTCTTATAAAACAAGGCAACTTATAATACGCCTGTATACGCCGTCGGAAAGAAAGGGGCTTAGCTAATCCTAAAATATTCCCACTGCTGACCTGCTGGGACACAAGCCACCCTTTAGTGATGTGATGTGATGTCCTAGTGCGTGTTGATGGATGTTAAATCAAATCAAATCAAATCAAATCATTTATTCGCATAGAATGTAGGTATTTTACAAAAAAGTTGGTAAAATATATATATATTGACCCGTGCACATTCTGCCTGAGTATTGGCATGCAAAATTTAACAAATTAAGTTTCAAATTTAAATACAGTTGGAACGCTAGATAATAAAATATTTAATATAACAATTTCAAATTAAAATGTCAATAATAGCTACTTAATGTCAATTATAGTTAGTGTCAATAATACTTCATGTCAATAATACAAGGTTCATGGTGTATCTACAATGTCACAATAAAGAGTCATAGTTACAAGTCAAGGAATTTTTGGCTAGTAGTGGTGATGAAATAGTTTACGCAAAGAAAGTGCTTGCTTGGGCTCGACACACTGCTCCTTTAAAACGGTGGCAGATGTGAGCATAATATAACTATCTTTTGTCTGTTATTCCATGTTATAGAGGGTTCCTATTGCTATCAACCGAAACCGTGAAGAAGCCTACACAAATATAGCTAAACTATTTAGCGTAGGTTTCTTTACGGCTTCGGTGTAGTCTAACGTTAGACTACTAGCATTCTTCTCCAAATCGAGGGTGCATTTAAAAACACAAATCACACTATACACACAAACGCATAGGACCACGAAGGCACTTGGTAAACCTTAATGGTTTCAAGGACAGTGGCCATCATTCTCCTGCCCCTATCCCAACATATTTGGAGTCGGCGTAGCATGTCTTCTTCCTCCATACTTCTATATTCCTCATCATCTCAGCGGTCATCTCCTTTTTAGTATAATAATGCATAATGTGAAGAAAAATATTTAAAAAACGTTTAAAAATAAATGATACAAAGCAAACTTTTTACTACCATTTAAGTAAAGCGAGCTAGTTAAGGATGCGCATGACATTTGGAAGCTATTAAATAATATATTGTTGCCGCATCGCCGTCGTTTGATCGTGATAGGTCCCATTATATGTCACGACAGTCGTACAGTCATGGTAAACAATACATATTGGCAAGCGCGACTGTTGAGCATGAGTGAGTCGGGCAAAGTGTTATTGGTGTTTACCATTAGGAATTTTCTCAGTAACAGCCACGAAGTCTAGATGCCCGGTGGCAATAGGCTTACCCCCTCTTACATGACACTTCTAAAGCCCGGGCTGAGAAATTTCCAATTAAAAACCCAATAACACTGCCTGACCCAGGACCCCACGCTCAGCAGTCGCGCTTGCAACGAGACCATCAGGGCAGTTGATCAGAGATCCCATCGATACGAAAGAAGAAAAAGACCTATCAATTCCGCAAATTGTTTACGTCGCTGACTGTACTTGAAACTATTCCGAAGTGTAGCGAAAATCGATGATATCGAGTTTAACCTAATCGAATTTGTTTAAATATTCCTCGTGACCTTTGCAGAGTAATTACTTTAATTGGTTGACATGATAGTATTGTTAATCAAGATACTTATTGTTGATAAAATACTTTGAATTGAAAAGTCATTTGTTAATGGGAATTCTGGTTTATAGATGAAACTTCAAGCAATTTGTCTGTTTAAATAAAGGACTTTTGCGAACCAATTTCATGTTGATTATATAGAGTGGAAGGGACACCGACGTAGAAACGGTTGCAACCACCAGGTTGCAATCGCGACTGCTAAGCATGAAGTCCTGGGTTTGATTCCGGGGTCAGACAAATTGTTATTGGGTTTTTTTCATCAGAAATTTCTCAGTTGCACCCGCGGAGTCTGGATTTGTGCCCCGTTGATAGCAATAGGCTTGCCCGCTATTACACGGGACTTAAACCAACAAAATGGAATGGGCTTGTAACTGACAAAATGTGAGTGTACTATTAGGTTTACTTCTGCCTAACCCTTCGCGGATTACAGGTGTGATTATGTTATGTATGATCGACAACTCAGACAGACCTGTGGCAGTAATTAAGAGTCATTTGCCCGTCTATCACGATTGTAAAGTTATACACGTGACAGTTACTACGAGTAATTAGATGTCCGAAAGACACACTAAAAGTCGATTACAACATTGTAGGCCAAAGGCTTGCCTACTCATGTTCCAACTAAATTCTAGTGGAAAAAATCATTGTTGAATCCCCATACATGGAGTACGTGAATTTAACAATGAGTCGAGCGATAAAACGAAAAAAATACGTTTTTTTTTCCAACAATTCGTTGTACAAGTCAGCGTAAACACGACATTAAACGCTCAGCTTACTATTTGAGCATGCAATGGACGTCGTACAAATAACCGTAACCAACCGATGCAAACAACGCTTAGTTTTATGCCGTTGATCGTAAAAGTGTTTTATTTGTGGACTTGCGGTCGGTGGTGTGTATATATAGCCTTATTAAGAGGGGGTTTATACTTGTTTTTTGATCCGGTCAAGTGGTGTGGGTCCGGTCAAGTTTTGAAGGTAAGTAGACAGAATGGGTAATTTGTTTAAGACGGTAATGGAGGGAGCCAGAGCTTCCGCCTATCAAATCATGAATGAAGAGAAATGCAGGTGAACCTCGGCAACTGACATAGCCAGAAGAATCGTCAAACTAAATGGCTGTGGGCAGAGAATATATCTCGTAGAACGGATACCCAATGGGGCTGAAAGGTTCCTGAATGATGATCTATGATGTCCACGTCCCAGAAGACAACTACCCATAAGGTGGACCGATGGCCGAGTGAAGGTTGAGGGAATCTGAAGTATCTGAAAAGCATAAGACCTGTCGATGTAACGACGCTTGGGGAGGCCTACGACAGTGGACGTCTTTAGCTTCAAACGACATCATCATTTGAGCTAGAAGACAGAAAAAGAGAGAAATAGGAACAAATTAAGCAGAAACACGAAGTCGAATAGTAAGTGCCGAAGTTAAATACTGATCAATAAAGCTACAATCGTTTCACTTACTACAGCAACCAATTAAAAAGCAAAAACGAAACATAAACAACAAAGAAACAATCTGAACTACATCCACAAAAATCGTTTTAATCCACATCCGGAAACAAAACCGTACAGAATCCGGATGAAATTGCGTCCGCTCCACAAAACCGGGTAGAACCGGGTACATCTTAATCGCATAGTGCTTCCATGTCTCTTGATAATAACCGAGCGATGTTCCGTCTAGTGGCAATTAGCCCCGGCCATGCTGACTCTGCTAAATCGAGTCTAGACTGAATCGCAATCTAGATTTTTATAGATTAAAGATAGTTAGGTCACAGAATAGTTAGGTTCAGAAGGCCTGCGCAATAGAATGGGCGAAAATATCATACTGAGAAGTAACCGTCTTATCGCAGTCACGACTTGTAGCTGTTCCTAATGCTTTGTATGTTTATTGTATATACATTTTTTGTTGTTGTTTTCTATGCACGTTTCTTGCGACAAAAAAAATCTTTCTTTACCTAACGTACGCACAAAAAGACGTAACTGACGCTTCGATTACAGCGAGAGCATTCAGTCTGACTGCTTGGCCACTAGCCAGTTTGAAGATCTTCGCATTACGCTGACTCGATGAAGAGTCCACTCTTACACGACTCACAGAAAGGCATTGAAATGTGAGTTTTATATGCTGTTCTTTAAGTTTTAGAATGTAAACATTTACTTGAAAGAAGTCAGCGACGCGTGAACTACGTGTGGTCCATGTTACGACCATATTGATATCTGCGTACGTACTAACGTGTTTATGTGTGTGCACCTACTGTGTGTGTTACTAGTTGTGTAGCTGGCTTTCTGTATATATCTACTCTGTGGTTTGGCTGGCTGATTCTGAACGTTGGTTTGTCTTGAAGAGATCTTTTTAAAGACTGAATTGATAAGCGACGGGGTTTTAATGAAATGGTTTCCTTTCCGTCTCTTCCTATTTTAAATTCGTTTGACTATTTTTTTTTGAGGAGCGAGTTGATAAACACACGGGCCATTTAATGGTAAATTATTGCAAATATATACAATGGGTTGTGGTCAGATATTCGACTGCCTAAGCAGCTGAACACCAGTCTGAGGGCCGAAAGTCTAACAATCAGTCTTATCAAGGGGTATCGTATTACCCAGTATTTACTGGGTTGTGGACGTCAGATAGGCAGTCGCTCCATGTAAAATACTGGTATTCAGCCGACCCCAACCTAGTTGGGAAAAGGCTAGGCACATGATGACGATCACACAGAATGCCAACGCCAGTGACTGTTAATAGTTGACATTGTATTTTTGTTAAATACTGCCAAATTGGTGTAGTGGTCGTAAGCGCTACTACTGAGCAAGAGGTCTTGGGTTCGAAATTCAGGTCGGGCAAAGTATTATTAAATTTTTTGATTAAAAACTTTCCAATAAGTCTGGATTTGTGCCCGCTGGATGGCAATAGGTTTGTCATCAATTACATGGGGCTTAAAGATAACTTGCGAAATGCACTGTGCCAAGTATGCAAAACAAAGTTATAAGCACAAAATTTACCAAGCTTCCGAGGAAACACATACATGTTATGTTGTCTTTATGAAGAGTAAAATGAAAACATAAGTTTCCACTCTTGTTGAAGTATTTCGGTAATAAAATGGCGTCAAAGTGACTTAATTATTCTCATACATTTACATGGTGTTTTGTATGGATGGATTGTGTGAAAGATGCTCTCTCTGTGAAGGAAGAAAATTCTGAAATGATGGTTGATATTTATAGATATCAGCATCATTTGCTTAGTTTGTTCTTGTCTTGACTACGTTTAGGTCGGCTTCCAGTCTAAGTGGGTGCAGCTAAATACCAGTAATTTATATGGAGCGACTGCCTATCTGATGCATGCGTAGGACTTAGACCTAACTGGTGAAAACTGACTAAACTGTTCTGCCTAAGACGTAATGAAAAACTTGACGTAAAAAAGGTGTAATGTGTTCAAAGAAAAATAAATATTAATCAACGGTAATTTGCCATTTTAAGTCCCACTTAAGATGTTAAATCGTCTATAAAGGTCAACGCACAGTTATGCACTGAACGAGATCAGCACCTTTACTTGAACCTTTCGGGATTCGTTCTATAAAACTCTATACAGCAACTGAAACTTCCAATCACTTTTAATGGCATTTTCTTGAATCATGAAGCATGAAAAGTGGAGTTAAGTACATACAGGTCTTTCTCAGTTGATTGACCTGTGACTTTTCATCACTGTTTAAATCACAATCAGCTTTATTTTCGTTTCAATAAGGCTTTAGGGAAATAAGAAAATGGGGGGTAAAGTTCCTTATCCCCATTGGATAGTGAGGATCCTCCGATCAGACAGGTGTTGAGTCTCGTGGGCAGCTCGACAGTTGTTGTAGGGATTTTGGATTTAGGCTTATTATTATTATTTATTTATTTAAATTCACCCAATGGTAAGTAAACTTATAAACTAAGCCCCACAAAATACATTTATTCTTAAATTACGTAGGTACTTAAAACTATTAACTCGCGGATAACTCTGATAGCGCGATGCAGGATTTTAGTTCTTTATTTGCGTCGTAGATGTCGCTACGTTCCTTTTGTCAGTTTGATTATAATTTGCTACAAGGTTTTTGATATGTAGCTGTCACTGACAAGTCTTTCAAATTTATTGTGACCTCTATGGCCATTTCGATACGGTTGCTGTTGGATTGCAGCTGTCAAAGGTAAAATGATTATGGAAGGGCTTTAATGCCTATCCGGTGCCGTGGTTATATACTGTGGTTTGACGTTTAGTCGCAGGATAGTAAACACTTAAGTTTATTAGTAAGTCAAGTAGGTCTTGAAAGCTTGTGATCAAAAATGGAAAAACGGTATTTTATTTCTACATAATATTAAGCTAAAAGCTAATAGCAATGACCTATGTAGAGGATCTAAGTGTGGGCAGTAATCTTGTCCTATTAATATTAAAGGTAAGTAACCGATAACCGTTGGGGTAGACATGTTCTTGAGTGGGGACCGCGAATCGGCAAGCGCCAGGTGGTACGCCCTCAGGCTAGGTCGAGAGGTGGAGTGGGTGGCCGATCGCAGTTAGGTGACTGCTGTAGGCTGATGATGTTGATCAGAGGTACCAGGTAAGTAAATGCGACCCTTTCTTTGATGTTTGTAACTTTGTGATGTTGTAACTCAATCGCGGTTTACTGGGTTTGTTATGTTATATGAGTGTTTCCAAAATTAAATACCTAACAAGCAGGGTAAGCCCATAAGGCATGCAGACTGTTCAGAAACCCTAACATTATTAAGAGCGTGTACGCCATACGGCATTTCATACAAATTTTCAAGTCCTTATTTTTCGAAACGACTGAACTGATTTTAATGAAACTTCACACACATAAGCAGGATACATAGGTGACAGGATAAAAGTTAGTGAAAAACATTTTCGAAATGTCTTATTTAAAAAAAGATAATTGGAAATTTCTGTTTCTATGGAAAATTAAAAATCGGTCTAATTTAACTGTAACACAATTTCGCGAAAATGTTTTCTACTAACTTTTTAGACCTATGTATCCTGCTTATGGGTATGAAGTTTCATTAAAATCGGTTCAGTCATATCGGAAAATAAGGACTTGAAAATTTGTATGAAACGCCGTACGGCGTACACGCTCTTAAGAGTAGTAGGTTATAAGGGCAAGCCAAGCTCTTAGGCTTGTATGTAAGTACCGACCAGGTGACATATATTAGGAACAGTAGATCGCAAGTGGTAACACTTTGGCCCAGCGTAGTAAAGCATTTAAAGGCTTTGCACTTAAGGTATTTGTTCAGCAGGTCTAGTCGACTCGCTGGTAACACTTTGGCCTTGAGTTGACCTAGCGTTGTACGGATTTACAATAGAATAAGATGCCACCTTATATTGGTTTTGTTATCAGTGACGTGCAACCTATCGTACTATGGTAATTTTGAGTATCTACCTATCCTTTTAACATAACATAACGCCACGCCTGTAATCCCACAAGGGTTAGGCAGAGGTGTACACCCACATTTCGACGGTTATGTTTAAGTCACATGTAATAGGGGGTGAGCTTATTGCCATCAGCCGGGCACAAATCCAGACTCCGTAGCTGCGAGAAATTCCAAATATGCCTGACCTGAGAGTCGAAAACCCTTTTACTAACAAAATTTCACGTTGGAAAGTAAATAATTAACAAAACTAGCACACAAGCAATAAATATCCCTTGATACTCACTCCGTTGACCATATAATAAGGATTTAATGTACAAATATTTTTGCTAAAAATATGACGGTATTCGCGACGGGACATCGAAATATTAGGTTTGGGTCCAAATGGCCAATTTCCGAGATGTCCCACGTTTCGCGAATTGAATAACGGTGACACTAACGTAGTTAGTCGTACGGATCCGGACGGTTTCGGGCGGTCGTATGCGGTCCGGTTTTTCTCATTTACGGCAATGTCCGTCTGAGTCGTGAATTAGTAAACGGTTTTTATAAGATGTCTGAATATAAAGTTTGCGTGAGATTCAGTTCAGTTAGCAAAAGAAATGACGTTACGATGGGTACTAGGTGCGGGTAGTAGGTACGGCAATAGCGATCATTGATCTTAGATGGGGTTAATGACCGCTATTACTGGGATTTTCTGCCAATTATTGATAGAATCTGACATCCCTCATTTCAACGGAAATTAAATCGTTTACCTACATGGAGCAACAGCATATCAGATCTGTCTTTGGTCATGTTGCCCAGTAACCAACCCAGTTACTGGGTATCACGATATTCCTTGGTAGTCCCACCTGTCGGTGGCCCCTTTTTATTCTTAAATATAGTAAGATTTGAGTAAATGAAAAAAAAAACAAAAATAAGTGGCATATTTATTTTGTGTTTACTGTAACTAGTTTTAGGTAAAATACGATTTAAGTAACTTGAGATCAAAGTGATTACGAAAAGGTTTCGTATGTATAGGTCTGTCTGAATACTACTTACAAATCAATGGATCTCTTTGATTGTGTAAATAAAAAGGGGCAGTAATCTATTGGACATTAATATTGACATTTAGGCTGGCTTGTACCTTCGATGAGCTACTTAACAAAATATAGTATCAGGCCTGCATACATAACATTTTGCCCGACCTTGAAATTGAACCCAGGACTTCATAGTCAGTGGTCGTGCTTACGACCACTAGACAAACGGAGCAGTAAAATACGATTTAATCAACTTTAGATCAAAGCGATTACTTATTTAAAGATTTCCTAAGTCCCCTAACTGCGAAGACTTTTAGTAATCGCTTTGATTTTATCTTATTACTACTTACAATATGCAAACAAGTAGGGGCAGTAGACTATTCGACACACCATAAAAGACAGAAGACAGAGACAGAGAGAGAATTATTATAAAAAAATCATGTACAATTTTTTTTAATAATAATTATTTTCTCTCTGTCTGCCAAACGATTTGGAGTTCAATACAGTGACGTATGTTTTTGACAAATTGAAATTAGTATCATCCCTTCTCTAATAAGCAAGTCAATTACGATGTATGTAAATACACACATAAACTCACGTCTTTTCCTATGGGGGGTAAACAGAAACCACGGAACGCCACCACCTGTCGCGACATAAAAAAAATAAAAATGAAATGCGTTTTCAATAGGAATTACCTCATCAATTTGATATTTTAGGTTTTTAGTACATAACAGCCAAATTGGAGCAAATAAGGTGGTGCTCACATTACATAATAACATATAAATGCACACTATACAGGTTGGATACAACCACATTTTGACACGGCCTGTAAAATAGCCTCATTAAAATAACGGACTCGAAATTCAGGTGTAACCCGCCATTACTACGTATTATTGTGGTATTTCATGAATTTGCCGCTTGGTATAATGTTGCTAATGGCCGGCTCACATTATGCCAGTTGCATGCTAGTCCAGCGTTTGAGGTCTCGTGGCTAAATAATAACAGCCACCTGGGTCGATCTTTAGGTTAAGTCGCGTTTGCCTAGGTTGGTCTGTGGATGGGTGACCACCTATTACATGCTGAGTTTCCTCCGTGCCTCAGAGAGCAGGTTAAGCCGTTGGTCTCGTCTTTCCGTCTCCGATCTTTGGTAGTCCGGTACAGATAGTCTGTGGGCCGAAAGTCTGACAACCAGTCTTATCAAAGGGTATCGTATTACCCAGTACTAACTGGGTTGTGGAGGTCAGATAGGCAGTCGCTCTCTCTAGACTCTCGATCTCTGTTAGACTGGAAGCCGACCCCAACATAGTTGGGAAAAGGCTAGGCAGAAGATGATGATACTAGTCCAGTGATCTAATCCAGCGCCGGATAGCAACCGGAATAATTTAAACTCAACTAACCCTTTGGGGAATTACAGAAGTGATGTTCTGATGATGAAAGCATTCTGTTACTAGAAGCGTAATTAGTCCACTGCGGTATATTTCTGTTGCATCGCAAAATTGGTTGACCTTCAATCAAAACACATGATATGGCACTACGCAACGAGGTTTTCTATCACTTTCAGGGAGAAGTGTTTCCACTAACTTTGATGTCCAGTGAGTTTCGAAGAGTTCATGACCTCGTGTCAACAGTTTCATGGTCATGGGTTCAAAGTACAGTACCTGTCTGGGTACGAACCAGGCAGGCTTTCCCATGGCTTTACTTTGTGTATTTCATTACCATTGCTCTCAAAAAGGTGAAGATAAAACATTATGACGAAACCGAAATGTCTTAGACACAAATATTCTAGTAGACATTCACCAGCCAACCCGCTCTGGGCTCGCGTGATCCACCACGGCCCTATCCTTCTCACGGAGAAACCTATGTCCCAGCTGTGAGAACGTTTAAGGACGATTATGCTGTGCATAGTTATGGTTCTGTCATTCAATATCAAACCTTAAACGAAAATTTTAATATACAAAATGTTGTGTAAAACGTTTGAGTGTAGAGTCCATTTTAGGCTGATTATGTTGTGCGTATGCCTGTGCCAGATTAACCAGATCAGGATAAATTTTATCATTGATCCAGCTACTCCAGTTCACAATGTATTTCTACAGGACAATCACGCTCAAATTCCGTCAACCAGTTGTGTTAGACTTTCCGGATTCCGATACGGTTCAGTCATATTTGCAACTGTTTCGTTTCTCGCTTCCGCTGAAAGTTACCCGAAAATTCAAGACGAATAGCTATGTAGGACAAACATTACAAAACCTATAAAAGTTTTAGAATGCCCCGTCGCACTCTGTGAGGTATGAGTGATTCGACGAATTCCGGCATTATTGCCGAAAGACGAAACTCGCACTTTACGGCCTTCGAGCCGGATTACGACCGTGTCTATCGATAAAAAAGTCCCAACGTTGTGTCCCCTCACTGTTCACCCTTTTAATCAATAGTGATTTTGACGTAATAGTTTTTTTTTCGGCAACTTTTGAATATAAAAGTTTTTTGATTCGTTTTCGATTGGAGGTAGTTTTCGGTTTTCGTGTTAGAAAGTTGGGAATTTCGGAATGGAATAGTGTTGGGCTGAAGATTTTATCGCGGATGCCTTCATTAACCTGTTTTTCAATACTTAAACTTTAGGATTGTAACGTGACCTGTATCTACCTGTTAGTTCTAAAAACTGGAAGATGTAATATAAAATAAGAAATTAACAACACACTTTTAAAAAAACAGTTGTTTTCGTACAAATTATAGTTTTTGCTGAGAACTTCTTGAATGAAAGACCTTAAATATCTCCTTTGTTATGCTTAAACTAAAAAACCAACTATTTCACACTATTATTACAAATGTTAGAGTAAGTTTGTTTGTCCGTTACCTTTCACACATTGCAGGCTGAACGGATTTCTATGAAAGGCACACAAGTCGATCATGTACCGAGTTAGGATATAGGGTTATCCAGGTGTTAGGTTCTGATGGAACAACTTTCGACTTAAACGCGGACGAAGCCGCAGTTGAAAACAGGAGCACTTAATTTTTTTCAGAAAAGAAACTAATGATTGAATTCAATATTAAACGATTCAAAGCACTTAATATCTACCTTACAAAGGATGAAATTTTCAAACTATCTCCTTGAAATCGTTGTAATAGAATCAGTAGTTCGCCTCCGATTTAAAGTGGCTTGAAAACAGAGGAGCAAGTATTTGCATACTGTCAGCACAATTATAAGCAGCTTACTGCAGCGCCGCGATGAAAGCTGAGCTGAAATTCTAACACAGCATCACCTATTTGGTGATTTTGTGGATGTATAACTGTAAAATTACGTGTGAATTGAAATGTTATACTCTTTTCATGGTTTTGTAAAAAAAATATTTCGTGTCGACTCGAAAACCGCTTGTTATGATAGCTGTTGACCGCGACCTTCGATTGCGTGAAATTTTTATAAAAATATTACTTTCCGATTTGAATCGATTTTTTTTAACAATTTCAAGGATTTTTGATTTTTTTTGCACGGAACCTTAAGCCTTTTCCTAAAATAAAAATAGCCTATGTTAGTCCTTATAACATCAGCTATCTGACAGTAACCGTCCCCTCGGAGATTAGCCGGTACAAACAATCAGATAGACAATTACTACTTTTTATTTTTTTATTGTTATAAGTGTCGTACATACTTTCACATGCATTCAGTTAAAAGCTTTCATTTTGAAATTACAAACAGAAACATCAATTTTATTTATTTGATTTTATTTAGATGCATAGACTAGCGAGGTTTAACCATGGCTGGTAACTAAGCAGAAGTATTCCCGGTTGAGCACCAAGTTTCATAATATGTATTTGCATATTTTTATGGGTGCTCAAATGGGAATATCATTGGCGCTCTAAGCATTGGGGCTCTTAAAATCGGTGCTTAAAGAATACTTGGCTCGGCAGACTACCTATACAGAGGGCAATAGGTAGACGAGTGTTTCGTTCGTTGTTTTCTTTAAAAGTGTTTCGTATTTCTACAGCGATCTTTTCAGTAGCCTACGTCATTCACATATTTGTTCTTACTTTTCCATTATTTTTGTCGCTGGAAGAATGTTACTTAATTTAGTTTATTCCATCAAGTAACCTGTGACAGCTCATTTAAATTCCCGGCAAAGAGCATTGTTGTGTTCCTGATTAAAGTTGTTTTGAACGTGTTATTATATTAGCGTTCCAGTATTTTATGCCAAAGATAAATAATCAACGAATCAGTTATTCTGGGATTTTGAAGTGTTCATCTATATATCTTTATACAAATAAATAAAATGTAAGTGTCTGTTTGTAATCTCAAGATAACAGCTTATGATTTTTTTTTATTGTCTTTCTGTCTGTCTGTGTATTTGTTCCGGCTAATCTCCGAAACGGCTGGCCGATTTTGACGGGACTTTTACTGGCACATAGCTAATGCTATAAGGAGTAAATTAGGCTACTTTTATATTCGAAAAAGGATCAGGCTTCGATGCAAAAAATTTAAACCCTTGAAATTGTTAACAAAATCCGATGCAAATAGGGCAGTAACATTTTAATAATAATTTCACGCGGACGAAAGTCGCAGACCACGGCTAGTTGAAACTAAATTACCAATATTATGACCCAGAACAATTATATACATTAACTATATATATATATATTATAATAATTAAAATGACTAAAATTAACTAACTACAAACTATAAAAGAGCATCAAAAAACTCCTCCTCAACGCCGTCAGCCGGTAATGTGCCCGAGAGACTGGCGGCGTTGCCACGTTGTATGGCAACACTTAGCCTCTGGCCAAGGTAAAAGCCAGCCCTTGGGTCACGGGAAGCGTCAACTAGCAAATATTATATAGCAAATTTATAAAATTTACACACGTTTAAAATGCGACCATCACTCACTTCACTCATAACTTCACTAAATCATACAAACCAACACATTAGCCATCTAAACAAGAACGTTTATCACCATCCCCCGTCACAGTTCCAGGTTACAGGTAACTCGGTGAGTTGATCAACGAATGATGAATTGGAGCTATGGTCATCAATAATAACTGGTATTTGGTTCATTAGCGACCGCCGGGGGTTGGCGGGTTGGTGGGCGCTGTCGACATCGAAGCTATTGAATATTTTATTCGCTTACTCAAAAATTGATTGCGGATGAGAACATTGGGGTTTTTTTTTGTGGATAAATGTCGAGAATTTTTTTATATACTGCTTGTAATTATTAAGTCATAGAGTAGGTAGATATGGTGGGACTTGTTCACTATTGATAGATCAAAAGCTAATGTTAATTTGGATGTTTTGTGTTTACTACAAACTGACTCATCCAATTCTCTTATCTATATATATTATACTCTTATTTATATATATTTTTCATGTATTTATATTCTTCTATATTTATGTTTTTTGTGGTTGTAGGTTACGCGTGTACATGAATAAATAAACATAATACCATTTATGACTTCGTCTTTGTATTATGGTCAAGCGGCGAGTGAAACCGATCGTGAACCAAAAAACAAGTCTGTCGTTATCCAACGTCCAGTTCGTATTAGTTAAACCAATTGCAATTTTCGGGGAAGTGATAGCCTAGTTGTATGACCTCCGGACTGCCAAGTAATAGGTTTCAAGTTCGAACCAAGACACGCACCTCTGATTTTTCGGAATCAGGTGCGTATTTTATAATTATTATCACTTGCTTCGGTGAAGTAAAACATCGTGAGGAAACCAGCATGCCTGTGACATATGTATATCTCGACGGCATGTAAAGCCGAGTCAGAGGCCCATAAAAAACTCTGGCACCAGGTTAGGCACTAACCACACAATAAATATTGCAATTTTTAAACAGGGAAAGTTGTCTTAGTCACTCCTATTTGTATGATCAACGAATACAAATTACTAAGGCAGAGGAAACCTACATTTAAATGTGAGTAATTGTACAAAGAATAACAGTTTTTTTTCCTGTATCTTGTCTGTGGTTAGGGGTAAACATGAAAGTCATCACAGGGCATTGTGTTATGCATGTATGACTGTCCATTCATTGAATACAATACATGTCTGTGAATGTCAATGTCAACTTCTGTGAGTAGGTTTTTTGTGGTTAACTTTTCCCAGCTGTGTTTTCTCGAAGGAGTGTTGGTCCTTCACTTTGCAATAGGATTGTGAAGGACTCGGGTAACTAGATAGATGTTTCTTTTAATACTTGCTTATGATATAAGGGGTGAAAGGGACACCGACTCTAAAACGGTAATCACGCATTCAGTAAATCATTCTTAACCCCCCCACATTGACTCCACATTCCACCCTGTATGTAGCGTCTACCAATAAAAAAAAACCGACTTCCAAAAAAAACACTAAAAAAGTGGGAAATAACTTTACTTTCGGAAGTCGGTGACTATTGTTTGTCTCATTGACTTTTTTGCCACCGACTTCCGAAAGTAAAGTTATTTCCCACTTTTTTAGTGTTTTTTTTGGAAGTCGGTTTTTTTTTGCAAAAAAGTTTTTATTTTACCCTTTTTAGTTATCGCATCACACACAAATCCTTGTCAAGTATCAATTTCGCAATTTCTTTTACTTGGATGACATATTGTTTCCAGCTATTTTGATTTCAAAACCAAACTACTGAACCGATTTCGATGAAATTTCTATGGGACCAATCGGGAAGTAGATCCATTCAGATAAAAGAAGAATTTTTCAAATCGGTTCATAAATGACGAAGATATGAGGTAACAAACACAAAAATTTCCAGCTATTTCGATTTCAAAACCAAACTGCTGAACCGATTTTGATGAAATTTCTATGGGACCAATCGGGAAGTAGATCCATTCAGATAAAACAAGAATTTTTCAAATCGGTTCATAAATGACGGAGATATGAGGTAACAAACACAAAAAAAAAAAAAAAAAAAAAAAAAAAAAAAACATACAACCGAATTGAGAACCTCCTCCTTTTTTAGAAGTCGGTTAAAAATACGGAGAAAATCTGTCTTCCATAATATGTAGAGACTTAAGCCTAGCAAAACAAAAGATACAAAATATAATCATGAAACAACACGCACTAAGTCAGCACATATTAATTTCACAACAACATAACACAAAAACAGCCCCAAACGTTCGCCATGTCGAAATTCGCCACGCTACCCGTTTTCGCTTCGCCACACCCGCTTAGTGCAATACATTTAATTCATATGTCTAACAGCTTTGCGACTTAATTGACTTACAGCCGCCTAATTCCTATTTGCAATTATATTTTCCAATTAAATTTTCCACTTTCTTCCCCGGGTAATGGATTTTGTAACAATTTTGATATTTTGGGGTTATAATTGTAATTTAAAAAGGGTTTTCGTATTGTGATGCTTTTAAATGTGAAATTAATTGTGTTTGTGAGTTAATTTCGTTGTTTTGCTGTGTTTTCATTGTTTTAATTGCTTTGTTTTTTTGGGTTACCTGTGGAAGAGTTATTATGGTTGTGTGCAGACATAACTTCATGGCACGTTTATGGAGGGGTACATAGGTTCAGGGTCAGTACAGTTACTGAGAGGAGCAAGTAACCACTGACTGCTGGTGAAGAGGAGTGTGTGGTTAAATAATAACAGCCGCTCGGGTCGATCTTTAGGTTAAGCCACGCTTGCCAAGTTCGGTCTGTGGATGGGTGACTATCATCTCGTACCGAGTTTCCTCCGTGCCCTCGGAAAGCACGTCAAGCCGTTACAGGTAGTCCAGTCGTCCAAAAGTCTGACGACTTACCAAGGGGTACTGTATTACCCAGTACTAACTGAGATGTGGAGGTCAGATAGGCAGCCGCTCCATGTAAAATACTGGTATTCAGCTGCATCCTGTTGGGCTGGAAGGCGATCCCAATGTAGTTGGCAAAAGGCTAGGCAGATGATGATTCGTAGACGATGTCAAGATTTTTAGCCACACTTGAGTGAACCTTTAAAAGTGGAAAAGTGTACTATTTTTTTCTTTATGAGTGGAATAACGTATATCACCAAACAATAATCAGAGTACAACAGTATTATAAAATCCCACATAGGCACACGTCAGCATAAAATTACTTCGAAAGCCCGCTGTACAGTTAGACAGTAATAAAATCAAATGCGAAATTAATCGAGTAATTTCGCATAAGCTTCAAAATAACAAAAAACCCTTTTGTAATTAAGCTACAGGTAATTTTTAATTATGCCACGCAGTATTTCGTTACAAAATTTATTATTTGAATAAAAATGTTTTCGGACCTACTGAATTTACTGGCGGAATGGACCCACCTCTGCGACAGATTTGATCTGATTGGGTAAAAGAAGCCTCAAAATAATTATAACTGCATGGTATTGTTAAATAATGAGTGTAAAAAAAAACCTTTAACGAATTCGAAAGGGACTTGTTCTTCCCGTCGTTTGTCATAATTTTGTTGTTTTAGACCATACCTGGGAAGATTCGGTATCAGGACACTTTCGTGAAACACATTTGCGCGAAAGACACTTGCGCGAACCCATTTGCGCGAAAGGACTTAAAAAAAAGTCGCGCAAAAGAAGAATGCCAACGACATTAAAATCATTTGAACTTAGATTTAATTAAAAACTTAAGAGTTATAAAGTTTTTCTGAAGTAGTGCAGGGCAGATTAGCTTTTGCGTACGATTTTGCTCTGCAGAAGTTATTTTTTCGTGTGCAGCTGTCGCAATTTCATCTCTGAAGTTTTTATAATCTACATAGGAATAAGCGACATACCTGTCGGAAATTAAGCGACGGAAATTGCGCATGCCTAAGTTTTCTGTGAAGAATGCGCGACGTATTTGCGGCCTGAAGTGTCACAGGCATTTTATAAAGCAAATAGCATGCGTGACTTTCTGTCGCGTAACTTCAGCAGATATTTTGCTACCTTAAGATTAGGGAATGCACAGGTGGGTATTATTAGCTTTGATTATTTAGTAGGTGCTATTTAAAAACAATTAAAAACTGATGAGTGAAGAAAGTGGACGTTGAAAAACCACTTACGAAAAAAGAGACCCTCAAATCTACAAATTGAGTAATCAGATACAAAACGCGGTCCAAACAAATATAATACATACCTAATAGTACATACACATTTCGCTAGTTATGTTAAGTCCTATGTAACAGGGGACGAGCCTATTGCCATCAAACGTACACAAATCCAGACACCGTGGCTGCTACTGAGAAATTCTTGTTGGAAAAACCTAATTTCACTTTGCCCGACCCGGGAGTAGAACCCAGGACCTCACGCTGAGCAGTTGCGCTTGCGACCACCCGATCAACAAGGCAGTAAAAATATAACATATAACATCTTATATAATCTTGAAAACAACGAACTGCGAGTTGTCTCAGGCTTTCATGAACATCATAAGAAAGTAAATATGGAGAAGCACCGTCCAGGTATAAATAGTACTATATCTCATCGAATAATTGAGTTTCAAGTTGAATTCCATTTTCAGACTTTGCCCAATGCACTAGGGTTGACACAACTACGTTTTGGGTCACTCCAGGATTCAAGAGCCAGCGTAGAGTGGGACGCCACCCAGCTAGGAGGCCCGATGAGCTCGAAAAGGTGGCTGAGGTAAATTGGATGCAAAATGCGGATGTTAGGGTGTTGTGGCGCATGTTGGGAGATAACTAGGGCACCAGTAGACTGCGGTTGAATTGAGACTCAATAAGGTCCAATATAGGATTACTATGAAACCATTCTTAGAAAAGCTGTAATAAAGTTTGTTGCAATTCTAATTAGTGGCTTAATATGCGTTGGCTGTTCTTTCGTCAATAAAGAAGAGGTTTATCATTCTGTTGTAAGAACCTTCGGATTATTCAACTCAAGTATTTATTGCATGTGTTGAAGACTGCCATCATATTTATGGTATAACTTCATAAAGATGCCCTAAAAAAATCCCGTGAAATTGTTTATAAAACACGTTCAATACACAGCATGCACTTTAAATCAATATCTTCGTCCATATAAGCGCCGTATAAGGCAAGGTTAACTCAAAGTTTCCAACATTGCCCTCGTGACAACCCTAATAGGAAGAGCTCTCCACCACAGCGCGTCCTAAATAAATAATACGATATTGTAAGGGGACGTTTTAAGAGCTATAGCCATGGCCGGGCATTTCACGAACTTTCCATACTCCATCCATAGAATAAATAGTAGACAGAAGATCGGGTCCTTAAATGAGCAGTGTCAGCCGAGTGGTAACGGCCCTGACTTACGTATTGTAGGTTCTGGGTTCGAACCGAGGCAGGCGCGTTCCTTTTTGTAATTTATTTCATCACCCAATCTCAAAACGGTGAAAACATCGTGAGGTAACCGGCATGTCGTAGACCCAAAAATTCGAAGACATGACATCTACCAACCGTACTGGGCCTGGCCGCCTCCCTCACTCACACATCCTCTCATGTATAGGAGTTCTGTGCCCCAATAGTGGGAAAACTAGGCTGATTATTTATTCTGGATACCTACATACAACGAGTGAAGCACACACACATAGACACGCTTCACGTACAGCGCGTGCAAGCGCACTCGCGACTGTCATTTGTTATAGGTCTCCACGCACACATAGACACGCATCACGTACGACCGCACGCTTCCGGTTTTTGTTTGAGATCGTTGTGCGTGCGCCTCTTTTCGATCGTTGTAAGGAGTAAACCTTCTATATTTATCTATTTCGTGCCTCATCCCCCGGTACGTGAGTTTGTTTATATTTTTACGATATTGTCAAAGTTAAACTTTTAAGAAGGTGTCTAGAAGGCATCAAGCCACTTTTTGTTTGAGAATTTTTGATGAATACATGCATATTTTTTTTACTTTTAGCAAAAAGGAAGTGTTTCGTTGTATATTGTATAATTTTGTGTAAGACACGGAGGAAACTCGGTACGTAATGGGTGGTCTCCCATCCACAGAACAACCTAAGCAAACGCGAATTAACCTGAACATCGACCCGAGCGGCAGATTTTCTTTAGCCACGAGATTTTAGTGTACTTTAGAGCTTTATATTCTATTCTTTCATTGATTAATTAGAACAGCTTTACTAAGTGAATACTAAATAAAGGTTTTCAGAACTAAAATCTCCTACGTGTTTAATACGAGAAGAGGGATCTACATTGCAAGCTACTTTAATATGTCATTCATTGGATATGTTCCGAGTAGTCTCATATGAATAGGTTGAGCTAAGTTTGTAAAGTGGCGTACAAATGGACCCCAATTAGCTCTCGCTAGATTTCGTTATACTAATATTTTAGATACGAGATTATTTTACGAGTCACATAAAATTATTTCTGAAAGCGATATTAGACGGTTCAATAACTTTGATTGCGATGGGTGATTGAATCGTGTAAAAATAAAAGTGTCATCCAATGTCGTTCATACCTTTTATTATTTGGATTTCAATCAGATTTAAGGCAACTACAGCACCGAAACTACCGCCACCCACATTTTATTTCTTTTACTCTAAAATCAGATCAAATTTGAAAAATTCAAAATACTATCATGCTAGTAAATAACCTGTAGATAGTATTAGTAGTGATGACGTCTTAATGCAGGAATGTTTTAGTATTATTCCAGTGTGGGAAAGACACGGCGCTAGATATCCTGTAATAGTTTGTCTCTTCCCCACAATGGAATGACATTAAATCATTCCTGGTTTAAAACACCATGGTAGGTTACCAGGTTTCTATCTACAGTCGCTAGAAGACATGACCTAGTCTGTCACAAACACAGTAGGTACTGTTTCATAAACATACATAGATAGATAGACCTACATATTTTCATCACATATTATTAATATTTTTTGCACTGGCATTGCGGCGTGACTTTGTTCGCGATGCATGTTGACTATCCAGCTGTTTACGTCCCCGAGGAAATTTCGGTAAACTGTCGGGTAGCAGACTTCATAAAGGATGCTACATTCTGCAACAGATATGTCATACTTTGGGGCCATTCATAAATTACAACCCACGGGGTGAAAGGGGGTCAACAAAGTGTGGCATCGTGTGACATGGGGGGGTTGTCACAAAATATGTATAAATCTAAAGTGTTAAAACTCTAACAACTTCTTCTCGACTTACATGTAAGGTTGTAGGTTCGAACCTAGTCAAGCACTTGCCTTTGTGTCATTTATTACAACATCACTGCTCTCATGACGTCGAAGGAAATAGAAATTAAAAAAGAAAGAAGAAGAAATAAAGTAGGTTTATCTGGCACGTGCCACAAGTGCACACCACATTCAACAAGAAAACTTAAATCTAAGCACAAAAAAACCGGTCAAGTGCGAGTTGGACTCGCGCACCGAGGGTTCCGTACAAACCTGTGGGTATATAACTTTTTTTTATATGACGAAACTAAAAATTTACGGTTTTCGTAATTTTTCCTATATCTGTACTATAAGACGTGACTTCGTACAAAATTTCAAGATTCTAAGTTCACGGGAAGTACCCTGTAGGTTTTGATTCCCGTGCGAGTTTCGAAAATTTGCGGAAATTTGCGGCCTAAGTGGCTGTATCTTTTGATTGCGTTGACTTAGAAGGTTGATTTTTCTACAGCTTCCAGGGACAGTAGAACTAAGTATCATATAGAAATTTCAGTTTGATACCTCCACGCGTTCCTGAGAAAAACGGTCTTGACAGACAGACGGACGGACGGACGGACGGACGGACAACAAAGTGATCTTATAAGGGTTCCGTTTTTTCCTTTTGAGGTACGGAACCCTAAAAAGATAATTATGGCGTGTCTCACGGCTGCCCCAAATAGGCCCAGATCGACAAAATGCCAAGCAGCTAGACTGCCCGACGCTGGCTTTCAACTAGACCTGAAATCATTGTGAGGAAGCCAGAATGTCCTTGAATGAAAAATTCGAAGACATGTGGCACCCACCAACTGCGCACTGAGACGCGAGTGGATTGAGGCCTGCTCCATCTAACGGGCTATTTATTTAACACTTCAAGCGCAGAGTACAGAGCCGGACTTAATGCACTAAGTATTTTCTACCAGTCAAACCTTTGCAACTTGCACAGATAAGTTAGTTGACGGAATAGGATGATTATGCTTCTTTCAATCAAAAACAAACCAAAATAGAAAAAAAGTAAACAAACCCTGAACTTCCTTACACGCGCCATTTACACACAAAAAAAACTTATCTTACACAAAAAGCCCTAAGATGGCGCTTTCAACTCCGTATTGTAGAATAACTCACAAAGAGAGCGCTATTCAACCTCTGCGATATTAAAGGTATTATCTGGCTAGAGGAGATCGATTACTGCCTGTGAACCGGCAATCTATAATAAGATCTCATTCTGTAGTACACCGCACAATGGTTGGGAAGCTTTGTCCAAAGGTATGGTGTAGCCAGGCGAGCGGTAAGAGGGCGCTTTTAGGCGGAATACTAATGCGATATTTCGTAGAAGGGTGAATTATCTACAAATGATTAGAATAGGTAAGTTTTGTGTAGCATGTCCACCGTAAAAACGGGAGAAACCATAAATAAAATGTCAAATTGTAGAAGGATTTCTAAAGCGCGTTATCAAAAAAGAAGAAAATAAATATAATTTTAAATAGACAAATAAATGTTTATTCTTCCTAGAGTGAACTGATGCGCTGCACCAGCAGTGTGTGTAACAAGGCTGTCAATATTAATGATTGCATTCGGGGCAGAACAGATAATGGTACGGTCATGGTTATATTGTAAAGGTTTCGGTTTCAAATGCACATGGATCAATGGCAATACAGACACTGAAAAAGGCAAGCAATTACTTATTCACCTCACTACACTTATTTCCTTACTAAAATGTGATCAGATAAAGAAAGTTAGCAGGTCTTACTTCTTACAAATCGTATCTGTAATCAAATATTTCCATAACATAGGTAACTTGTGGCTTGCAACAACATCATCATCTTTCTGCCCTTGGTCCATGTTACTTGAGGTCGGTGCAACACGTTTTTTTCTTCCATTCTCCTCTGCCAACCGTCATTATCATTTACTCCTTTTTTCTTTCATGTCAGTCCTCACACAATTCATTCATCGTTTCCTTGGTTTTCCACTCCCTCTCCATCCATCAACATTTATATTCGTCACTCTTTTAGTCCCATGCGATTCGTCAATTCAATTCAATTATTCAATAACGATTTTTACATCGCGTCTGAATTCCTATAACTAAATATAAAAGTAACATCATACATGCAATCCATATTTAAAACATTAAAATCATCCAAAACACATTAAAATAAGAATAATAAGAAGAATAATACACAAATAATTAAGAAAAAGATATAAGAATTAGTGCCTCCCTGTGCGTCCCTTCCACGGAGTAAATACAAAGAGGAGATGTTCTATTTAGATTTCCTTAGGAAACAACGCGTGACACTTTGCGGGGTGAGGGGGTGCTAGATCCCGCCCACTTCTCTATTTGCCATCTACCGGTCAATAGCAAAACTATTCGCTCGTTCTGTCGATTTTGTTTTGTAGTTACGTAACTATCTCACACTAGATGTCACTAAGTGCAGAATGCAACAGGGTCGTACTCAGAATTTTCGTACCGGGGAGTACTGTTTTATTTTAAATTAATTTTGCGAACCCTACATTTATGTTCGCATAACTCGTCAAAATGTAGGGAACAGCTGATTTTTTTTACGCGATTTCAAGGTTGGTCCCATAGAAAAAGTTGTTCAAAAAGATGAGTACAATGACCCCTTTTCAGGTTTAGTGTAAGTCAAGAATAATGTTGTATATTTAAATGACTTATTTTATTAAAAAGACTTATCAAGATGGTTTACAAAGCCAGTATGTTTGTAATCCATTGCTGTCTTAGATTATCTTCGGATGGAAATCTAAAACCTACATCATTTAAAATTTAACTAAATAAACTAGGTGGGCTTTAAGTACTTTAAATAAATAAAATAATTGTAGATAGAATATTTAATTTATAGGAGATTGTATTTTTATGTCCAGCGTATTTAATGTTTTAAGTACTTTCCATTTATGAGACAGCCGCAGCCGCGGGACATTCAGTAAAATAATTGATTTCTAATTACGGCCCTGTCTTTTTGTTGTTTATGTTTGTTGTTCATAGTTGACGATAGATGGCGGCCTGTTTACAAAATGATATGAAAACTACAAAAATAACATTTTGGCCATTAAAGGGTCTTTAGGAATGAATTTTGAACAAATTTCAGCATTAATGTTATTAAAATATGTTAGTTCTGAGCTCTACATACCTAAATATTTTTAGTTTCCATGACACCAAGTGTCGCCATCTAGTGTCGGGTAGAATTATGTTTGGAAACGCCGACGCTAGGAGATTTTTCTAGAACTATTTTAATAAATTACGCATAAAATTACTTACAAATGAAATGTGATGCCATCCATAGCATCAGAACGTCTATCCGAGTAATTTTTACAAGACAAAACACAACACTTCATTCTTTTTTTCGTCTAGCGCGAACAATGCTGTAAAATGGGAACGTTCACAAAGTTGTGCACAGGACGAACGCCAACAATACACTGACTAAGGCCACGCCCACATGATGGCGTCAGGACCTAGTTGAGAATCACAGTGCACAGTTGCTTAGGCCATCTCCTCTTTGTATTTACTCCGTGGTCCCTTCTCATCACATGCCCTTACCATGACAGTCAATTCCCTTTCAACTTACGTAACGGATAATATAAGGCCTAGTATGAAAAAAAATCTTCAAAATAAAAAAGTGTAAAGTACCTGTTACAAAAAGCGCCATCTTACAGCCCCTCTCATAGAATAGAGATTCCTCTCATTAGCAATTTTACGCTAGCTAAAAGGCAATAAGGATTAGAAGCACTTAAAGCGGCTTTACCAGATCGTTCAATTAAGCTGGCTGGATCGTCTATTGATTTTTATATCACGCTAATTTTTAAAAGAAGGTCTGACAGGATTCTGCGACGGTTTCAGTTAGAGGGTACATATTAAAAATTTATGAGACAGTACTATTTCAAAGGCCGTATTCGAGGCTTCACTGATTAAAATTGTTTTTCTTTTTTTAAGTGAGGATAGTCGAGAAGATGTCTTTAATAATGTATGTGTCGTAACGTTGTTTATTTTGTAATAGAATTAGCTAGGATTTTACCGTTTACTGCACAAACGACAACTAAATTATATGTTACTGAAAAAAACAGTCGCAACCGGCATGCTTGTGTGACCAGATGTATTACGAGGCAATAGCAGTATGTAAGGATCGTAGTACGTGGCGTTCTGTTGTTTCTGCCTACCCCCAAGGGAAGAAGGTTTAGTCCGATCTCTTCCCCATGCTTTTACACCTACAAAAAATTCCCATCCCTTCCACCTGCCAAAATTCACACAACGGTACAGTCACGGAAGAAAAAAAGCTCAAGCAGTAAAATTGATATCAGAGCGTGAGTGAGTTTAAGAAAAAAAAACACTCAGATCCAGCCTGTCCCTTTGCTGCCCTCCCCCAGCGACGCCCTACGCCGAGGTTCGTACCCCACAGGGGGTGCCCTTAGTCAGTTGTCGCTTAGTATATAAGTTTTGCCCCGGCTGGAGGCCTTCATTTTATTCAAGGCACCCACAGGATTGTCCGGTTAAGCAGAACCCAGCCCTAGGCTGAACTGCGACATGCCCTATCAAAAAAAAAAAAAAGAAGAAAGTGGAGGGCAGCAATTATTAGTTCTAGCTCAAGTGTTTTACATTTAAATGGTTGAAAATACTATCGAGCTCGTCTATGATATTAAAAAAATATAAACGGGGTTACAAATCTTAATAAAATAAAAGCCTGTTGTTGTACTAGATTTTGAAGAAACTTAAATAAATATTTTAAACAGAAAATTGCAACTCGAAAACAGTCTATTACGACTGCAAAGCAGGAACAGAAACTGTCTGTTTGTATTGTCAGATACACGTAAAAACTGCTAATCCGATTGCCATGAAACCTTTTGTCCCCAACGTATTACATTCGTACGTGACACGAAGATTTGTTTTTCTAGCAGAAGGAATCTTTAGGAAATGAGAATGAAGAAAAAAAACTTTCCAGTTAATTAATCTAGTTAGATAAACGTTTAAAATATCCTTGTCTTTTGCAGTGGACGCAATGGTGGAATATTCCTTTTAGAAATCGTTTGACTGGCTTCATGCTTTTGACGCTTAGCTTTTTCCAGGGTCCCGCTTTAATGCATGTAATATTTTAACGCAGGTTGTGTTATTTTATGTACTACTAGCGACCCGCCCCGGCTTTGCACGGGTACAATAATCATGTTTTCTCTACTATAATATGCCTGTATTATACATATAACCTTCCTCTTGAATCACTCTATCTATTAAAAAGTACCTATACTCAGCCACAAAATTGATACACACCCTCACAAGAACGTCATGAAAACCCTCAACACTGTCTTCCAATAAACTTAGTTACACAACTTATTTCCCCGGCTCCGCCTGCATTAGCGGTCCTATTAAAAACCGGCTTGTGTTCTTATAATTAGATTTGGTAGTGGGTAGAGCAATTTTATACTTCAGTTTCCTTGCTCCGTAGTGCAATTACTTAGCACGGGTAATATAATTGTATGAAAACTTTCATGTTGAAAAATTGACTTTTTTTGTAGGGTTTTTGTATTATAATTTTATATCTGTTTTGACTATCCATCATGGATGTTGGCCTGTCAAAAGGGTACACATTGATGGAATTGTTTGGGCGGTGAAATAGGTTTTTTGATTTTTTGATTGTATGGTTATCATCAAGGTTGTTTCTCTGAAGGGATTGACAGAGGTGTTAAGTATAGCTACGCATTTTGTCAACTATATGTTTTAGTTTATGTAATAGGGGGTGGAAGAAACCGGATAGCCGTGACACAAAACCGCTAAAGGTTGAAGAAGACGAAGAATGGGGGTGAGCTTATTGCTATCAACCGAGCACGAATCCAAACTCCGGGTATCATTCAATTAGTCATGGGACTTATATAATAACTTGGTCAGAGGCTAGAAGCTTGGAAGGCCCATATTGCATGGCTTTTTGCCATTGACTGTTGAAATTTAAAAAGGGGAAACAGGGGGCGTTTTTGGGGTAATTTTGACGTTTAAAGAGTACTGATTTTCAGCCGAATTTGAATAAATAAACTTTAATTTATAAAGACGAAGCTAAACTACCTTATACACCTGCAGGTTCTCGGAAGAATGTGAATTCATTTAAACCAGAATGCAGCAATACAACACTCTGTTCTCTGTAACCCTTAACTTTGTAATCTTTGTCTTTGTGTTTTCATGACAGAAACAAAATAAATTACATTAAAACTTGCAAGTTTCACCTACTTACGTTCTTCTTTTGTTTTACTTTAAGCTGATATCAGACGCATCATTTGAGTGAGCTGTTAACTCGAGTGATTGATAATATTTTTTTTCACTACATGTTCACACGACACCGATATTACTTTCATTCATTTTCGAACGTTTAGGAGGCCAGTGAAAGATACTGTGTGCCGAAATACGACATCGTTGCATCGGTTCAGCAGAGAGTACCTTTTCATCTTTTGGTTTCAATTTCATTCAGGCGTTTCACTACGAGTGTAAGATCCCGAATGAAAGACAGAAATCAACAAAAAGCGAAGCGTCTGATTTCTAAGCATACTCGCACGAAATATGTTAGAAATAACCACTTTATTACCTTGAAAGAATAATATACTTACTGAACAAGTTTTAAGTGAGGATGAATGGAAAAACGGAGTTGTGGAGGTAATATACATAATGATGTTTTTAACCGACTGGAAGAAGGAGTTTTAGTAGTCGCCTCTTATTTTTACCTTGAAACGGGGTAGGTATAGTTTGTACTAAAACGACGGAAATATAAGATTTTTGTGTTGTGTTTGTGAGGTACCGTATTACCCAGTTCTAACTGGGTTGTGGAGGTCAGATAGGCAGTCGCTCCATGGAAAATACTGGTATACAGCTGCAATCGGTTAGACTGGAAGCTGACACCAACATAGTTGGGAAAAGGCTAGGCAGATGATTTGTTGTGTGATGTCTCTGACTTGCGAACCAGTATTTGTTAAAAAGTATGTAGTTTTCCAGCTAAGCGAGTTTTTTTTTTAAGTTAACGTGTAAAACCCTTTTGATAAAAAGTAAACTATTATTTTATCACTCTTTATCGATTGTAAAATTGGTAGAAGAAAAATACATGACTTATGATTTTTTTTTTGAATTTTTACTGGCATTGTTATCCAAAACACGTTGGTATCATGGACATCACGCCCTTATTTCGATGAAGAGTTAAGCAGGGTTATAGACATACCATTTAAGTGGTTATTTGATGCAAGCTGCATGCTTAAGTGGCTGTGTAAGCCTTCTCGTATGAATTCTTGGTATTCTGTAGATATCTAATGTGAATCATATACATATTATGTAGGTAGCTAGGTATCTCTCTGCTTACACCCTCTGTATATTAACATGTACTGGTGTAATGCTTCCGTCAGTATTACGATGTTCTAGTAGGGGGGCTATGGAGCGAGGAGTTTGTGGGACACTGACCAAAGTTAGGCGATTCTTGTTTTTCATAAATCGGTTTACATAAAAGCAGTGGCATTGACCGTGTTGGAATAACATAGACATAACATAACATCAAGCCTGTAATCCCCGAAGGGTTAGGCAGAGGTGTACCTAATAGTACACCCACATTTCGCCAGTTATGTTAAAGTCTAATGTAAGAGGGGGTGAGCCTATTGCCATCAACCGGGCACAGATCCAGGCTCCATGGCTGCTACTGAGAAATTAATGATAGAAAAACCCAATAACACTTTGCCCGACCCGGGAATCGAACCCAAGACCTATTTGTTGCTCAGCAGTTGCGCTTGTGACCACGAGAACAACGAAGCAGTCAGCCTGTCAGCGAGAGATACTTTTTTCAGATACTGAGTGATCAGATGTCATATATTTTATTTTAGGAAGCTGTAATTTCCTTTGTAATATTCAGCTACTTACCCCTAATTTTCATGAAAACTTAAAAATTACAGGTTTCACAGCGGTTAAAATCACAAATTGACACAAACTGAAAATCAAAACACATTTTTTATTTTAATTAAACCATTTACTTTAGTTTTTTAATGTACTGTTTTAAATGTGTTGTTTTGTACTGTATACATAGGTGGAGATTCTCTTTTGTAAATCTCGCAATCGAAGTGAGGTTTGCAATTTGTGTGTATATGTTAAATTTTTTGTGCATTATAGAATAATTACTTTTGAATTGTAATACCGTTCATAGCATTTATTTTGTAAATTATGAGTACTATTGTTGTGAAAGAAATAAATCATTTTCATCATTTATAATCATTTTTAAATATTCAATTTAAAATAAAATAAAAATATATATTTAAAAATATAAAAAATAGTAGCCCACCGGTATCGGGAACAGGATCTGAGCTAATATTATTATTATATTAATATCATCAAGGAGTTGGTTAGTCAGAAAGCTGAAGCGATTGACCCACCGCATAATCCAAAGAAAACTGGTACTGATACAGTTAGCTTGCTTCATCCCACTGCTGGGCAAAGGCCTCTCCCAATGACTTCCAGTTGTTTCGACCCAGGGCCAATGTGGACCACTGGTCGCTGGTCATGTTTAGCTCACCCCGCCATTTTCTACGAGGTCTGCCGCGACACCTGCTGACTTTGTCAGGGCTCCAGAAAGTGGTTATTTTGGCCCACAGCTCATTGGGCATGCGGCAGACGTGGCCAGTCCAGTCCCGCTTCAGCTTAGCGGCTTTAAAGAATACTTAAAAAAAAATCCTTGTAGATTATTCGAGAATGTCTCCGAAACCCTTAGAACGCTGGTGACAATAAAGTGCATAGTAGTTAGCGCAAATTCTCGTTAATGCCATCGTTATGTTGAACAGTGTAGGCGCCGCGCTAGCGTTTACGGGTTTCCACCAATTTCTAACGTTGCTATTGGAAACATACGGGAACTTGTCAGGAGCGTCTGCTTTGTTTTACTGCTTTTCGAGCGAATACCTAAATAGCTATTGGTCGAAACAAATGATGCAATAGTGAGATAATTTAATTTTAATTTAATTTTTGCCCAATTGTAACCTAAATGGAAGAAGTCACTGGCTCCTGAAATACGGGTATTCTAACCTAGTTCTGGAGCCAGGTCTCACATTTTTCTGCAACCTGTTTTTATGGCAATAAAGAAATTTATTTATTTAATTAGCCTATAACGTTTCCACTGCGAGGGTCACTGACCTCTTCTCTGAGAAAAAAAAGGAAAACATATTCGTTACATTACGCTAAACGGCCATCACTCTGCACAATCCTGACACACATGCGAGGCAGTGGCACAGCGGTGGTTTCCAGCGGCAGCCAGTATTAACGTTGACTGTGATGAACTGATGACCCCAAATAAATTGGGATAAGGGCAGGAGTGCCTTAATTCCAATTTATTTGGGGTCGGCCCAGCATGCCTTCCTTACGATGTTTATCTTCTCCATTTTTTAGAGCAGCGGTGATTAAATAATTTGCACAAAGATTTGCCTTTGCATTTGATTTGTTTTGATAGCCTTTTTAACTAGTAAGTCGCTAGTAGAGAGTGGAGAGTAGTAGAGTTAGCTAGCCACCACTGCTTTTACTTGCTAATCTATATATTTAAAGTAAGAAACTGATTGTTTGACCGATACTAACTGATCGATCAACGCACAGTTAAAACCGCGTGATCTAGCAGAATGAAATTTTGCACAAACGTTCCTTAAATGACGTAAGTGTGAACAAAGAAGGGATTTTTGCAAATTCATCCCCTAAAGGTTAAAACGAGGGTTGAAATTTTGTATGATACTTGGTTTTTAAAGGAAGGAGGCTAGGAGATAGATTATAATATCCTAGGGAAGGCATAGGCTCTCTTTTTTCTCACTCATTCACATCAAAATTTCACGCGAATGAAGTCGCAGGCAACAGCTAGTTGGCTAATATTTACACCAAGATTTGAGCTACTCTCGTTCAGGGATCCTGATGTCTTAATGCCATATTGTTTTAATCTATCCAGAGTGGAAAAAAAAATAAAAAATAAACGCGACGGTATCTAATAAAATACACAACCGTACATTCCAAGGTGACTATTTAAGAAGATTTCAGCGACACTGTACTACGTGTTTATACCGAATGCTCCCAATTGCCCCTAACACCTAGATGTTACCATTGTGCGAAAGAAAGGGATTAAACTCTTAGTGATATTGCTTCTATTAATCTTTTTATGGAAGTTAGTTTTTGTGCAAACGGTCCCTATTTGCTTTTTAGTCTTGACTAATTTTCTTAGGTTATATTCCTTATTTTTAACTTTCTTCTTGACAATTGTTGTCTCTAATCTTTTGACCAGCGTGTGTGCCAAGTACTTCTCAGGTCTTACCCGAAGTTCGTGAATCTTTCATGGATCTTTAAAACTCATTAAACGTTAAGTAAAAATATACTTATTTTGCATAGTACTAAGCTTTGTCGTTCATGAGGAATTTCAGACTTATACCTAGTTTCTGAGGCCCTCAGATATTTCAAATCAATATTTAACCGCATTATTTAAAAACAAAGATTTTAACCGAGTGTTCAGAAAACGGGTAGTACGCACGCAATGTTGGTTTCGTTGATATCGAACCAATAGCATTAAAATAGATAAATTAAAACTAAGAATACAACACCATTGAGATCTTTTGGTACTTAATTATTGACATTGATGGATCATTGGCAGTGATGGTGGACAATATTGTGAAATTGGCAGGAAATTGTATTGAAAAATAGTAACTGAAGATCTGTGTGACCTATCTACATCTTTACATCAGAAACCAGACAATAAACAAGAGAGAAATTTATACTTCACACTGAATTCTTCGCCATCTTTGAAAACCAAGAAACGTGAATATAGCAAAAAGGATAGGAACTTTGGCTAAAGTTTCAGTGCATTTCATATTACCATATTTTGCTTGTGGTTTCAATATGTGGCCCGCATAGCCTGTGAAGACCGCAAAGTTATAAAAAGGAAGCACCCACTTGCAATCAGTATGGTTTGGCAAAAATATTAGCTTAGGATATTAAAGGTATGCTGAATTTTGGAGCAGAGAGCTGCAGGGTGCAACCAAGTATTTTTTTCTATCTAAAAAATCTAGGTAATATTGAATAGGAGATTTTGGTTATGTTACCATGAACCACGTCAAACCACAGATACGGTATTAAAAACGCATTTTGGCCATTTTCAAAAACTATGCCCTTTTATAGTTTGTGGTTAGTTTACTCGTAGTTTATATAATCATTTTGAACTGTGGTAAAGTATTTATGTATAGTTTTTTTTTTTGATAATTTAAATGTTTTGTCTTTTTTCAATAAATGATTTAGAATAACAGAAGTTTTACAATTTCCTACACTGGGTCCTTAGAATAACCTATGGCCATTTGGATGCCGTTTTTTGAGTAGACTATGTAATAATAAAATTATAAATTAAATTATTAGGGCCCTAATTGGCACCTAGCTACAAAAAAAGCTACGTTCTACAGTAACTACACAAACACAATTCAATGTTTTCTAAATTCATGTGGCGTTTGATAAATATTTTGCCTTTAGTTTTCGCTTACAAGCGCCATGTTGAGATTCGTTAACTAATAAAGGCCCTTAAAACAACGGTAGGTAGGTATAATAATCAAAGGCCCTCACCTTCATTCCCACCTCAGTACGCTAATAAATTCAAGTAACTAAGTAAGCCAGTCGGTACATTTCGTTTCCTTTATATTTTCTTAACAGGGAATCACATAAGCTTTAATTTCTGATTATCTTGCCCCAACATTTCTATTGTGTTTGATTCTTAGTACATACATAAACAATCAGGCGAGGGATACACCGAGCTCATAATTATTTTTAATTGTTTAAAAAATGCCCGAGATTTTTTGTGAAAAATGAAAAGGTTAATTGGGAAACGCCAATTTTATAGGGGCCCGATAACTTTTTGTTAAAAGCAAAATAATGATTTTAACCCCGGTTACTCTATACTGTCCCTAGTTGGAAACGTTTTATTAATTTTATTTCTAGTGAGTTTAAAAGAATCCCCTTCTGTTTTACAATAGAATATTCTTTGTGTTGTGACGGTTGAATTTTAAGGGTTTCTGCAAACCTGCCTGTAACTGTCCGGTGCCTTAAATGGTTGATAAAATATATTAATTGTAGAATCAGAGGTGCTCGTGGCTAAATAATAACAGCCGCATAGGTTGATCTTCAAGGTTAAGCCGCGTTTGCCTAGGTCGGTCTGTGGATAGGTGACCATCATAACATACCGTATTTCCTCCATGCCTCGGAAAGCACGTTAAGCCGTTGGTCCCGGCTGTCATTTGTAGACCTCTGACAGTCGTTACAGGTAGTCAGTGGCCCAAAAGTCTGACAACTAGACTTTACTAGTCGCAGTAGTTACTAGGTTGAGGAGATCAGATAGGCAGTCGCTCCATGTAAAATACTGGTATTCAGCTGCATCCGGTAAGACTGGAAGCCGACCCCAACATAGTTGGGAAACGGCCAGGCAAATGATGAAAAATAATTGTAGAATCCTACTCATTTATAAAACTACTTAATTAATATATTACTATTAAGTAAATTTAATAAAGAAAAAACAAAAATACATTTATCCTATAAATGGTTGACATAAATCAAATACTCGCAGATTTCGTGCCCCCTAGAGTTCACCTGATCAAAGAACGACATTTTTTTCTTTGAAAATGCTGTAAATGTAGTTTTCGGCATTCTCGACACTTGTTGAAATGCATGTTGTCAGGAAAGACGTGTTGAGTATGATAAATGTTCACCAAAGCAGTTCTGTTTATTGTGATAAATCTTACAGCATCTATAACGTTACCGGCATTGAAAAACTATTTAAAGAGATGCTGCTAAAACAATTTTTCGTTGACATTTTTGTAATTTATATACAAGGGCTTGGATACTTTTACGGTGCTGAACCGGTTAATCTTGTGAATAAATAGAAGTTCAAAAAAATACAACGCAATTGGAAAGAGTAGCCAATTTTCAATATAACAGTATCTACCGGTCAAAGTCATTTTCGATCATCGGAAGCCTCCGTAAACAGTTACACAAAACAAGATTATTTTTACTTGACAAAATACACCACCACACAGGCACACCTCTGCCTAACCCTTCGCGGATTACAGGTGTGATGTTATGTTACCTACCTTTATACGTACTATACTATTAAACAACATTATCTAACTGACAAGATATCTTACAACTTCAAATAATTAGATAATAAGCAGGTCCCTACAATATCCGAAGTTCTATAATCCAACAAAATATAACAACCCTCTCCTCTCTTTGATTTGTGAATAAAATATATCTAGATCTATCTAGACAATAATATAAAGGAAACTACTTACGAACATATTTTCATACAATTATGTTGCGACTAGAGTTTCCAATTACAGCGACATTACTGCATTTCCTTCCTAATTGGCAATTTCGTACAAAAGGTGAGTTCGTACCTACAGTTGTGGAATAAATAGGTCTATGCAACTGAAAGGTCTATAATATTATATGCTAATTTTAAGAAACTGTTTTTTCTGCATACAATATTTATGCAGAAAAATAGTTTCGTGACTAAATAATAACAGCCGATCTTCAGGTTAAGCTGCACTTGCCCAGGTTGGTCTGTGGATGGGTGACCACCGAGTTTCCTCCGTGCCTCGGAAAGCACGTTAAGCCGTTGGTCCCGGCTGTCATTTGTAGATCTTTGACAGTCGTTACAGGTAGTCAGTGTCCCGAAAGTCTGACAACCAGTCTCACCAAGGGGTATCGTATTACCCAGTACTAACTGGGTTGTGGGGGGCAGATTGGCAGTCGCTCCATGTAAAGACTGACTCCGGTTAGACTGGAAGCCGACCCCAACATAGTTGGGAAAAGGCAGGGAGATGATGCTGATGTTGCTGAAATGAAAATATCCTTTTGCAATGGTTAAGATGCGAGAGAAAATGTGTTTGCATAGTTTTAACCGACACCAAAAAAAGGAGGAGGATATGTATTTATTCAGCCAGCCTCTTTTTTAATTAGCTTTAAATAGTTTTTTTTTATCTTATAACAACTTCTAGTTACAAAGTAAAATGAACGTATGTGTGGCAAAAATATGTGGAAAATTAGCACAACTAAAAATGGTAAAAAGAATGCAATAAAATCTGCGATTTAGTTTATTTCATTAACTTTTTTGCCAACGACTTCCGAAAGTAAAGTAATTTTTTACTTGTCATGTGTGTGAGAACTGTTTTTTTACAACAAATTTACAGAAATGAAAAAAATATCGTTTATCAAAAGAAACTAGTTCCACATCGTAATCCTAAATCCTCCCGGTGTGTCCCAATACTAAATCGTGTTATTTTAATAGGGCTGCCGTTAATAGGGCCCGTGTTAATAGGCCGATACGTGTTGAGCAATAAATTGTGCGGAGATAGGCCGCGCCGATTCTATTACGATATGTACGGGGTGAGTGCTGTAGGTCGACTACTTTGGTTTGGACGCTCGTTGGGGTTGACTTTAAATAGGGGGTTGTGGGGTAGTTCTTTAGTTATCTAATTTATTGGTAGTCGGCGCAGCATGTCTTCTTCTTCCATTTTTACTCGTCATCTCATCACATACCTTTTTTAAGACAGTACTGCCATTTCGACAGTTATGTTTAAGTCCCCTGTAATAAAAGGCGATCCTGTTGCCATTAACTGGGCACGAATCCAGACTCTGTGGCTGCTACAGAAAAATTCCTGATGAAAAAACCCAATAGCACCTTGCTTCACCCTGAAATCGAACCAAGGACCTCCATGCTCAGCAATCGCATTTGCGACCTCTCGACCTACGGGAACCAACGAACAAACTAACAATTTCCTTTCGTTATTTGCTAACCTAACATTATTTTACAAATTTAAACTTGACATTGGTTCTATCAATAGTCAATAGTTCCACAACTACCAAATTCCCTACCATAGAAATGCAACTATGACAAACACAAAAAAAAAGTGTTTTCCACGATTACTTCTGTTAAAATAAATGCACCACCTACTAAGCATAAAATATCCAGCTCACCAGAAAACCTCTTACAACCTAACACAATTATGCTGAAAAGCAATCAGTGTAGAAGAAAAATATCCTCATTTCACCCCATTCGGAGGGTCGGGAATAAAGTTGCCCACTTACACAGGCGCTCGGCGAAAGAATTAGCAAAATGTTAGGTTAGAACTATAAATTACTCGGAATCAAACCATTAGTGGCTGGCCTGAAATGTTTTAACATAACAACGAAAAAAGGCTGAAATAGGAGAGATCTAGATGACCTGGTTTTGTTCTTGGCTGCTGGAGAGTGAAGAAATGGGAATAGTTTGCCGGTTCTCTAGGCATTCATTGTAGAAAAAACAGTGGTACCTACTACTCATTCTTCAAAGGATTTTTTTTACTAAACATTATCATTTACGCCTGTCTCCTGTGGAAGGCTGGACAGATGCGTTTACCAACAATTTCTACGGGATATTTAATTCGTAAAACTGATATTTTCAGTACACATTGTAATCGTACAAAACTTTCAACTCAAGGACAGCTTTGCACATCAATCAGAAAAGTTATTAGTAAGAATTTAAACAATAAAGCAAGGAACTGGTCAACGACCAAAGTTTTTAAAATCAAACAACACGAAAATTAGAAGTTTTCCAAACAAACTTATACAACTTAAACTTTATAAACTGATACATAACTAAAACAATTGCTTCATCAATCATTCTTTTAGGTAAATGCTGCGCTTATCTATAATATAATATATAAAATATGTATATATAAAGCTAAAGAGTTTGTTTGGTTGAACGCGCTAATCTCAGGAACTACTGGTTCGAATTGAAAAATTATTTTAGTGTTGGATAGCAAATTTATCGAGGAAGGCTATAGGCTATATAACATCACGCTGCGACCAATAGGAGCGGAGCATCAATCAAAAATGTTACGCAGACGAAGTTGCGCTGGTCAGCTAGTCACAAATAAATTGAGATAGACGCGTTGCGTATCTTCTCCTTCCGTGCATGCTTGTAATCACTCGATGTCTACCACACATCTTTGAACCAATGTGACATCTTTAAACCAATTCCTTTATAATTTGGTATAAACTGCTCCTAGTTATCAAACATAACATCTTCTTCTTTATCGTGTGGTTAGTGCCTAACCTGGTGGCAGAGTAGCCTGGTGAGAGAGTGGTTAGTCAGTGATAGCCTAGTGGTGTGACCGTTGGACTGCCAAGTCATAGGTCTCGAGTTCGAACCCGCACCTCTGATTTTTCGAAATCATGTGCGTATTGAATAATTATCACTTGCTTCGGTGAGGGAAAACATCGTGAGGAAACCAGCATACCTGAGAGATACTTCTTGACGGTATGTAAAACCAAGTCAGAGGCCCTGTGCGGCATAAAACATAACATCACGCCTGTAATCCACGAAGGGTTAAGCAGAGATGTACTTATAGTACACCCACAATTCGCCAGTTATGTTCAAGTCCCAGTTCGGTTAAAAAAGTCCCATGTAATAGGGGGCGTGCCTATGGCCACCACCAGATCACATACCTATACACCGTGGCTACTACTAAGAAATTCCTGATGGAAAACCTAATAACACTTTACCCGACCTGGGAATCGAACCCAGGACTTCGTACTCAGCAGTCACGCTTGCAGCCACTAGAAGAACGAGGCGATTCCTTAATAGTTTCTTAAAAACCGCCCTTAATTTCCAAACCTCCCAATCAATAATTAAAATTAAAAAAAAAAACGTTTAAAGGCAAACATTCGTTCGGCCTCATCTTCAGTAATATATCCGGGGGCGTATTACCAAAAACTTCCCAACCAAACGGCTAAACTTGTCAAATGAGCAGGCTGGTGTAACGAGAAAAGTTTTTTGATCATAGACTACCCCCCGATACGCCAGTAATCATAAGTTGGATCGGCGAATTGAGTTATGTGGCAATACTTCAAGTTAGGAAGGTCACTTGAGCTCAGTTTGCAGTTTTAATCTAGACTGAGGCTGCCTCTGGAGCTGAGATGTGCTAAGCTGGCGAAGGGTGTGTCAAATTAACCAATAACTTTTTGATGTTTGTTTTGATGTCTGAGCTTACTTTAGCTCTGAGGGCAATGGCATTCCTTCAGATGTGATGAGAAGACCATGATAGAAACGTAAAAATGATGTTTCAGATCCAGAGAAAAGCTTGTCGGAAAACATTGTAGAAATACGAAACGTTTTGAAAGATATTGTCACTTGTGTAGACCGCGTTTACGCGTGTTTCTACAAAGAAATATTGTCAACAGGATTGACATGAGTTTTTCAGTAGTTTCTGTCAAACCAATAATAGATTTTTCATTTAGTTTATCATCATCAGTATCAGTTTGTCTAAGCCCTCTTATGTTAAATAATTCTAGACTTAGCTTAGCTAGATGTGACTTACCTACCATAGGTTCCCAACCTTTCATGAATTACCGCCCCTTTACAAGAAAAAAAAAATCCAACGCCCCCTTTTACAAAATAGTTATAAGATAAACATTTTAGACGACTAGATAAAATGTTTTTTCATGAAAATAAAGGTATTCTATAACGCCCCCATTTTCTTTTGGACCAGCTACCGCCCCCGTGAAAAGCTCCAGCGCCCACTAGTACCGCTCCCGTTGGGAACCTATGGTATAGACTGTTTATAAATAACGGTATTGGTTGTGTGTGCCAAGTGCCAATAGCCGTTTATGAAGGCGGTGTTATCTAGTACCCATCAAGTTGACAGGTGGCTAGTTTCACACACAATAATAAAAATACTCACTATAACCACTAACCTGGACTGAGCCCGCGGGGTGAATGGGCAGGACTCCCTTTTATTAAGAGGGGCCAGTGGGAATATAATGGGCTGATCATATGTGATTTCTCATAAAAACACTAAAAGTCAGACATCCTAGATAAAGTTTTTGACGTGTAAATGTGTTTTTACAGTACTGCACACTTATGTGTGCAGTTCAAGGAGGGGCTGCTTGTTAAGAAAAAGTGCATCGATATGTCAAACTTAGTATATTTATTTAATAAATTATAAAAACTTAAAATAATAATAATACAAATTTGTACATAGATAAAAGAAGAAATGCATTAAAGGGCGTCAAAAAATTCGTCCACATCGCTGTCAACAGGAATAGTGCCCAGAAGGCTGGCAGTATTGCCACGTTGAATGGCAATGCTGATTCTTTAACCCAAAAATAGGCCAGCCCTTTGGTCACGAGATGGCGATCCGCTTGGCGATGTCCCGAAAGACTCGGACCCCATGGCCCTAGTGTTTCAACACCAAACGGCTCAAACACATAGCTACCAATGAGGTTATTGTATTTGCGCCGTTTGAGGTTTTCAGCACCTGCAGCACCCGCCCCAGCACAGCTCGCCGTGCTAGGAAGATGAGAAGGCGCAAGGATGTCGACACATGTTGCATCCCACACCAAAGGCCGACCCAACTTCCAAGGCATTATGGTCATACCGTCTGGTCTCTTCCCATCGTCGCGTGCTAAACCGTTGGTTTCTAAAACGGCTGGCACTCCGGCGGTGGCAAGAGCACGACGGATGATGTCATTAATGCTGGCCTGCCTTGCTATCCGACCTGCGCTCCTACTGCACGAAAGACCATGGTGTCCGAGGAAGCCGACTCCTTCGCCACATTGATAGCGGTGTGGAGCCACGCAAGGAGATCCCAAACGCAGGCAAGTAAAAGTCTAAACGCAGCGATGGTAGTGGCTGAAGCCAGAGGCCCGACTCCCATTCGCCCACAGCCAGCAGGCGGGCACGCTCAGCATTGTTGCTTAACGTATTAATTAAATTGTTCCGTACCAACCTGCAGAGCGGCTCGTCCCAGTCTCTGGGAAGACGGGTTTACGGGCCTATCCGTATCAATCATACTAGTTTTTGACGCTACTTTAAATCTAAAACTACATTAAAATGCATCAAAAATAGTTTTTCTCAGAAGCGGTGGTACATTTTGCATATTTGAAAAGATGCTGGCATCTCAAACGACGCCACTTTGCCTTGTCAAATGCAGAGAGCTACAAATTGACAAGCACAAGAATTGTTAAGAAAGAGAAGTTTTGTTTCACCTACTCAAAAATAAAAACGTTTTTGCAAAAAAATAACCGACGTCGGTGAATATTGTTTGTTTCATTGACTTTTCTGCACGTTTTTATTTTACCCTTTTCAGTTATCGTATCACACACAAATCCTTGTCAAGTATCAATTTCGCAATTTATTTTACTTGGATGACATATTTTTTCCACCTTTTTGATTTAAAAACCAAACTACTGAACCGATTTTGATGATATTTATATGGGACCAACCGCGAAGAATATCCTTTGAGATAAAAGATTTTTTCAAGTCGGTGCATAAATAACGAAGATATGAGGATATGATACATAAAAAATAAATAAAAAAAAAGGTTCGGACGAATTGAGAACCTCCTCCTTGTTGAAGTCGGTTAAAAAGAGGGTGTAACAGTATTTTTCTTAATATGAGTTTATTTCGGGCTAAGTGTTCTTGGGTGTTTCCATTAGGAATTTCTCTGTAGCAGCTACGGAGTCCGGATTTGTTTCCGATTGATGGCAGTAGGCTCGCCCCCTATCACATGGAAGTACACACACCTGTACATTAGAGGACTTAAAAATGCTGCAAACGCTGTGCTTAACGTGGCCACCTACTGGGTACACGAAATTTAATCAAACGTACCATCGAAACGTAATAAGAAGAAGAAACGTCAAAAAACAAAAATATTCTATTATTTTTAAAGCAGAGAGTAAGGAAACCGGTATAGTCTTCGAACCACAAAACTTCGAAGACAATAATTATGACATCTCCAACCCTCTTTAGACCCACGTGGTAGATAACAGCACACTCGCTCTGGCAGTGAGGAAATCTGGTAGTGGAAACATTATACTGAACATTATCTGGGACTGACTCAAAGATCTAATTAATATTTGAACTAATTATTTTGTTTTTTTAATTGCCTTTTTTTTGTACTGTGGACACTTTTAACGTGCACGTCTTGCTACATCGTTCTCACATAATGTACCATCTCTACAAGAATGATGTATCCAAGATTTTTTGTAAAAACATTATGATTTAAAAGAGTGTCCATGGAGTTTCTTGCCTATTCTTCTCCATAGAGATCTACGCTTTGGAATGGGCAACTACAGTACTTTCACAGTTATTATGTCTTGTGACTGGGACTGTAGCTTCATTTTTTATTGCTGTCTTTGTTTCGACAATTCAAAAGTGCCTATAATTGGCCTACTTGAAATAAATGCTTTGATTTTGATCTTTGAAAACAGGAGATAATTATAACACACCATACATTCCGGCTTGGATCTAAGCAAGTTTAACTTAGTTACTTAGCCTAGTAACGCCCTAAGCAGATCATACCGAAACATTACAAGATCAGACAAGCGAACGATTCGCTTGTTATGCAAATATCACATAGTTTACGGAAGTTGTAAGAGTAGATAATAGACAGAGGCTCATCTCTATATTATAATACTTAATTGAAACTGAGTCGTAACGCAGTGGGTGCCAAAAGACGGGCGTCGTCGCCGAGGGAGGCCTAACAAATTAGAGGGCCTACAGAAGTCGCGAACAGCAACGAGCTACTTTCAAATACACGTATATCATATATTTGTATGTGCTTTTATCGGGATTGACAATCGGTTAGCAGGTTATTCAGTGGCATACCATATTCATATTCATTCATTTTTTTTTTACTTTTCACCATCGGTATCACAAAAAACTGTATAAAAATATTTTAAACTCCAACGGTACTTCGGCCGTGGAGACTTGTATGTAGGCACTGCTCACAAAACCATAGCACGAAGTTCGGTCTTTGCACGCTATCTCCTCAGTGCCCCGTGTATCGGCGCAATATTACGAGCAGTACAATATAATTACGGCATAATTTGAGTGTGTCGCTACTTACTACGATACGTTATTTGCTATACAATGTTCGTGCGTTCGCATTGTTACTAGATTGGAAACAAATGGCAATCAAAGAAACGGCTTCCAGTCTTACTGTATAGCCGGGACGAATATGAAACGTCTGTCGATGATTTACAAATGACAGCCGGAAATAACTGGTAAATAAGAGCGCCAGTGTATTTTTTTAATCTTTGAGGATTAGCAGAACTCCTTGTGAAAAGGATGTTTTCATTTCCGCTAAGTCACTGGATTTGCTAAGATAAGTCTATGTAGCTTCGTACTTGCAATGAGTGGTTCGTTATAGAAGCTAGAAATAACGTTATTTACTTTCACTAACTTTTTTAACGTTACAACGTTAGGTCACGCTATATACCTAAAAAAGAAAATAATAGAACTTTCATAAACATTTCCTAAGTGTGTTAAAACTGGCAAAAGGGAATGTCTTTCCAAAAGTGACTATTCCCATTATGGCCAATCGCAGAAGTTTAGATTTAGAATGAAGATTCGAGTCTTCCCAAAAAATCGAATCGACCCCGCGACTCTTCACTCCTAAACCGGCCACCGAACCACCAGAACTCAGAATCGCGCATGTGGCTCACGTATTTTCCTGTATCTCCTTCCTTGTTCCTTATTCGGCAAGTATAACTCTTTGTGATTGAAATCAGCATTGATATTGTAAGGATAATGAAATAAATTATTATTTGTAGTTTGTTGTTACCTGCTGGGAATGGGCCACCCAACAAAACAGCCTTCCTTTGTCAGTACCGTAAAACAAATATAGATACAACCAAAAACAGAAGCTCTCCAATACAAGGTGTTGCTTTGCATCCTCTTCAAATTCAAGGAGGTAACAACTATGCTAATAATTCTCGATCCGAATCAATAATAAAATGGGTAGGTAATTTTTTTTTTCTTAATTCAAATCGATATTAAAACGCGGCCCGTCTAATCCTAGCCCTACAACCGCGCTTTCACACACACAAACAAACGCAGACGTTTATTCGATAAACGGGTGATTCCCCTCTTTTGAAAAGGGCTTCATTCTGAAATAGTATCAAATTAAAACAACTAAAAAAGCAGCGTTTAATATTATTGACCAGGTACCGTAATTTATATTGATTATATACGTTTTCTGTGACAACCTACTTAACCTTAATTAACCTTAACCTTAATTTTGACGAAGTTGCCAAACTGCACCTTGTATATTACTTTCCACAGCGGTTTTAAAATACTGGTATTTTCCCGCTCTGCACCTGGTGAGACTAGAAGCCTAGTTCAACATGATTGGGAAAAGGATAAGCAGATGATGGTGGCTTTTTCTGACAACTGCAAAGGAAAAGGCTATTCTTCATATGGAGAAGAATCTCCATTCAATTCTTTATTGCATATCACATGAGTTTTACAAGATCTTAAATACTATTATAGTTCACATGGACCCTGTCGGGCACAACAATTTTATAAAATAAATAGTAGCATTCAAAATAACCAACACTAAAGTTAATTAATTCATAATAATTAGGTAAAATTCAATTCATTTAAAAGTAATGAATGCCAGAGGTAAAAAAAAAAATCAAGTCGAATACAATAATAATCAAATACATTATGTCACTAAAATAAAATGAAAATCAAATCCATTTAGCATGATCTGAGCCATAGGAGATGGTTACTTACAACCTTTCACTCAAAGTAGACTTTACCTTAGCTTATGCTGAAGTTGGAAGCTGCCTCCTGGCCACGAGTAATTCTTGGGCCCCGGTATTGTTGGAGTTTATAAAAATACAAGTCCTTTAGACCAAACAAAAAATATACGTTCGGAGCAGCGATTGAATTGGAAACTCGTAGCAAAATTCAATCGCTTATCCACTTCATCTATTGGATCGAAATCTCATGTTGTATTTTGTAGATGCAGTGGATAAGCGATGATAATTTTGAAGGATAAATATACAGTATACTTTTTATCCTGGGACATAAAGTTTTTTTTCCTAAAATGTATAGTGAAACCGCAGTCTAATACGAATTTACACCCAAAATGCTCAATTCTCGTACCGTACAACCGCGGTAAATGAAACTTCACCATTACACATGTACGTGACTTCGTCTTCCTGTTTAAACTTTAGACTATAGTTACATACACACATACTTGTATATAATATCTATTTAGTCTAGTTATAACTTAGAGTTACTAGTTTATAGTTAGTTCAGATTTGTAGTTGATATTAACGTGTCAGTTTGGGAGAGAGATTTTGTGTGGTTTGTGGTTATGTGGCTAAATGGCTGAAGGTAAGATATTACTGATCGGTAAGTTACATAACTTCATAACATCACGCCTGTAATCCCTGAAGGGTTAGGCAGCGGTGTACCAATTAGTACATCCACGTTTCGCCAGTTATGTTTAAGTCCCATGTAATAGGCGGCGAGCCCATTGCCATCAACCGGCACAAATCCAGACTCCGTGGCTGCTTCTGAGAGATTCCTGATGGAAAAACCCAATAACACTTTGCCCGACTCGGGAATCGAACTGAATATCTCATGCTCAGCAGTCGCGCAGATTTATAGGCATCGGTAAGTTATAGGTGACATATTCTATGGGATTACGGAGTTTAAACATAAACGCTGCTTGAAGCTAAGTAATGATTAAAGACTTCTTAATCATACATTTAACATCATCATGCGTTTAAACGTCGTTTTACTTTAACTGGTTACTGTTGTATACTGCTACCATTTTTTTTAATGACCGACGAATAATTTCTATGTGTGATTGTTCAGAATGTTCACTGAATACATGGTAAGCGTTTTGGTGTCGGTGTCCGTTCCACCTTGTATATAAAAACTTTTTTGCAAAAAAAAAACCGACTTCCAAAAAAAACACTAAAAAGTGGAACATAACTTTACTTTCGGAAGTCGGTGACTATTGTTTGTTTCATTGACTTTTTTGCCACCGACTTCCGAAAGTAAAGTTATTTTCCACTTTTTTATTAGTGTTTTTTTTTTGCAAAAAAGTTTTAATTTTACCCTTTTTAGTTATCGTATCACACACAAATCCTTGTCAAGTATCAATTTCGTAATTTCTTTTACTTGGATGACATATTTTTTCCAGCTATTTTGATTTCAAAACCAAACTGCTGAACCGATTTTGATGAAATTTCTATGGGACTAATCGGGAAGTAGATCCATTCAGATAAAAGAAGAATTTTTCAAATCGGTTCATAAATGACGAAGATATGAGGTAACAAACACAAAAAAAAAAAGTTTTTATGTTATACGAGTGTTTCCAAAATTAAATACGTAACAAGCAGTAGCATGCCTAGAGGTCAACAATAGGGTAAGCCCATAAGGCAAGCAGACTGTTCAGAAACCCTAACATTATTAAGAGTAGTAGGTTGTAAGGGTAAGCCAAGCTCTTAGGCTTGTATGTAAGTACCGACCAGGTGACATATATTAGGAAAAGTAGATCGCAAGTGGTAACACTTTGGCCCAGCGTAGTAAAGCATTTAAAGGCTTTGCACTTAAGGTATTTGTTCAGCAGGTCTAGTCGACTCGCTGGTAACACTTTGGCCTTGAGTTGACCTAGCGTTGTACGGATTTACAATAGAATAAGATGCCACCTTATATTGGTTTTGTTATCAGTGACGTGCAACCTACCGTACTATGGTAATTTTGAGTACCTACCTATCCTTTTAACATAACATAACGCCACGCCTGTAATCCCACAAGGGTTAGGCAGAGGTTTACACCCACATTTTGCCGGTTATGTTTAAGTCACATGTAGTATCAATTTCGCAATTTCTTTTACTTGGATGACATTTTTTCCAGCTATTTTGATTTCAAAACCAAACTGCTGTACCGATTTTGATGAAATTTCTATGGGACCAATCGGGAAATAGATCCATTCAGATAACAGAAGAATTTTTCAAATCGGTTCATAAATGACGGAGATATGAGGTAACAAACACAAAAAAAAAAACATACAACCGAATTGAGAAGCTCCTCCTTTTTTTTAAGTCGGTTAAAAAGATCATAAAACACAAAACACACACTAACACATACACACATACACACTTAAGACATTATAAAACGCAAAACATGAATACGAACAAATGTATGAACCATTCCCATAAAAACTGTTGCATCAGCCTACAATATAAATACATAGTTGCACTATCACAAGATAATCTATTACTCTTATGGTAGAAATTAACTTCAGACAGCTAATCATCTAATTTCCTCCACGTAACGCGTTTTATGTATGTAACTCTTCTTCCTCAATTGTGTGGAGCCATCATATAAAAATGATTATATTTCCTGAAACCAGGTCTGTTCCAACAATAATACGGAACTTCAATAATGAGGCAGTGGCGGTGTTGCCAGCGTCCTATTTTTTTGCCTTTCTTTGGGGAGAAATTTATTTTATGTAGGGTGTTGAATTTGTGTCAGTTATAAATGGAAGATTTCAAATCTTTAACTAATAGATTTTATTTGTTTAGCATTGTTTCTGAGGTCCATAGTGTAGTTTTAATGTTAGGCTCAAAGGCCGAAAACGCTCATTGAGCAAAAAAACCGACCACATCGCGAAGTGGCAAATTCAAAACGACCACGAAGTGAAATTCGGGTTGTGGCTGTTTTTATTTCCGACCACAACGCCTTCTGGCAATGAGGAAATGCCAGAATGCGTTCTGAGCTCTTTTCAAACAGCCACAACTCGATGTAATACATTAATAACGAACTTGCCGATGATGATGAATAAGGTAATGCCTAAATGAAAATGGCTGCGAAAATTTTCATATTATCATTAACTAGCTTATGACAGCGGCTTATTTTTAACGCTCAATAAAAATACGAAACTGAACAATGCAACCCAACCAAACTGCACTCCCAACCGCTCCCAAAAACACCTGCAGAATCTCCAGGGTAATTTCCTCCATACACTGGCAACACCCGCAGTTAGCGCGAGGCGGCCTTGCGTCGCGTCCAGAATGCTAACCAGTGACAGACGGACAAAGACTCATTGTTGGGCCAAACACCTCGGTATGATGGGGCTCACGAATCAAGGAATGGCTTAGAATGTGTTCAGTTTCCGGAGTCTTTAGCTTCCGTATTGAGGGTGACGGTAAAAAACATTAAATAATAACATGGTTCAGGTAGGAATTCATAGATGACTTTGACCTGGAGTGTAAATGTGGTGTTGCTCCTATAGGACCACAGGGACACTTTATATCGTGTCCTGTCTGAATTGTTGTTTGCACATCACAGAAGCTGATGGACGCTACTGAAAGTGACAAACTCTTCGCCAAATTTGGGGCTGAATCAAATTAGGTTGCTATCGACGCTCTAAGAAGAAGAATAAGAGGTGTACCTAGCACACATTTCGCCAGTTATGTTTCCAAGTCCCATGTAATAGGGGGCTAGCGTATTGCCACCAGCCGGGCACAAATCTAGACTCCGTGGCTACTACTGAGAAATTCCTGATGCAAAACCTAATAACAATTTGCCCGATCCGGGAGTCGAACCCAGGAACTCGTGCTCAGCAGTCGCCCTGGCGACTACTAGACCAACGAGGTGAATAACATACTACTACAGGGTGATTGGTAATTCGGTGCAGTCCTTAAAATGGGTGATACTAGAGCTAATTTGCAACAAATTTGACCCCAAAAACGAGGTCTAATCATCTTTTCCTCCTGTCTAGCAAAAATTGATATTGATCCAGAAATGCGTGATAACCAGTACGGTCAAATACTACCTTGTCTGGAACAACTGTTGTTATTATCCATAATGTTTCTTAAAGTGGGTACTGTGATACCAATTTTGAAAGCTTGTGGGACAAGGAAGTAGTTTCTGCAATTTGAACGTTAAGTGTCATCCATTTATTTTGAGTAATCTGCTTTGAAAAGCAATTTTTTCTCATATTATGAACTTTATGATGCTGTTAAACCAAAAGTATGAGATCTTTTTTGATAAACTGGTTTTCGAAAGATTAATTCGTTTATGATCTGAAAAATATCATGTCAATACTCTGAGCGACGCGACGTAGATTTGTCACAATTATCAATATTTGGTCGAGAGGAGGAAAATTTCCAAAAAAACTTAAAAGTTCCATTACTCAGAAACCACTCAGATTGGACTCCTACTTATCGGGTCAAATTTGTTGAAAATTAACTCTAGTATCACCCATTTTAAGGAATGCACCCAATTACCGATCACCCTGTATACTAGAGAGTACCAGGATGGCTACTAGAAATAGACGGACAAAGACTCATTGTAGGGCCAGACGTCTCGGTATACTGGGGCTCACAAAACCAGGAATGGCTCAGTATGTGTTTTGATTGCGGTGTTTTTTTAGCTTCCGTATTGAGGGTGGCGGTCAAACACATCAAATAGTATGCAATTTTGAATGCGGCGATCACAATTGTTGGCCGGTGAAGCAGCAACATAGGTAGGGTTACCAGAATATGGGGAAGACATCTGCCCAGAAATTAGACAGCATTATTATTGTGTGGTGTCCCACTGCAGGACAAAGGCCTCCCTTCCCTCCTTGCACTTTGATCTAGTGCGATTGTATTGTATTGGATAACATAGGTTAACTAAAACTGAATCACAACTATCTTTCTTTATCATCATCTACCTAGACTTTTCCCAACTGTGATAGAGTCGGCTTCCAGTCTAACCAGGTCTTTATCTTTCTTTGACAGTCTTAGGATAACATTCCTAAGTAGATCGCAACCACAAATCGCACAAGATTAGTTTCTATGTGACTCTATGAAAACGGGCATCAGGTGGCAATGCCATCATCTACAGAATCGCCCAATTCTAATTGCCCCGAATAGCATGCAAGCCTATTTCCAACCACCAAGCAAACCTAGATTCAAACTGCTACTTATACGTTCCCAATGGAAAAAAAACAGCAAAACATGGCCCAACCAGAGAGTCGAACCCAGGAACAAACGCTCGTCGAGGCGGCTTGATCAATAGAACAACGAGGAATGTCTTACTATAATGTATGCTGTAGTTTCCGGATTTTTTACTTCCGTGTTGAGGTTGAAGGTAATAAACTAATGTGTTGTTAGGTAATTTGTGCTAGCTCAGGAAATGCCTATAAACCTTTCATTTTGCCACGCAAATGCAACAGTGCCGAACGTAGCATAACCCTAAGGCTGGGCCAGGACTCCACTAAAGCGGAGACGAGCGGAGATGTGTGAAGCGGAGAGTAGAAGAGATGCGTAAAAGCTAGGGTGTATCCACCGAACCTGTGCGTAGATGTGTAAAGCGTCTCCACTTTCGGAGAAGAGGTGTGCAAAGCGGCACGACGCTCACAGCACACCGCTCACCGCACGTCGCTCACCGCACACCACACACAGCACACCGCTCACCGCACGTCTCTTTTTGTCTCCGCTGGCCTAAAGAATTGCAAGACATCTTCTTTCCTCTCTGCTCAACTGCTTCCACGAAGGGGAGCCGAGAAGTGTAAATAACGAAATTCTATTGGTGGTCTAAAACACATCACCTCTCTTCTAGTCTCATCTCCGCTTCGGTAGAGACCGGCCCTTAAACGTTGCCGAAGCTGGAACACAGGTCACCCTCTATGACAGGGTGTGACCGTAATCTGCACACCAAAATCTTTTTCCAAAATATTGGTTAAGATAGACAGCAACAGTGAAAGTCATTCCAAACAGAAGATCTTATCAAAACTTAAGCATTTAGTCGTACATCGTTCGAATTGGTTTTTGTACATTTTTTGTTTCGTTGACAATCACATTTGTTTAGTAGTGTGCCTCTCGTTTGTACCTAAAATGGTATCAATTGGCCCATGGTGAATGTGCAAGCTCACTTTTCTCAATATAAACACAACGACTTTAGTTCGGTAAGGGCAGATCTCATGATTTAAATGGACAAATCTCCTCTTGGAAATTCACTATCAATTTTTTTACGAACTTTTTATTTATTGGACCATGCTGTTCTTATTTTAAACACATTCAAATCTTCAATCCACAATATAAACGCCCAGTCAATCCCTTCCATGAACGAGTGAACATTACGTAGCGATCGCGTGAACCCATTCGATTGGAACGAACGAACGAACTGTATTGTGCAACCGTTACTGTATTTATTATAAAATATTCGTAGCTGCCTGTAACCGATTGCTCTTGAACGATTTAGTGCATTTATGTAAATATGATTACCTCGTTGGCTTAGCGGTTGCAAGCGCGACTGCTGAGCATGAGCACCTGGGTTTTTCCATCAGTAATTTCTCAGTAGCAGCCACGGAGTCTGGATTTGTGCCCGGTCGATGGCAATTAGGCTCGCCGCCTATTACATGGGATTCAAACATAACTGGCGAAATGTGGGTGTACTATTAGGTACACCTCTGCCTAAACTTTCGGGGATTTGATGTTATGTGTAATGTAAATATCATTTAACCGCGGTATGTAAGAAAAGTATAATCAGCGTTCCCACTGCTGGGGCTATATAGGGCTCCTCTCTGTGATGAGTGGGCCAAGTACACCTGCACTGTGTGGCCAGTGGTGGGTGTCGTATGCCTTTGAATATTAGGCTCTAGGATATGCTGGTTTCCTCAGGATGTCATATAATTAATTGGTGTAAAAAAAATCTTATCGACGCCGAAAGACACTTGATATTTTCTTTGCTCTGTTTAAAAAAAAAAGTTTTTTTTAATCAATCAGCCTAATGTTTTGAGTGCGTGTCTACACCCCAAAAAAAGAAGTCGTTTCCCAGCAATATTTTTTGCGTAAAATTACTTAGTTTGATGTACAGGATGCTTGGTTGACGGCTTTGTGAAGGGTCCGTTTACACCTTGTAAGTAAGATACACACCAGGTTAAAGGTCAATCCAAACAATTTTGTGAGATTTTTTAAATTAATTTATCTGAGTTCTTCTTTCTGAAACTGGGTTTAAGTCACAGTGATTTTTATTTTTAACCGACTTCAAAAAAAGGAGGAGGTTCTCAATTCGGTTGTATGTTTTTTTTTTTTTGTTTTTTTTTTTGTGTTTGTTACCTCATATCTTCGTCATTTATGAACCGATTTGAAAAATTCTTCTTTTATCTGAATGGATCTACTTCCCGATTGGTCCCATAGAAATTTCATCAAAATTGGTACAGCAGTTTGGTTTTGAAATCAAAATAGCTGGAAAAAATTTCATCCAAGTAAAAGAAATTGCGAAATTGATACTTGACAAGGATTTGTGTGTGATACGATAACTAAAAAGGGTAAAATAAAAACTTTTTTGCAAAAAAAAACCGACTTCCAAAAAAAAAACACTAAAAAAGTGGAAAATAACTTTACTTTCGGAAGTCGGTGGCCAAAAAAAGTCAATGACACAAACAATAGTCACCGACTTCCGAAAGTAAAGTTATTTTCCACTTTTTTAGTGTTTTTTTTTGGAAGTCGGTTTTTTTTTGCAAAAAAGTTTTTATCTACTGTAAAAACCTCAGTGTAAAGAAATTTCAGGGTAATCGGATTAACGAAAAGTTCTGTTGACTGCGGTTAAATTAACTATACGGGAGAAATTCTACATCTTTGATACTAGAAATCCTACATTCAGAACAACAGTACTTTGTTACGAATCGAATAAAAACACAATTTTTTTCTATCTTTAACAAATTCAATACACGTCTCCACAATTCGTGTACCCCACAAACAAGTACGAAATGTATGACATAGGCGGAGGATCGTGAGTGCAATACTAATTCGGGCCCTTACCATGCTTTCCTGGACAATAGTACTGTGCGCTAGCATTAGTATCGGGAGGGCGTGCGCCGGCGCAGCTGCGCCGATAAGCTACGAACATAGCCGAACACACGTGAAATATTTCGACTAGTGTATTTAAAAAGTGTGTTTTTTGTGAAAAAGTTGACGACGATAGTTGGAGTTCGCACCTTGCTTTTGAGTTTCGATGACTGGTAATTGGTTTGTCTACCTTAATAAGTTACGTTTATGTTTTGACTAGTGCAAAATAGGGTAGTTAACCAGTAGTTAAAAAAAGGGTGGTATCTTTTATAGGTATTATTTTTTGAAAAATGATAATAGGTTTATTCACTTTTGCTAAGTTATTTTATATTGTTTTGTCTAGTCGAAAATAGGGTAGTTCATCTTTATTTAGAAAAGTTTCGGTGGTATCTTTTATACGAGTACAAGTATATTTTTTAACCGACGAAAACAAGGAAGAGGTTCTCAATTTTATTTAATTTTTCAAGTTCGTCTAAGTTATCAACTTATCACTTTCTAAATACACATCATAAAAATTAACAAGACAAAAGAAATTCCCCGCGAAAGTGTTTGTTAGTCCTTCTATGACACACGACTTCCAATTTTGAATGCGAAACAATGCGTGTACCGAATTTCGCCGAAGGAGCACGAGGTTAGCCGAACGGTATCAATGCCGTGATAATACCGTATTATCTACGATCTGATTCATGTGATGATGATTACGAATCAATTTTAGTACTAAGTATTAACGTTGTGAATGAGACTTGTGTAAACTATACAAAGAAGATATTCAGAATTGAATATTGCTAGATGTTTATATTATATACATATTGAAAAGTCAAAAGAATTAATATCAATAAACTATCCCGATCTTCTTCTTCCCTGGGCGATTCCAATCAGGTAAACATTTTAGAATTGTTTCTTCTAAATTCGTATTTGAAATAAAATCGCACTCGACGATTGCAATCTTCGCGGGGTCGTTTCGGATCGGGTGAGATCGCCATCCGAATTGTACCGAAGCGGGATTCAAAATTGGAACTTCGTTTATTGTTTAACCGTTATTTTGTACCGTTACGTGTCCCTTCGCAAATCGAGAGCGACTCCTTTGTACAATGTTTTTGTTGAGAGACAAGACAAAATCATTCCATTTTGTACTTTATGTCAAAGTGTTAACGGCTAACAGTTATTTTCACTATGTTTTGGTATGTTTGCTTAAGTGCATTTAACGATCTTTGATAAATATTGGCCGTTGACCTCAAATTTTTGTTTATTTATACGACGCGCGCCAATTAAATGATAAAAATATACTGTTTTGACGATAAATTCGTGGGAATTATTAACATAACGTGATATCACGCCTGTAATCCCGGAAGGGTTCGGCAGAGGTGTACTTAATAGTACACCCACATTTCGCCAGTTATGTCCAATTCCAAGTAATAAGCGGCGAGTCTATTGTCATTAACTTTTTTTAAGTAAATTACTTATTTCTCGTGTTAGCAACTGAAAGTCTTATAGATAAGTATGGCTTCACTTAGCGCGCTTCCATTATCTAATTGTCAAGTTATAATAATGTTAAGTGGCAATTTATTTATCATGTTAACTCTGGTTTCTTTAAGACTTTTAATGTACAGTTCATGTAGAGTGTTGTGATTCTTTAATGGGTATACCGGAGGTAAGACAGTGGGTTTTAATTGCATTCAATATCTTTAATGCATTCCACAATGTGAACCTAGGCGTAGGTGGTATTTTAATTGGTAATAGTCTTTGTTATTTTTGTCTGGTCCTCACAAAAGACTATCATGGGTTATCTTGAGTGTCTGAAAAGTAAAATACAAATGAACAAAACAATAAAATAACATAATAAAACATACCAGAAAAACAAAACACTGAACAACACACACACACACTATATAATGAAACATACCTGATTAGGTACACTCGTATTAATTACAATTTCGAACATCTATCAATTTTTAAATCTACAGCTACGTAGTACTAGGAACCTAAGATTATTTAAAAATATAAGCTCTTGAAATCATTTGGATTCCTGCTAGAGATCATAACGTGTTTATTCTAGTGTTTTTTGATCTCATAACGATTTGTTTGGTTCACTTAATGGGTGAACAAAAACGTTACCCGCATTCTGGGACCCACCGCTTTTGGGAAAAAAGAAAGTAGCCAATCTAAAAATCAACAAACCGAGGGACTATCAATACAAAATGATCTTTTATAATAACAGATTGTACCAAATAATTGCTTGTAAACACGATTTTAACCCATTTTCCTCGATCGAAGTAAGAAAGGTAAACAAAGTCAACGTTTTTGTTTATTTGGGCTTCTGTGTCTTTGTTTTTCTTTTTTTGTAAATCAAGATGTCATTTTTTTTAAAGAAAACAGTCTTTTTGTAGCAGTTTATTTAGGACATAAATACTTTTCTGATGGATATTTAGTTAAGCTTCGATTATGATTCCTTAAGAAATAATCATCACCTTTGTATGTATTATTCTGTTCCCTTTTAATTGTCTGTATAAACGTGTGATCTGTTAAAATTGGATAAAATATAATTAAATAAATAAGTCACACTATTATTATTTTATTTTATTAACCTGGCAAATATCTGTCCCCTAGATTACCTAGCGAATACATAATACTTAACCCCTAATAGGACACATCTTTAAAATTAATTGGAATAGGTGATTGTCGAGATATTGTGTGGCATTGTGAGCATTCAAACACTGTAAATTTTGTCGATTTTTATGTCTGCATGTGTTACCGCGTGGTTTTTTTTTAAACACGAAACCGATTTTAATGCGGCTGTCAATTCGTCATCATCCTCAAAATAATGTATCATGGAATTTATGTGTACAACAACAATAAGTTTATACAAGGTGTAAACGGAGGGTCCGTTTACACCTTGTATAAATCTATCTACGCAAAAGATGTTGCTGGGATATGACTTTTGTTTTGGGGTGAAATATCACGGTTTACTATAGACCTCAATGTGACATAGTCAAAACATTGTGCTGATGGATGTATTAAATATTGCAGGGGTCATGGAGGCGACCGTTATTATTTAAAAACTAGCTCATCTAGAATGGAGCATAAACATTACAAAATGTTAGCACAAACTAGGTTTCGTGTGACATAAATTTCTCCAAACCATTATGTCTGTTAAAACAATAAAAAGTTTTATTTATACATATCATATATTTTCGTTTTGTCGGGAAAACGTGCTTCCGGTGCAGGTTAGTTTTATAAATAAAAATAAAATAAACTACATTATATTTCGTGTGCTTTGCCCGAATACACTATTATTTATACATGTACATGTTTACATGTTGTAACCGTTCTAAAATTGGTACAATCTATGAGTTTTTAGACTTGGTAGAACACCTAGGAATGAGAGTTTAGCTTTTGGGAAGAGTGTGGTAGATGTAAGAGAGTTTCATGGACGTGTTTCTATTTTTGTTTGTTTACAAGCGGTGTGTCTATGGAATTTCTATGCCGACACCAACATAGTTGTGAAAAGACTAAGCAGATGATGATAATATTCAGGATTGTACAAGATTCAGTTATTAGTTACAGACACATGGTAAGTTTCCTCCGGTAATGCAAAGTAGGTGGTCCGCCTTCTTGTTTGCCACCCAATTACATATAAAACAGCCACTTAATAAAACCGCAGGGTAGCAAAGGTAACAAACCTTAAGTTAGTAAGTGCAAGGTTCATAATAAATGAAAGAAATTAACATAATATCAATGCACTTATTCAAAGGTTAGAGACGCGCCATAAATAAACCTTAAAATACACGTTAATCGTAAACTCTCGAATACAAATTGTAATCTCTAATACGACTTCGGCTATACAGGGTTGCCAGTTAAAAAAAAAACAATAAGAGTCGACCTCCTTGCACATCCATCTTGGATGTGTAAGGAGGTCGTATAGGTAGTCGCACCATGTAAAATACTGGTATTCAGCTGCATCCGTTAAGACTGGGTGGGTGGGCCTCAACATAGTTGGTAAAAGGCTAGGCAGATGATGGATGGAATGTGTGAGGATGACATGAAAGAAAAAGGAGATAATGATAGCGTGACAGTTCACAGGCCTTTTTGGCTCGCATTTGTCTACTGGCCCAAATAGGTCCACTGTCAAATATGGGATTTGGCTTGTGGATATACTTCGCGTCAATCGGTATTAATATCGAATCATGGAGCAGTATTCCTGTACAGTTGAAAGGCAAGTTCAAATGTCTTCTGTGGCTGTACAATGGTCTCATTATGGCCAACATATGGGTCTTGTTTACACATTGGATTAGCCGTGCAAGTCATGTCTGGCTTGCCTTAGTTCAAGTACGTAGGTCTACAACATGTTCCATATTTGACACGATTCAGTTTTTTTGTTGTGGTTTTCCTGTCTTTATCCAAAGAGTTTTTGCTTTCATCGTGCGCTTATTAGACCGTACGATTTATTCGATTATTATAAAATAAATCGATTCGATTTTTATACTTTATTCGATTTATTTTAAATGGATCTCCTTTGTATCGAGACTTTTGCCCGACTTATAACACTTTTAAAGGCAAAAGACGATAACGGTGTTGGGTAAGTCAAAAATATTTTCTGTCACCTCTGACCTAGACTAGAGTCAAGAGCAAACCCATCTTAAAAAAAAAAAATGAAATAAATGTTTGGAGGTTAATAATTTTGAGAGGCTTTTGCCCAGCAGTGGGATGATACAGGCTAACAGTAAAAGTAAATAAATGTAAAAAAAAAAACAAGATTCTATTAAAATGAAAAGAAGAAAATTAGGTTTCTCTATCAGCAGTGAACGTGTATACAAAGTTTCGCATTCGTGCTATTAACCATTGAGGAGTTCTCTCGTGAGCAAGGCAATCCTGGCTGCAGGGGCAAGTAGTCCTGTCTGTCATAACAATGTACTGTCTCCAGAACTAAAGGTAAAAAAATTGGCAAAAATTCAGCTCAATCGGTTGGGGTTAACTTGTTTGAAATTCTGTTCCAAGATTTGACCAAAGCATACTAACTGACTGAGAAGGCAAGTTAAATAAAATCTTATGAAAAGACACTGAAGAAGCTTATGCCAATCTAGTTGAACGTCGTTTTAGAAATACATGAAACGTTTTGAACGCTAATTCTTTATTTACTTACTAGCTTATGCCCGCAGCTTTGCCCGCGTGGAGTTCGGTTATTGTCCCATGGGATCGTATTACAAAGATAAAAAAGTGTCCTATAATTATGTTAATCCAAGCTATAAACTATCTGTGTACAAAATTTCATCCAAATCCGTTCAGTAGTTTTAGCGTGAAAGAGTAACAAATATCCATACATGCAAACTTTTGCTTTTATAATATTATATATTATAGTAAAGATTTTATTTTTCGCAATTTATTTATTTTTTACTTGTCTGGACCTCAGTAAATAAGCTCTTTGTTTGATCAGTGTCAGGAGTGAAGGGGGAGGTAAAGGTTACTTCGGACACCTAACCTAACCTAAAAGCCCTTCGGAGATTACAGGCTTGATATTATGTGTTATGAGCTAAAACATATTCAGAAGTAGGCTTTGAGAAGTAGGTTCTAAATTTGAAACACGGCCAAGTTCGTTTGACCCTTCGAATACGTCACAGGTCAAGCTCGACTTGGTACCTTTAAACCAGTCGGGTAAAAAAGGGTTAAGACCGTCCCAACCCTAACACGTACTAATGTACAAAACAATGCATCGCTTACATTTTGCGTGTGGCAAAGGTTAGCAGACTTAATCCTGGTGCCACATTCCATTTGCAGCTAGAATTATTAATGTACCACTAACAACGCGCTGGTATCCGTGTATCAGGTTGGTTAAGTGTGTATTGAGCTTTATTTTCGTCGCCGAAAAACAAAAACGGTAATAGACAATTTGGCGAGTGATTTTTCCTAACACTTCTTCTTTTAGTGTGTTGATGGTACTCGTAATCTACATTGTGTCAGCCCAGAACTGAGCCACGAGTTTGGCGCCTTCTGTAGTGTCCATCAGTTCCTGTAATGAATAAACAATAGGACACGCAGGACACTGTTAGTTGTTTTAGAAATAACTAGGGCGAAACAACAAGAAAAATATTCTTGAAAGACGATTGCAGGTTTCCATTACCAAAATAATATTTTTTTTTGGTATCATTTACAATACGCTGGCATCCGTATATTAGGTTGTTCAAGTGTGTGTTAGACTTTATTTTCCTCGCAGAAAATAAGTAAAACAGACAGAATTTGTCTCGATATTGTAAGCTGTTTTAGAATGATATTTTCATTACTGATCATTGGTTTAAAAATGCATTAGGAGAAATAAGTGTTTCCTATCTGACTACACTGAGAAAAAACCGCCGAAATAAACTCAGAGGTCATGAAACACAAGCACATAATATGAATAGAAAAAAAAGTTCCTTTTAAACTCCAGGCATAATTGTGATCAGTCAGGTCCATGCATGCATGCAGGTCCATGCAGAAAGGCGCAAAATGTTGTGAAGATAAAGAGTGGAGGGAAGCCTTTGCTCTGGAGTGGGACAGAACAGGCTAGGAAAAAAATAATATATATCTAGATTTGAGAAACTTTTAACAGTAAGAAATGGAAAGTAGATTATTAACGCGCAATATAAGAATTAGTCCAAACAGTAAACTTTAGATTTTTTATTATAGAAAAATAAGACATTATGAACTGCTATTGACGAGAATTTAATGTAAATTTTACACATAGATTAAAATGGAAAGTTGTGTTTCCAGATAAAAGTTATAGTTTAAATCACACATTAAACTAAATAACCTGTATTTTAATAGACATTTGAAAGCTAGTGTCTTCATTCATGTTCTCAAAATCTATTAAAAAGTCTTCTTCATTTCGATGGTTAAAAAAATTCACACCTAAGGTCACTTAGGTGTGAGTTTTTTTAATGTTTGGTAAATCTATACAAATAATTTTTGTCTGTCCGTTTGTTTGTTCCGGCTAATCTCCGAAACGGCTGGACCGATTTTGACGGGAGAGACGGAAGACATAATAACATCAGCTAGATGTTATAAGGAGTAACTTTTATTTTAGAATTAGGTTTCCGTGCAAAAGGATTAAAACCCTTGATATTGTTAACAAAATCAGATTCAAATAGGATTTTTTTTATAAAAAAATCACCAACAACTGCTGCTAGTGTTATTATAATAATGGTGTTTGGGCGCGTCTCATAGATTTGATTCTCAACAGTGGAAGCAATATAGGCTGAATATGCTTATTCGCTCTTTTGCACTCTTTTAGAATTAATTCACGATTTAAATAAGCTAATTCAAGTAAGTAAAATAGACGCTTAATTAACACTCGTGTGAAAAAAAAAACGCAAACACCAAAGAAAAAAAGTGCTCTTCCCAAAATAAAACAAATTGCAAACAGAAATTACCATTCTAAACGGCTGCAATAACTTATGCAACACCGCAGCATACCAAATCATTCCGCCAGTGTGTACGAAGGTCAACCTTAGCCTTGCACTGGTCACAACAACCTCTTTATACGAGTCAATAACCTTATGAATACAGAGTGTATCAAAAAGGTGGGGTCATATGCAAGAGTGTTGTAAAAATTATCGAACTGAACAACTTTTTTCATGGCTGACTTTGAAATCGCGGAAAACAATCAGCTGTGCTGGGTCTTAAAATTTTGTATGGGACCGCTGATTATTTTTTCGCGATGTTCGTCCTTACAGAAAGCTGTTCAGTTTGATGGTCTGTCCATACCCTTAAATACTCGTATTCTGTAACATGCTCAAGATGTTGAGGGTTGGAGAGGGAGAGGAAGACCTTAAATAAGATGGATGGATTGTGTGATTAATGATATGAAAGAATAAATATAATAGTTAAAAACACGTTATGGAGTGACGTCATTTTATTTCTTGTATTCTACTCAGCAAACCCAATAGATACCCATATCACGGGAATGCGTAAAAAATTACTAGTTCACCATCTCTGGGTGTCCGCCATATTGGATTCTGAATGACGTCACTTAACTAACCCTGCATTGTCATTCAAAGTAAACATGTATGCAAAATTTCAACACAATCGGAAACCAGAAAGTGGGTCAAATTTAACTTTTAAGATTCTTTTACATAAATAGTTACAGGTGAAGCCACAAAAGGGATGAATGAAAGCTATTTGCATGTGGCTGAGATGAGAATGCTAAGGGGGATGTATGGTGTAACGCGAATGGATAAAATAAGGAATCAGTACATAAGAGGAAGTCTGAAAGTGGTGCCGGTGACTGAAAAGTTGTGTGGTAATCGGATGTCATGGTTTGGGCACGTGATGCGGAGGAATGAGGAAAATGTTGTGAGGAAAGCTTTGAGTATGAATGTGGATGGGTTTAAAGCTAGAGGAAGACCAATGAAACGATGGATGGACTGTGTGAAGAATGATATGGCTAGAAAGGAGGTAACTGCTGAGATGGCGAGTAATAGAGAAGTATGGAAGAAGAAAACATGCTGCGCCGACCCAAAATAACTTGAAATAAGGGCAGAATGATGATGAGTTACAGACTGAGAAAATAAAAGCGTGTTAAAAAAGAATAAATGATAGCTAGAAGGCTGAAAATTTTAAAGAAAGAAAAACGTGTTGCACCGACGCCAAATAACATGGGAAAAGGGCGGGAAGACGACGATGATCAGTTCAATAACCTCAAAATAAACCACAGATTATTAAGCTTTCGCATTGTATGCAAATGTTGCCAGCAGCAAAAAATGTGACAGTTTTTTTTGTTAATCCTCATGATGCATTGTTTTGTATGGATGTGGATTAGTGATTGGCCTAGATTTTTTTATGAGTGTGTTGACGGGTTTTACCGATGGATTTTCGTGGTATTTTAAAGCTAAAATGTTATTTTTGTGCATGTTCGGTTTTAAAGAGTATAAAAATAAATCGATTTATTCTTCCGACTTTTATCAAATTAATAGCTTCACGTCATGGTGTCATAAAACCTTGAAAGACACATAAACTCACATATTTTTTTCCCATGGGGGTAGGGAAAACTGCAGAAACAAACTCCAAAACGCCGCCTACTACACTCCTTAAATCCGTTTGACCTAAAAAGACGTACAAAAACAAAAGATCTGATTAAATAAAAACATTTCAACCCGTCCCTGTCCTCAGTATAAGAAAGTTATTATTTAAAAAAGAAAGAGTCGAGGCGACCTTAATTATTTAATAATGAAAAAATAAACAAAAGAAATGCAAATTCTTTAAAAGAAAACATTCGGACGAAAAGGAAAAAACCTTTTAACGAGAAATGTAAACGTTGTTTTTTTGTTTGTTCATCATAAACAAACAAAGTGAAAAGAGACATTATTTAACTTAGTCATTTTCACTACTTATAATGGGTGTAAAAATATCCTTAAAGAAGCCGAAAGCCATTTATTCTCCTCTTCATTGCGATCGCTTTTTTGCTCTACGTAGACCATACCTTGGAACCCTCTATTTACGGCGATATTGGGGGTCACAGTGCCAACTTTTATGTGATAAATTTACTTTAAATACCTCCACGAACCTCGTACTATTCAATGCATTCACCAGCACAATGTTTTGAGTGCGTTACATTGAGTTCTACAAAACGTGATTTTTCACCCAAAAAAAAACAGTTTTGCAAAAAAAACACTAAAAAAGTGGAAAATAACTTTACTTTCGGAAGTCAGTGACAATTGTTTGTTTCATTGACTTTTTTGCCACCGACTTCCGAAAGTAAAGTTATTTTCCACTTTTTTAGTGTTTTTTTTGGAAGTCGGTTTTGTTTTGCAAAAAAGTTTTTATTTTACCCTTTTTAGTTATCGTATCACACACAAATCCTTGTCAAGTATCAGTTTCGTAATTTCTTTTACTTGGATGACATTTTTTCCAGCTATTTTGATTTCAAAACCAAACTGCTGAACCGATTTTGATGAAATTTCTATGGGACCAATCGGGAAGTAGATCCATTCAGATAAAAGAAGAATTTTTCAAATCAGTTCATAAATGACGGAGATATGAGGTAACAAACACAAAAAAAAACATACAACCGAATTGAGAACCTCCTCCTTTTTTTGAAGTCGGTTAAAAAACAAAGTCGTTTCCCAGCAATAATTTTTGCGTAGAGTTACTTAGTTTAATGTACAGAATGCTTGGTTGACGGCTTCGCGAAGGGTCTCTTTACACCTTGTATAGCTCAGTAGAAGGAGCTCCTTCTGCGTGTAACAAGTTGACTCATGCCTGGTTTCACTAAAGCGACACCTCTAATTTAATGAGAGGGTTGTTCCATCTGGAATTTCTCAGTAGAAGTCATGGAGGTCGGTTTTTTGCCCGGTTGATGGCAATAGGCTCGCCCCCTATTATGAGGGGTATTTGCGAAAAGTGGGTGTACTATTGGGTACAACTCTGCCTACGCCTGGGTATACAGGCGTGATGTTACGATATTTTCGTTTCGTGTTAGTGGAAGCGGTTTTTATTTCTCACACATTCACATCAAAATTTCCAAGCGAACGCAGTCGCGGTCAACATATAGTAGTAAACAATAAGTATGTGTAGTAGGTATCTATGGATTAATGTTAGTGCCTACGTAAGTATAGGGCATCGAACTTGTTAACAATAAATAAACATTGGTTTTCCTTCTTTTAATGTTATTCATAAGTTTTTATCTATGACTAATTGAAGTATGGGTGAGGTTTTGACTCAACTTGTTACCTATTCATTGATAGGGTATAAGTAGCCACTGACTTAATTTGACAGTGAGTCAGTCAGTTACATTATCGCGTTTTACCCGGCTGCGGTGGAGCCAAAAAGGAGGGTAATGTTTTTTGTTGGTGTATGTACCTATGTGTGTATGTATATCTTTATGTTCCCTCATAGAGGCTAGAGTAGCGTAATGCAGTTGGTGAAATCCAATCTCAGAACTAAAATAACCGCGAACTGCATAGGGCTGCTTAAAAAGTGACCTTGACCTGAAGTGATGAACTTAGACACTATACTATCAGTGATACAGATGACGGCAAATTCAAATAAAGTATGGGAATGATTTAAACTATCGAATATCTTATGTTAATCCCGTTGAAAGTAGTGGCTGTTGTTTAAAGAAATAAAGAAAGACAGAAAAAAAAAGAAAATAAATTTATTTAGCTCATGCCACAAGTGCATACAATACAAACAAAATAAATAAAAAAATAACAAATCAAAACAAAAAATTGTAACACTGTGTGCCTCATGGCTGCGCCAAATAGGCCCAGTTCAGCTAAATGCAAGTTTATTCTCCATATTAAATTTTGCCACGAAAAAAGTCAGATCCGAAGACATATTGTCGATCTATACTGACATTGACCCCTGGCACACCCCCAACCGTTCTATAAATAGACCCCTCTAAGGATAGCAAGACATGTTCCCGTCACCCTGTGACCCTACTCACATGGACAGACACTAACCAAATAACCAACTTAAATTGCTAATCACTTAATCAGTAGTTCGGTGATTTAGTGGTCGTTTGTGCGATTGCTGAGAATGGGGTTCTGGATTCGATCCACGAGTGAGGCAGTGTTATTGTATTGATATTTTATTGGGGATTTTATTATTAATTATCATTATCATCAGCCTACGTTTTTGAAGTATGAATTTTTCTTTTGCCTAGAATTAGATAAAAATATCAATTTTATCCAGTTTAGTTAGTTTTATTTTAATTTGTTCCTATGTTTACTTTTTTAAATCTTGTTTTATTGTCAAGCAAAGACATTCAAATATTTACGAGTGATAGACGGCGCAAGGCGAAAAAGATCCTATTCCAAAAACTTGTTACTACTTAGTCACAAATCGTTCTGTCTAGTGTCGTACGGGGCGCTTGTCACGTGTCAAAATTGCAAAGGTTCGGGATCAAAATTTTTGTATGAAAATATTCCCAATGTCCGCTCTATTAGTCTTTTAAATCTCTTTGTTGTCAAGTTACCATTTTGTTTTGTCCGGTGCGAGACTAATAAATACTTTTTCTTTCTTTCCACATTCCTATCGATAGACACCTCACAGTTAAATACGTAGATATTTGTGTTTTCAACCCTCAGTTGCATGTATAGAGGGCCACCCTTATTTTTATTTTTTCATAACTTCATATCATATTTGTGGAGCGGTTTATATAAGGGACCTACTCTGCAAATTTCAACTGTGTAGTGCCAATAGTCTCGGAGTAAAATGGCTGTGACATACGGACGGACAGGACAAATCTATAAGGATTTTTCCATTTGGAACCCTAAAAATTGGCGAATTCAATCTAATCATTTTTTCAACTCAATGCTAGGCTACATACTCTGATCTGGTTGTTACCAGCCTCTCTGCTCATACTTCACACCACCTAGCCTGAGGTCATCCTACCCTGCAATCTTCGATGAGCCAACCATGAACACAATTATCTACGTTACCTAAATATCTAAAGTAACTAGGTGCTTTCCAAAATTAACTTGTCCATGTACTTAATAGATAGTAATTTTATTTAGTACCTAATCAGTTCGGTTTCTTTAGAAATAACTAAACGTAAAAAGAAAAAAATTGGTCAAGATTGCTTGTTTGTTTTTTCATGCCGACTACGGGCGGCTACTGGGGAATTGTGATGGAGAAACCAAATACCAACTTGTCCAACCTGGGAATCAAATCCCAGACCTTAAAGCTCAGGAGTAGCGCTTTCGACCACAAGTCCAATGAGGCAGTGGGAAGTTTCTTGACCGATCTTCTACCGGTCTACACTTTGGGGGAAACTCAGCAACCCTCCTCATACTAACTGATGGCTACAATAATGGGTGTAAAAATACCCTTGCCGAAACACACTTGTTCTCCCCGCCATTGCATTCTGGACCATACCTGGGAACCTTCTATTTACGGAGATATTGGGGGTCAAAGTTCCAACTTTTTACAAGTTTTTTTTTTTTAATACCAGTTTTCATGTTACAACTTTACTTTAAATATCACCATGATCCCTTTACTATTCAATGCACCCATTAGCACAATGTTTTGAGTACTTATAGTCCTACCGTAAAACGTGATTTTTCACCCCAACAAAAAAAAAGTGAAAAAAAAGTTTACCAGCAAAAAATTTAGAGTTACTTAATTTGATGTTCAGCATTTTTGGTTGATGGCTTCGTGAAGGGTCCTTTTACACCTTGTACATTTTGGTAGAAAATATCCTCTAAGTTCGAGAACGTAAACCACATATTAATATACGGCCTTAAATATTTTCGTCTCTTTCACTATCCCAAGGCTCTATACAATTCTAGAAACGAACAAAACCATTCAATTTTCAATGCTAACATCAACGAATCAAGCTTCACATTCGCACTAAAGCAATTACAAAATATCCAAGTTATTTAGCATCTATACTTGATTAGAAATTATGTTATCTTTATAAATTCTTTTATCATAACGCTGTCACAATGATGGGCTAAGTATGGTACAGTTAAATAGTTAACATAACCGAATGTAGTTTTTGTATGCGGGTAGTAATTAAGGGGTATTTTGTAGCAGTTATTATATTTTGAAGTATTAATTTAAATATTAGTTACTGTGGTGTGAATCTTTGACAGACGTTACAGGTAGCTAGTGACCCAGAAAGTTTGAAAGTTTTGTCAAGAGGTATCGTATTACCCAGTGCTAACTGGATTGTGGAGGTCGGATAGGCAGTCACTCCATGTAAAATACTGATATTCAGCTGTATCCGGTTAGACTGAAAGCCGACCCCAACTAAGTTGGGAAAAGGCTAAGCAGATGACAATGACAATTGTTACAGTGGAAGATGTTGTTTTCAGCCAGGAGTACTAGGGATAACCAGGGATACATTCCCAGTCATGGGTTTCGATAGGTAAACATGGTAAAGTAAAAAATAAACAAAATTTCTGAACTCATACTTCAAGGAACTACTCGACGTCAAGAAAAGATAAACATCAAATCATATTGTTTAATAGTGTTTGGATAACTGTTTCGCTAGCAAACTTAATTTACCTTGTATAACACACTCTCTTATTTTATAGATGTATTGAAATTCCCCAAACAGTTACCTATGAAGCAATCAACAATACGTCTAATAATGCGAAGTGCTAATCCCTTGGTAGAACAATCCATTAAAAAGAAAAGTCCTGAGTCAATGGGCCACTCAATCATTGACTGATTCATCAACGCCCAGCCAAATCACCTGGAACTAGAAAGTTATTTAACGCAGAAGTATCCTTTATAACTTAGCCAAAATGACCGATAATAGGTAAATAAATAGACAGACAAATAGGTTTTTTTATGATAGAACTCCTTTTTAACTAAAAAGGAGTTCTTTAAATACTTCAGGATCGTAAAGTATGCATATCGTAGTTGAGGCAGGCTATTTTAAAAACTATAAATAAACAAACTATAGCTTATACGCACAGCGGTCTAAAAAAAATTAACGTTGTAAGTTTAAACAAGAAAACATAATTATTCAAAAACTGGAATTATTACGCCTTAGTAGGCTTAGTAAAGCTAATCAAGTTAGTTGGTTCTATCATTAAAAAAAACCTATTTTTAACGAATTTATTTTATGAAATTACAGGCAAAATGAAGAAACAGAATTGTCCTTATCATTAAAGTCAAAGATCCATATTGTTCAACCATTCATAAATAAAAATAGGGCTTATAACTACTAATAATATGTTTAATGACTCATTAACAGCTGCCAATGTCACTGATTTTAGATCATTAACATAATTTTATACTAGATTAGTGAGTGGCGTTGCTTGCAAGATTTTATATTTAACTAACACTATTATCTAGTTTAGGAGATAAGGATAGTTATTTTGTAGCTTTGTAATTTCGCTAGATTTTGCGTGCATAAACAGTATCGTCGCATTTTCATGGACTGGCTAAAACTTTTTTGGATGATCTTAAAGACAAAGGTTTGTCACATTATTTTATACAATCGAGCTCAAACCAGTCGTAAACAATTACAGCATAGAATGTTTGAAAAATCTCTTAATTATCACGTAAATTCAAATAATGTTCGAAAACATCTCCCAAAATAACAGTACCTAACACAGACAAAACATTTTTTTTTTAAAGACAAACGGTAAACATAAACTTTTCCCGTGACTCACGAAAGGGCTTAATGAACAACAAGAAAATTAAACAAACAATTAAAAACATTGGTCACCTTGACCGACCTACTGACTTGACCGGGATAGAAAAGTGTGCTAACGATAATTATTACGTATCACAAAAATCACTTCGGTATCGCTGTACAATACAATGCGGGCCCACATGTAGCGGTTGGCCTACAATACCACTTGTATATAAAAGATACCACGGAGATGCAACTCCAGTTCCAACTCAGCTCTTACATGAGAAGTTTGTGTCCAATTTTTTCGTATTTATTTTTTTAGAACCGGTTATGGGACGTCCGATGTTGGCGTTAGTCGTCGGCGCGGGGCTGCTCGCCGTCGCCGCGTGCGGACCTCCGGGGAAGCCGTCCTTAGGCTGGGGCGAACGCACCTTCGCCATTGTTGAAGTGAACCAAGCTGCGACAGCATACAACCAGCTCGTCACCAAGAGAGATGCTGCCGATGTCACCGTCACGTGGAACGTCTGGTCTGGCGACCCAGCTGATAAGTCCAAGGTGCTGCTCAACGGAAAGGAGTTCTGGTCTGGAGCCGGCTCCGCCACCTCAGCCGCTTTCAAAGTGAAGAAAGGAGGTAGATACCAGATGAAAGTGGAACTTTGCAACTCTGATGGATGCAGCTACAGCGACTCAACTGAAATTGTGGTTGCCGATACTGATGGTAGCCATCTGCCACCCCTGGACTATTCCATTGGAGAGAGGAACAAGCCCTTCAAGCAGACTTCTGGAAAGGTCGTTGGCGCGTACTTCGTCGAATGGGGTGTTTACCCTAGAAAGTTTCCCGTAGACAAAGTGCCCATCCCAAATCTCACTCATCTTCTCTACGGTTTCATCCCAATTTGTGGTGGAGATGGCATCAACGACAGTTTGAAGGAGATTGAAGGCAGTTTCCAAGCTCTGCAAAGATCGTGCAGCGGCAGGGAAGACTTCAAAGTGTCCATCCACGATCCTTGGGCTGCTCTTCAGAAACCCCAGAAGGGATTGGCTTCATGGAATGAACCTTACAAGGGTAACTTCGGCCAACTGATGATGTTGAAACAAGCGAGACCAGATCTGAAGATACTTCCTTCCGTTGGTGGATGGACCCTGGCCGATCCCTTCTTCTTCTTCACCGACAAGGTAAAGAGGGACCGTTTCGTCGCCTCAGTCAAGGACTTCCTCGAGACCTGGAAATTCTTCGATGGCGTTGACATTGATTGGGAGTTCCCTGGTGGTAAGGGAGCCAATCCTGACCTTGGTGGTCCTGAAGATGGTCAGATCTACGTCACGTTGATGAAGGAATTGAGAGACATGTTGAATGAACTGTCTGCCAAGACTGGTAAGAAATACGAACTGACTTCAGCCATCAGCTCTGGTTGGGACAAGATCCAGGTTGTTGACTACAAGGCCGCGCAGCAGTACATGGACCACATCTTCCTGATGAGCTACGATTTCAAGGGTGCCTGGTCCAACGACACTCTTGGCCACCAATCAGCACTACACGCTCCCGCATGGAACCGTAAGGAAACTTACACAACTGACTTCGGTGTCAAATTCCTCTTGGCTCAAGGAGTTAGCCCCAAGAAGATCGTCGTTGGTGTTGCCATGTACGGCAGAGGTTGGACTGGAGTCACTGGCTACAAGGATGACAACCCATTCACTGGCGTAGCTACTGGCCCGGTCAAGGGAACATGGCAAGATGGAGTGGTGGACTACAGAGAGATTGCTACCGAGATTGCTCAAGGAAAGTGGGAGTATCATTATGATAAGGTGGCTCAAGCACCTTACGTGTGGAGGAAGGAGACAGGAGACCTTATTACTTATGACGATGCGAGATCAACGATCGAGAAAGCTAAGTATGTGAGAAATAACAAGTTAGGAGGTCTGTTCTCATGGGAAATAGACGCGGATAATGGTGACATATTAAATGCCATGAACATGGGTCTCGGTAACAGTGCGTGAGTGAAAATTGTGCGTGTTTTGTGCGAAAAATGTGATCGTAATCGTAAGTTTAGTTTTAGGCGAAATGTCTCAAATTTTATATACATAAAAATTGTTGAGCGACTGAATCTGTGTATTTGTAAGTAATATAAAATTATTTAAAATCTTATTTCTTGTTTTTTTTTAATCTTTTACTACTTTGTGAAACTGTATAAGTTTAAATATCATTTGCACACTTAATTCCTCTGAGAAAGTACAGCCTATCCATGGCTGTCTGTCTAATAAAATGGGGATAGTAAAGACATTAGATTATTTTCTTCTTATATTGTAACTTTCAAAGGTATTGTGCTACCAACTTCGGGGTCCTGGGTTCGATTCTTAGACTAAAATACGTTTTGAGATCCAAATTACGTTAAAAATTGTGAGAAATGCCGTAACGAAGAAAATATTAACTGGTAGATAAGTCTGCCTATGTAAGACAATTGTACCTACATGAAGTTTAACATAACATCACGCCTGTAATTCCCGAAGGATCAGGTAGAGATGTACCTACAGTACACCCACATTACGCCAGCTATGTTTTAATTCCATATAATAGGGGGCGAGCCTATTGCCATCAACCGGTAACAAATCCAGAGTTCGTGGCTGCTGCTGAGAAATTTCTGAAGGACAAACCCAATAACACTTTGCCCAACCTGGAATTGAACCCAGAACTTCATGCTCAGCAGTCGCGCTTGCGATCACTAAACAAACCAGACAATCAAATTTAAATAATTAGAAAGAGAGAGACAGTCTACGGGGCCTCAATCCTGACGACATCGCCAAGGAACTACTTATTGGAAAAGTAAGTACATACATATTTGCCTAACCTCTATGTGTGACTAAGAGTGTCCATTATGTAAGTATGTGAAGTCAAGGGTACCTAATGATTTATTTAGAGAGGTCGTTGAACTGATAGTGAGCAGACCTTGACATTATGGGAGGATTTATTTATGGTTTGTCAGTTGTCTTTCGATATTTTAAGGTGCCTTTAGGTGTCGCCAAATCTTAAACTATTACCTAGTAGACTTTGAACTTCTTCATGAGATTTTGGGTTCGATTCTCAGGTCACGTGAGGCTTTACGGCATTTTTATATCATGAATTTCTCAGAAGCAGTTCGTAAATCTAGATTTGTGCCCAGTTGAGAGCAATAGGCTCACCCCCTATGACATGGGGCTCTAATACATATAACTGGTGCACACCTTTACCTTACCCTTCGTTGATTGCAGATGTGACGCCCGACCTGGAATTTGAACCGAAAACATCACGGTCAGCAGTAGTGCTTATTCCTACTCTTTTTGTCGAGGACATTTGAATTGAATGATTGATTGAAAATTGTTTTACTACTTTTTCCAAGCCCGGGAAATTCCCAGGTATAGCGACTTAACAGATCTGTATTAGTGTATTGTTAAACAGTCACTTTTCTATTATTATAAACAATTATAATAAACTCAAACTCAAAGCATTTATTTCAATTAGACCATTACAGGCACTTTTGAATGTCAAAACACAAAAATAAACTAAGCTACAGTCCCTGTCACAGGGCATAATAGCTGATATAAAAGGCTTACAAAAAATCTAATAAAAAATCGAGTTTTTATCAAAATAACTTTTTATAATGACACAATATCTATTTACAAATAAAACGTAGGTATTTATTTCGGTATATTAATATTAAGATTATTCAACGTCAAAGAGTACGTTAGAACCTACAATAAAATACATAAAATAATGATAATAATACCACAAATCATAGGTAATAGGTGGGTACAATATTAATCAACTTATTTTTAATGCGTAGGTACTTTTATAATATCATGTCACTTTGATGCTACAAAGCTATAGAAATCAACTTCTGGGTTGGATTCTCAAATATTAAAAGTGCATAAATGATTCGACTTAGGGCTCGACATTACAGAAAGAAAAAAAATTGAGAAGAAGAGAAAGGAAAGAAGAAGAAGAAAGAAAGAAACATATATGTTTAATCTCGCCATGAATGATGTAACCGAGACTTTGTAACAACATAATCAATTAAAAGAGTGTCCATGGAGTTTCTTGCCCATTCTTCTCCATATAGATCTACGCTTTTGAATGGGCAACTACAGTACTTTCACAAGTTATTATGCCCTGTGACTGGGACTGTAGCTTAGTTTATTTTTTGTGTTTTGACATTCAAAAGTGCCTGTAATGGTCTAATTGAAATAAATGCTTTGAGTTTGATTTTTGAAAGAAAGATTTTTTCTTTTTTTTTTAAGAAATAAAATTGAATTTTTTTTTTCTTTCTTCCATCAGTATTCTTCTTTAAGAAATTAAATTTTATTTGTCGCAGGTACGTGACGTGCACACAAAATTATAAAAAAAAATAAACATACAAAGCATAACAAATATTTGTAACACAAGAGGATGGAACAAAAAAGTTTACAGCTTGCACTTCGTGACTGTAATGAGAAATTGACAGCTGAGGAGTAACGCGTTGTCGACGGAATGTCATGACTTCTAGAGGTATCTGATTCCTGACATCTGTAGCAATGCCTTAAGTGCCAATGGATTGAGCTTTAGATACTTTGTTTAGTCCATTGTAACTACGACCGTAATAAAAAGGCTGATACAATTGTTGGCGTAGTGGGCAAGTGATTGACTGCTTAGCTACGTTTTGTGGGTTTGATTCCTGTCTGGAAAAAGTTTGTATGTCATTATCAGGAGAAATTCCTATTTAGGTACGAAGAACATTACTTCTTTGACATTACTTCTCTTCCGTCCCGTGATGTGGTTTGCATGTTGGTTACTGATTCATACATAACATCGTGCCTGTAATCCCCGAAGGGTTAGGCAGAGGTGTACCAAATAGTACACCCACAGTTCGCCAGTTATGTTTTTAAGTCCCATGTAATAGGCGGCGAGCCTATTGCCATCAACCGGGCACAAATCCAGACTCTGTGACTGCTACTGAAGAATTCCTGATAGAAAAAACCTAATAACACTTGCCCGACCTGGGAATGGAACCCAGAACGTCATGTTCAGCAGTCGCGCTTGAGACCAACGAGGCTACCAATTGATTCAATTTGGAGTATAAGCTTTCTACTCACCCAGTTATAGCAACAGCCGTCATGTTTAACATACGAAGGTCACTAGGCTACCAAGATAACATCAATATAGTCCAGTAACATCAATCCTCTATTGTCTATGATTACGGGACCAGACACGATGACACACCATGACTTCATGAGTTTTTGCGCGCGCATGCAGTGGCTTCCATTTGAATAATCTTTGATGTATATCAGTCCTTCTGAGAAAAAGTACTTGGGTTATCTTGTTGCTTGAATATTTTAGTAACAGTGTTAAGAATAATATTTTGTCTTTTAGTTAAATTGTGGTTTCCAGGTAAATAAAGACTATGCGTTTTCAGAAGTCTCAAATGTATAAATCACACTTAGTTAAGCGTGTACTTTAAGATCAGGTAAGCCATTTGATAAACATCCATTAAATATAATCTTCTGTCTAGGTGCCCACTGCTAAATGATTGATATAGAAACATAACTTTCAAGATAACTTAGAAGCCATAGGTCATATATTAAATCTATCTACACATTACTTTTCGTTTAAATAAACTTCAATGTGTGTATGAAAATGTTAGTTTTCCTTCAGGCGCTACATTGAGATAATTCACTCATTCAAGAATCAGTACATACAGGAACCCAAAGCCTGGACCCAGCCTGCCTACACCCTAAGTAGTGGATGGTACTTACCAGGTGGTAGCTAGATGTTACTTGCCCGGCGATTTACAGGACCTGACCCATAGAAATCGCTTTCAAAGCGTCTTGTTTCACAAGAACAACTTTTAACAGGATTGAGGCCCGGACTCTACTAAAGCGGAGACGAGCAGAGCTTTGCAATGCGGCGTGCACGCAGCTCACAGCACAACGCTCACCACACGCCGCTCTCAGCACACAGCTCAACGTTAACTCTACGCCGCACACAACACACCGCTCACCGCCCACCGCTTACGCCTGTTCTAGTCTCCGCTGGCCTTAACAATTTCAAGACATCTAATCTCCTCTCTGCTCAACCGTTTCCACTAAAGCAAAGCGGACACGAGAAGAGTAAATGACGAAATTCTATTGGTGGTTTAAAACACATCTCTCCTCTCGTCTCGTCTCCGCTTCGGTAGAGTCCGGCCCTGAGTCTCATACATTTTTGACTTGTCCATCGCGTTATGACTGTTCGGCTCTCATGTCTTCGATCGCTAATTTAAATACCTAAACCAACTGCCACACACATTGCTTACCAAATAGTACAGAAAGCATTTCTCAGTACAATACCCGTAAAACGTTAAATTAATGAGAAATTAAGAAAGGATATCGTAACGTTTAAACTGCTTTGTTTACGTAGTGCCTAAAATTAAATCTATGTTTCGCGTGTCCAATACAATATAGTTTAACATGACACTGTAATCCCTGAAGGGTTAGGCAGATCTGTATCTATAATACACGTAGTGGCGGTACTTTCATACAACTTGCTCTTATAACCTACTACTCTTCATGATGTTGGGGTTTCCGAACTGTCTGCTTGCCGTATTGCTCACCCCTAGCCATACCACTAAATACACGTACACCTAATACGCTAGTTAAGTTTACTTTTTTAAAAGGGAGTGGCCTTAGCCATGAACCCTGCACGAAACCCCGGCTGTTACTAAGGAAATCTTGATGACATAATACCCTACCTAGGATTCGAACCCAAGACATCATGCTCAGCAGCAATTGCGACCACCACTAAGACAGTAGGTAGCACCATCATCATCATCTCCCTTGTCCCATGTTATTTGGGGTCGGCGCAACACGTTTGTTTCTTCCATTCCACCGAGACAGTACCAATAGACAATATTTAGCTGTATAAGCAAGTTTCTTGTTTATACCTTCAACTTTTTGAAGGTCAAAACTTTTTGAATAGGTACTCGTAGAACCTTAGAGAGCTATCGAGAATCTCAGATGTTCAAAGCATTTATGGAATGCATAAATTAGAATAAATCAATGTTTACACTGTGTTCGGAGATGCAGAATTACTTGTTATTTAAGGATATATTATTCTGTCTTGTAAGGTAATCTTGTGAGTAAGGTAATCTTGTAATGTATTGTATGTAATGGCGATGTAACCTATACAGTGTGAGCAGATAATCTGTGATGCTTTAATGAATTGTAAATTCAGAGGTTACCTACCATTATGACCATAGATGAGGATGTTGAGATGGATGTGTGGAGTAACAAGAATGGATAAACTAAGGAATGAGTATATTAGAGGAAGTTTGATAGTGGCGCCTGTTACAGAAAAATTGAAAGGAAGTCGTCTGCCTGGGTATGGACATGTAATGAAGAGTGATGAAACGCATGTTACTAAACGAGTGATAGATATAAATGTTGATGGATGGAGAGGGAGAGGAAGGCCAAAGAAAAGATGGATGGATTGTGTGAGGAATGATATGAAAGAGAAAGGAGTAAATGATGCCGTGATGGTTGACAGGGGAGTATGGAAGAAGAAAACGTGTTGCGCCGACCCCAAGTAGAGTGGGACAAGGGCAGGAAGATGGTGATGACGACACAGATATAGATATAGGTACCTAGATAACGCAAGTGCAACTACATACTTCGCGTGCCAGGCTCAAGTATTTCATACTTAACATGGCTACTGTCGCAGCGAGCTAATTTGTTTAAAACAACAACGCCATACGTAACAACTCAAGAACTTGGTTCTAGAAATTTAGATTAGAGAACAAAAACTTAGTCTATTTTGTATTGGAACTTGTTTGTATAGTAAGTAAATAGTGCTTATGACGTCATAGTAGGTAGTCAAAAAATGGCACGCTTTGGATTTCATGCGGATCGTGTTATTTGCGTTATCTAGGTATCTCTATATCTCTGATTCATCATCATCTGCTTAGCTTTTTCCCAACTATGTTGGGGTCGGCTTTCAGTCTAACCGGATGCAGCTGAATACCAGTATTTTACATGGAGCGACTGCCTATCTGACCTCCACAACCCAGTTAATAATGGATAACACTGGTAAGACTGGTTGTCAGACTATATCTGTAATTATAACTAACAAATAAGTCAACATAAAGGTGTTGATAAACCTCTGCGTTTACTTGTATCGAGCTTTCTAGCGAATGTAAAATGACTTGTAAAATGCTCCGGGATTGCTCGTTGTTATGTTACAAGAACCTTTTCTCAACTATGTTAGGGTGGCTTCCAGTCTAACTGAATCCAGCTGAATACCAGTATTTTACATGGAGCAAATGCTTATCTGACCTCCTCAGCCAAGAACCAGGCTTTGAAAACAGATGTACGATCGTGGAAGAAGATCTTTCATGATTTTCTAAATAAATGTTCCACTAGGGAAGTCTTGCAAATGGTTTAAATATTGAGAAGGATTTTATGGGGGTCAAAATAATTAAGTACCCTTCTTTTGGGCCCCGTTGCGGCAAAAACAAAATAGAAATAACTTAACATCTTTAGTTTTACATTTGACCTTACGTCTAGACTAATGAAAGCTTCTGAACAGCCAATACATAAATCTAGATAATTTATTGAGCTTTCTCTACATAAAACAATATATTAAAACACGCCTATATAGTATAAACGTATTAGGTTAATCAACATAATCAACTATGTCAGTGGGTACGCGCGGTGACAAAAAACTAATTCTATTCAAGACAATCGAATGCTTTGGGGCTAGAAAAAAGGCGGATAAGAGATAGATTTATTGTAGTTCCTGAGGGGCGCATGGCTAAGTCATAACAGCAGCACGAGTAGACATTCTAGGCCGAGAATGCTTACCAAGGTCGGTTGTGGATGAGTGACCATCTTTAAAACATGCCGAGACTCTTCCTTGCCTTAGAAAGTACGTTCAGCAGTTTGTCCTGATTGTCATTCGTAGGCAGTTTGACAGTTGTTCCGGATATTGAGAAGCCCAATAGTCTGAGAGCCATTCTGACCAAGGGGTATCGTGGAACCCAGTAGTGTGAGATCAGATAGGCTGGATCTAGTTAGATTGTAAGCTAACCCCAACTAATCTGAGAAAAAGCTAGGCCAATGATGATGATGCTCGTAGAATATCATATCGCTGATAAAGTACCCTTCAGAAGTATAGCGTTCTAACTATGTAGCGATTCTAGCGTTATTATTAAACTGTAGAGATAATCTTTCTAGCACGTCGAATTCAAATACATAAAACGAATTGAAGCTTTATTTATCATCAAAAATGCAATTCCCAAAAGTTCGCAACAAATGCAAAAACCAGAGCCGAAAATCTCCGTCCAAAATATTTTTATCGCCCCACCTGTGCTCGCAAATTGCCCAAAATTATCGTATACGTATCGTAATCAGTGTAACGGCATCTGAAATCACATTAAGCACTTATGTAAAGCACGTATTTATGTGATCACCCCATGTAAGGGACAAGATACTGATTATTACTTGAGAAGTAGCATCCGACTGGATCCTTAATCTGTTGGTGTTGGACCAAGAAGTTTTAGCGCAGAAGGTTCATTTTGATGTGTGAATAAACTGCGTTTTGTGGTGAACTTCTAGAAGAATATATCCATGACCCAATGGAGCCTACACGTGGTAAGATATTGGTTTTCCAGACAACTGAGCAAAATTAAGGCGTTTCCCAAAATTTGCGTAGTTTGAGAAACGCCTAAGTTCTATGTAAAGCCGAATCGCCTTCCGCATCCTGTAGGTCCAAGCTTTCTTTTGAAGATTGCCCGTGCGTCAGTAAAGTCTATAAAATTAGCAACATGGTTGCAACTTTGCTGGACGAATCAAGGCTCTTGCGGCGGCAATCATTTGCCTATTTCGTAATACAGCGGATATCGCGTAAGTTAATAAAGTGGGACTTTTTAATTCTCTGTTATCAGACTTCAGGTCAACAAACCCCGCGCATAAACCCTCCGGTTTCATGGCCCAACATTGAACGAGTTCGTTCATACCGGTATGTCAACTGAACGGATCAACTAACGGCATTTTATTTTGTGTTTTAGTACTATCAAGTTTGTTTGTCGTTTATGTGTTACGAGCTTTATGTATGTATGCACCTAGCTTGTGTAGTGTATTATGTTTTAAATCAGGTCATGAGGATAAAATTATGAGACATTTATTAAATTAGAATGAGGAAAATATTAACCTGAGGATGAACATTCTTTCTAAGTTACTTAAGCTTTGATTTTTTTGTTTGTTAGCCTTACTGTCCCACAGCTGGGCAAAGCCATTTACTCGTTGACGACCTTAAAGACGAGGGCGTTGGAGGTCCGCGGGAACATGCTGGCACACAGATTTTTTCGTTGTACCGATCAGGTCAAAATAACCTTGTTAAAAGCGTACTGTCAAGACCTGTACACGGGAAGTCTGTGGCTCAACTGTTCACGGGGGACTCTCAGTGCCTTGCGCGTCCAATATAACAATGTTTTCAGGATGATGTTGAAACTCCCTCGTTTCTCTAGTGCCTCGGGGATGTTTGCCCAATCGCGTACAGATGGTTTCCATGCTATCATCTGGACAAAGGTGGCATCGCTTGTGGGGAGGATTCGGGAGACTAGCAATAGCATCCTGAAAGTCGTGGCTGAGGACCCGAGGGCTTCTGTACTGAGGCATCTCATGCGGAATCATTGTCCGCATGAAATGCTTCGTAAGTACATGACTCACTAATTTTTCTGTTTTTCTTTAAAAAATGGTTCCTATGTTGTCCCAAATAAAACAATTTATGATTATTATTAAAGCCCTTTCTCAATTACTCCGTGAGCTCTTTCCCTTTTTAGGGTTCCGTTGCCAGATGACAAAAACGGAACCCTTATAGATTCGTCATGTCCGTCTGTCTATCTGTCCGTCCGTATGTCACAGCCATTTTACTCCCAGACTATTGGCACCTCACAGTTGAAATTAAAAGAGTAGGTGCCTTCTATAAACCGCTACCCAATTATGAAAAAAATTGAATCCAGGACCCTATGCTCAGCAGTCGCGCTTGCGACCACGAGACCATCAGGGCAGTCACAGTCAGTAATTTAACTATGTAGGGGTGTCTATTGATAGCTACTATTGCATTTATTTACAACTTGTGAGAGTTGTAAATAAATGCAATAAAATTTCTCTGTTTTGCAATTGTGAATTGGATTTTTTTTTTGTGTTTTTGTTTTATGATAAAATGACGATAATTTTGCAATGAAACAGTTGACTGTAACGCGTAGGCCCAAAAGTGGGCATACTCCTTTACATATGAATGAGCGTTAAAAATACTGTTATTATATTGTTTGGTGTTATGGAACCCTGTGTGTGCGAGTACGACTCGCACTTTTTTTTTTTTTTCCGGATGGGAAATCATCAAATGACTTCTCCCGCTCTGGGCTGAGCGGGAGGGAGTGTCAGACTTTTACTGACTAAAACCCACCCATGTTCCTTCATCGCCCTTTGTGTTCCGGGGCCGCGGTATCTCTTTCGAACAACCCGCAGCACCCGGCAGGCATCGGCCCTTGCGGGCCCCTTCCCTATTCTGACATCTCTTTGAGGCGCGCGTGGAACACGAACGCGCCGTCGACACGGCCTGTCGTCTTAAGACGGAGGGACGGCGAGCTAGCCCTTAGCTCACCGTCCACAGGCCCGACGACTCGCACTTAGCCGGTTTTTTTTGCTTAATTCTTCATCTGCATAGCTTTTTCCCAACTATGTTGGGGTCGGCCATAAGCCACAGAGGTACAGTGTAAATACAAAGACCTCTATTATTTCTCACAATGAGAAATGTCATCTCAAAACTACTGAATGTCATTTTGGAGTGTCTACTTATGGTCAATGCAAACTGAGTAAGCCTACATGCCAAGCGTGTCAAATAGTTTGTTTTGTTCGTTAGCGAAATACGTTTATGAATACGAGAACCTTGTACACTTCCTAGATTCTTAGCTGTATTATGCTCTAAGTCTATTTATTTTTAACGGAACTACTTTGTCCTGATACTTATCATCACGCTTGTAACCCTCGAATGGCTACGCAGAGATGTACCGATATTTCAGTGACATTTCGCCAGAGACCCATATAAAAATAAAATAAATAAGAGGAGGCTCTCGTTAGGCAACTGGATCAAGGGCTTGATTCAGAAAGTGCACGGACACGGCCGTATTGTTAGGAGGTTCCTCTCTCTGGAGCCCTGACCGCCGGTAGCTTGGACCCTGTTCCCGATACCGGTAGGCTACTATTCTTTATATTTTTAAATGTTTTTTTATTTTGAATTTTATATAGGAATATTTAAAATGTAATCAATAAGTTCGAAAAATAAATAAAGGAAAAAATAAATAAAAGGGGGCGGGCATGATATGTGAAATCTACCAAAACCACACTGGTCTAGTTGTGTCTCAACGGTGGGAACATTATATTATGGTCATATTGTATGTTTTTACATTAATATTCATGCTCGTGACTACACAAAATCTTGAATTTTCCTAGGTGACATCATCAGCCTTGAGTCTGACTGCATTATTAGTCTAATCGATGTACGAGTAAGTAAAGTACTCGTCTTCAAATCAATAATTAATACTTAACAATAATATTGTTGTTATTACTAGTGTGCTGTTTCTAGTAATGTGAGCAATTAAATGAAGGCTTAAAAACACTGTCAACGAATACATTAAAACAAAAACAAATATTATTTTTTTTTCCACTGGGATAATTTGCAACCCGGAAAAATTTCAAAATTACCCTACCTACTTATTTACTTATTTTAAAAATATGTACATAGTTGCCTTACCCTGCTGGCAAGTTTCGACATCCATACAAATATCTTAAATGTGAATCTGCCAAGTCATAGGTCTCCAGTTCGAACTCAAGACGCGCGCCTCCGATTTTTCGGAATTATGTGCGTATTGTACCTATACTTATCACTTGCTTCGGTGAAGGAAAACATCGTGAGGAAACCAGCGTAACTGAGAGATATTTCTCGACGGCATGTAAAAGCCAAGTCAGAGGCCCTTGGGCGGTATAAAACTCTGACACCAGGTTAGGCACTAACCACACGATGAAGAAGAATGTGAAACAAACTCTGTGGTCTCTCCGTTTCCATGTTTATATGGCTGAACGGAATACGACGAAATTTGGCATACAGGTAGACCACGACGTGTGTTTTTTTATGTATTTTTTTTATCCCGGTACTACGTTTATTATTTGCTTAACACTTCAAGTGCTATAGGCATTTTCTACCAGTCAACCTTTGGTTGATGCAGAGGCAAACAGTGGTAGGTCTATACGTTCTTGTAGGGTAAATTTTCACCATCACGCGGGAGCAGACGCGGGTAAATAAAACAAAGCTATCAAAAGATTCGAGAATATTGATTGGAATAATTGATGAATTCGTCTTAGTCTGCAGATAAATTCAAATTAACCATAAAATGAATTAAAAAGCATGAGGAACCAGTTTTTGCTTAAAATTATAAAACACGTTTTTGGTATGCTAACAAGAAGATGCATTAAACCTCAGCACTTAAAAAAAAATACAATATTGACATTAAAACACGTCATTCGGCCATCTGGGGGCCTACCAGCCCGTTCACACGACGACGATCCGTGTTTTTTGACGTACCTATCGTCTTTTTTGACGATCCGTCAATTGTTTTGACGGCGGCAATGCTTTTTAAATGCCCGTGTTCAAACGAATCACGAATCGCGAAAAATGACGGACACGTTTTAAATCAGGTAACGTTTTTTAAAAATCAGGTACGTCAAAAAACAAGGATCTTTATTTTTTTGTGACGGATTCTCTGATGCGCTCGCTCCCGAAAATGTGATGAAATAAATCTTGTTATTTTAAATAATGGAGCTAGTTGTCCTACGAGCTTTGAGCTTTGTCTATACTTGGTAAAATAGAGATGGAATTGGTCATGCTACGCGTGCTATATGCGTATAGCACCATCTAGTATTTCCCATACAAAGTACAACTACTGTAAAAAAAGATGGTGGTCAGGCCCTTCAAGCAGTACGGGTACTGTTCCGGATCATCACATCGCGCCGGCCAATGGGATCGTGTCATCGTGAACCTACGTCATCGCAACGCCCGCGCGCCCCACCTAACGCTGGGCCCTCGAACATTCCGAGGAGACTCGCTCGCCGTCACTTATCGTGCGCATACATCGGCCCTTTCTTTTTTGTTGTAACCAAGTTAAATATAGTCTATACATCGAAAATAGCAGTTTTATTAAGTCGAGACCACCAGCATCACAACTGGAGCTCGACACTCAAACAGTGGTCCTTCGAGCCTTTCTACAAAGAAGAAATTCGCCGTCTTTGTTGTGCCACGCCGCCCGTGGACTTTGGACTGCCCACTTCGACCGATTGCCTACGCGTCGTAGAGGACACAGAGAGGACAGTCTACCCAGGGAGGAACATAATTCTGAGTGAGTCCGTTCCGATCTCCTTAATTCCTGTCTTCATTCTTTCTTTATCCAGGAATTTAAAACAGTGCTATAATACGGATCAGTCATAGTTGATCTCTTCATATGCTATAGCTATTCATACTCATTTGCATTCATCAAGTTTACGTTATTTATCTAACTTAATTCCCATACTGTTCATCATTGTTCGCTTATCGCACCGATGAATAAGTAGATACTTTTAAACGTAAACAACCTCATTAGTGATTTAATTTTTTTTTTGCTTGTTAAACCGGTTTCCACATCGGGCTCATTATTGTCACAACAGCTGATTTACCGTTAGTCCTTTACCTATTTCATTCGTTTTTAACTACTTTGCTTTGGTTTTTCCTTTGTTCTTTGCCTTGTTTGCACTTTGACCCTTTGCTTTGTCACTTCCTACCTACCATTATGGCTGATGCAAAACTAAAGGAACTAATAAAGAAGCGAGGAAGCTTCAAAGCTAAGCTTACGCATTTTAATAACTTTTTAAGATTACTGCCTAGTAACACAGACTTAGATGACTTCCAAGAGGTCGAATTACAAGGTCGTTTGACTTTAATGGAAGCGCTGTATAAGGAATTCGACGTGTTACAGACCGAGTTGGAGCTGTTGTCGGAGAGTACGGACGACATGTATGCCGAGAGGGAGCAGTTCGAGACGCAGTACCATGCGTCGGTGGCGCGCGCGAGAGCTATCCTCGCACCCACGCGCTCCTCCTCGCCCGCGCTCGTATCTGCCTCTTCCACTGATGATCTCACCCGGCACGGTTCTGGCTGCAAGCACGACTTCGTTCGACTGCCCAAGATAGACTTGCCACACTTCAACGGGGACTATCAGCATTGGCTTGAATTCCGAGATACGTATCTTTCCCTTATTCACAACAATAGTAGCATACAGAACATAAACAAGTTTCATTATCTTCGCGCAGCGTTAATCGACAGCGCATCTTTAGTGATAAAAAGTATTGATTTTAAAGCCGATAATTACGCTATTGCTTAGCAAATATTGACCGAAAGGTACGACAATGAAAACCTTCTTATTAATAATCATGTGCAGGCATTACTCAATCTTGAATCCATTCAACAGGAATCATCTAGTGCGTTACGCAATATGATTGATGTCACAAATAAAAACCTTAGAGCTCTTGAAACGCTTGGACATCCAACTAAACATTGGGACATATTAGTCATATGTATGATGTCAAAGAAATTAGATTCTGCGACCAATCGAGAATGGGAACAATTTAAAAACAATTTAGATACATATCCACATTTAAAAGATTTCTTGAAATTTATATCCAACAGAGCAGACTTACTTGAATCCCTTAATCATAATAACAACACATTACTTACAAACAATACATCTACTAAAAACACTAACGAAAATAATAAATCTAAAAACTATCTTACAACAACTAAATCTAAACCTATTTACAAATCTGAGAATATCAAGTGTCCTATGTGCTCTCAGAAGCACTTTTTATTTAGTTGTCAACCTTTCAGAGACCTTAACATTGAAGCTCGTATTAAAAAAGCATCAGAAAGCAATGTTTGCATGAACTGCCTTCGACCTGGTCATACAGTGAAGCGTTGCAATCTATCTCATTGCAAACATTGCAAATCTAAGCATAACACCCTCTTACATAGGGAGTCGTCAACAGAACATAAGTCAGGGGACAATGTAGCATTGTCAGCTAATATCGTTCTACCCTGTTCAGACAATACTCAGAATCATATTTTACTTTCCACAGCTTTGGCTAAGGTGGTAGACGTCAATGGAGAACTTCATACTGCCAGACTGCTTTTGGATAATGGCAGCACCTCCAACTTTGTTACCCGAGAGCTCTGTGGGAAGCTTGGTCTGGTGACTCACAGCACTAAGTCCACCGTCACAGGTATTAACGGACAAGTTTCAAGTACCACAGAAAGTTGTCGACTTCATTTACAATCTTGTTATGGTGGCTATCAGGCGACAATAAGCTGTTTTGTTTTACCAAATATCACACAATCGATGCCTGGCTCTTACGTGGATAAAAAATATATTACCATTCCGCCAGGTATTCAATTAGCAGATCCTTCTTTTAACGTGCCTTCAGCTATCAACATTCTGGTAGGCGCTGAGGTATTTTGGGACGTCTTAGGTTCCGATACAATTAATTTAGGTAAACATCAACCTAGATTACAGTCATCAAAATTAGGTTGGCTTATTTCGGGCTGTATCACTCAGTCTCCGCGTCGTACACAACCTTCTTATTGCCATTTTCTTTCACATGAGGAGTCTGATCAGCTGACTCGCTTCTGGGAACTCGATACTGTATCTTCTGGTAACTGTTTTTCTTCAGATGAACAGGCTTGTGAAAAACTTTTTCAAGAAACCACACGTCGAGATACAAATGGTCGGTTCGTGGTCACCATACCATTGAAGGACTCGCCTGAGTGCTTAGGTGACTCTTATGCGTTGGCCAAGCGTCGCTTTCTTTCCCTCGAGCGTAGATTTGAACGGGACTCCACTTACAAAAACAGATATTTGGAATTCATGCAAGAATACATTGAACTTAATCACATGACAGAACATTCCAAAACAAACAATTCAGTCATAAATTATTTTTTGCCTCATCATGGTGTTGTCCGCGAGTCTAGTACGACTACGAAACTTCGCGTAGTTTACGACGCTTCAGCCTCCAGCACCTCGGGCAAGTCCTTCAATGACATCCAGATGGTAGGTCCAACCGTACAGGAAGACTTGCTATCAATACTTTTAAGGTTCAGGCAACATAAATTTGTTGTAACGGGTGACATCGAAAAAATGTACAGAGCAATCTTAGTCGAGCCGTCACAGCGCCATTTACAACAAATTCTTTTTAGATTTAGTTCTTCAGACCCATTAAAGAAGTACACACTAAATACAGTGACTTACGGTACTTCTTCAGCTCCATATTTAGCCACCAAGTGCTTGGTGTCGCTTGCAGATCAAAGTTCAGACCCAGAGGTTAGTCAGTCCAACAGACGTGATTTTTATGTAGATGACTATTTGAGTGGTGGTGACTCGATTGAGTCAGTCATTAAACTCTGCCAAGGTGTAGTTAATACTCTCGAGTCAGCAAAGTTTCACCTTCGTAAGTGGCAGTCAAATTGTCCAGAAATATTACAATCAGTCACAAACCTTAATGCAGACAATCAAAATAAAACTTTAAACTTAAACAACACTCCTAGTAAAACACTTGGACTATACTGGGACTGTAATTTAGACATACTTTTCTTTTCAATGAAATTAAAACCAATTTCGAAAATAACAAAGCGTAATATATTATCTTTAGTAAGTCAAGTGTTTGATCCTATAGGCCTCGTTGGGCCATGCATAGTTCAGGCCAAACTTATATTACAGCAGTTGTGGTTATTAAAATGTAACTGGGATGATGAAGTACCAACTGAAATCAAAACACAGTTTCTTGAGTTCATCCAATCGCTTTTAGCACTCAATTCTCTTCAAATTCCACGTTGGGTATCTTGTAACAATCCGATTTCTATTGAAATACACACCTTTACAGACGCTTCAGAACGCGCTTACGGCGCGTGTACGTATGTCAGGACGGTTGCACTCGACGGAACGGTTTGCGTTCGCCTTTTAGCCTCTAAAAACAAGGTTGCTCCCATAAGGCCCACAACCATACCACGTTTGGAGTTGTGTGGTGCGCTACTGGGAACTCGACTCTTTCTGAAGGTACGCAAATCACTCACTATAGAGTTCAATCACTGATTCTTTTGGTGTGACTCAACGATCGTGTTGGGTTGGCTGAATACATTGCCGAGTCGACTCGATCAATTTGTCCGCAATAGAGTGAGTGAGATCCAAGAAGCTACGGCCGGCCAGACGTGGCACTATGTGCCTTCAAAGAGCAACCCCGCCGATCTTGCATCCCGAGGGGTGAAGGCTGATTGCATCAGCTCGTCCAGTCTTTGGTGGTCGGGACCCGATTTCTTAAATCAGAAAGAAATACAATTTCCCACTTCACCCAATACACAAATGCATTCAACACCTGAAATAACTTTACATACAATTGCTGACCAAAATAAATCATATCATACTAATTCTATTTCCAATTTAATAAATAAAAAATCATCATTCACATCATTAATTAGAATCATAGCCTATGTACAAAGATTTATTAATAACTGCAAAACACAGAATAATAAACAATCATCTTACCTAACATATACAGAATTACAGTCATCACAAAATCTTATCTTACAGATTTCTCAGCAGGAAATGTTCCCTGAGGAATACAAATGTCTTAAAACTAATCAGACCTTAAAAAAAAAGAATCGATTGATTAGTCTTTCTCCCTTTATCGATTCAGACAACTTAATACGCGTTGGTGGGCGTCTTAATAATTCAAATTATAGCTACGACATTAAACACCCTATTTTATTATGTAGTAAACATGTTTTAACAAAAATCATATTCGAAAAAGAACATAAAACACTTTTTCATGCAGGACCTCAACTACTTCTAGCACACATTAGACTCACCTATTGGCCTTTAGCTGGCAGAAACCTAGCTAAACAGATAGTGCGTAACTGTGTTCGCTGTACTCGCTTTAAAGCTCAACCTGTTCAGGCCGTCATGGGTAACCTGCCAAGTGATAGGACGCATCTCGAGTACCCTTTTTTGAATACAGGGCTTGACTACGCCGGGCCAGTGCTGATAGCCGATCGTAGAGGTAGAGGATGTAAGCTTGTTAAATCTTACATTTGTGTTTTTGTCTGCTTTGCAGTCAGAGCTGTGCATCTAGAGCTGGTCACCGATCTCACCAAGGAAGCTTTCCTTGCGGCCTTCAGCCGATTCATTAGTCGTCGGGGCCAACCTCAGCGCGTGTACTCCGACAACGGCACTACATTCGTGGGAGCTTTCAATGAGCTTTCACGCTTCTTAAAAGCTTCATCCAACGACATAGCATCAGAAATTGCAAACAACGGCATAGAATTTAAATTCATTCCTGCCTATTCCCCACATTTCGGTGGTATTTGGGAGGCAGCAGTAAAATCCATCAAACATTTGTTACGTCGAGTCTTGAGCTTAACTCACTTGACATATGAAGAGCTCTCAACATGTCTGATTCAGATAGAGGCCATTTTAAACTCCAGACCCTTAACACCACTATCCACTGATCCTTTTGATCTCTCGTACCTTTCCCCATCACATTTCCTGATCGGACGACCACTCACGTCAGTTCCTCGTCCACAAATCACTGACTGCAACATCCAGCGGCTTCATCGCTTCCATCGTGTCGAAAAGCTCCGACAACATTTTTGGCAGCGGTTTACTAATGAGTATGTGTCTCTCCTGCAACAGAAAACCAAATGGCGGACAGGACATGACCTGAAGATAGGCACCATGGTTCTAGTGCGAGACGCCAATCTTCCTCCTCTCCTGTGGCTGCTGGGCAAAGTGATCGCCGTGAAACCAGGCTCCGATGGGCATAACAGAGTCGCCGAGATCCTGACCAAGAAGGGCACCATTACACGTGCCTATAATAACATTTGCCCTCTTCCGGTCTCATCAACATCATCTTGAAGCCTTCACACACTTCAACCCGGGGAATATGTTCCGGATCATCACATCGCGCCGGCCAATGGGATCGTGTCATCGTGAACCTACGTCATCGCAACGCCCGCGCGCCCCACCTAACGCTGGGCCCTCGAACATTCCGAGGAGACTCGCTCGCCGTCACTTATCGTGCGCATACATCGGCCCTTTCTTTTTTGTTGTAACCAAGTTAAATATAGTCTATACATCGAAAATAGCAGTTTTATTAAGTCGAGACCACCAGCATCACAACTGGAGCTCGACACTCAAACAGGTACAAATCGCAAAAAAAAAACATAAACGGTGTTAATATTTTTATGTCATACATTTAAACGCCATCTTTTTTATTGTAAACACATACAGGTTATGGTTATATGATGCATTAAAATAAAAAGGTTATGTTATGGGTTTACTATGGGATTTGGCAAAGGTAAAAATATGGGCAATGGACGGTTGTATATTTTTTACAGATCCCCATGATAGGGGACAAAAAGTGATAGGAAATTTTCTTATTAGGGAACTGTGGTATTTCATTGCTTTAATGTGAAAACTAAAACAATGTAGTTGTTGTTTTTAACAAAAAAAGAGTCAGCGAAGAGTTTTTGTAAAATTCTCGAAGTTTTGTACTTCCAATAAAATATATTTTTTATAGAAACGAACTAAGAAAATTATCTATAAAAAATAACAGATTCAGTTAGCACTTCAGCAGTAAAATGAAACTCATAGCAACATTGAAAATAAAAAAAAAGAATTGCACTCTACAAGTGTAGATAGGTACCTATTAATATCCGATGACCCAACCTGGCACACAATAAATTGTCTGCACACCATAAAATCTTTACAAAAAAAAACAAATGTAAACGGCGACTGTACGTTGCTTGTTAGCATATCGGTTAGCACGATTCTCGACGTAAATATTTAATCGAGAACATTATTTACGGAACTATATAAAGGCGACCTATTTGGTCTGGTAGAGCAGTGGAACAAAATAGTTCATTAATATTACTCGTTTGTTGAGAAAAAAAAAACCTGTTGCCATGAAGTTTTTAGTCGCTCTGTGTGTTCTGGCGATCGTCGCTTTGTCGTCTAGTACACCTCACTCAAGAGGTTGTCGGTATATTTTGGGAAAATGTAAGTTTAAGTTAAAATATGAATTCATAATTATAACGTAAATGTTTTGTTAACTACGAGTATAGTGCAGCAACAGACTGCTTCGTTGGCCGAGTGACAGCAGTCACTGCTGTCCATGGGGTCCTGGGTTCGATTCCCGGGTCGGGCGAATTGTTATTGGGTTTTTCCATCAGGAATTTCTCAATAGCAGCCACGGATTCTGGATTTATGCCCGGTTGATGGCAATAGAGTCGCCCCCTTTTACACGGGATTTAAACATAACTGGCGAAGTGGGTGTACTATTAGGTACGACTCTTCTGGTATTACTCGCGTGATGTTATTTTATAGTGCAGCATGATTCTTTTGGCGCTATAATCATAAGATGGCGGCGATCGTTCCGATAAAACCCATACGCCAAAAAAAAAAAAAATTGACGTCTGATCGCGCGCCATTTTTGACAGCTGTCAAATTACGGTGTTGATAACATAGAAAACTCGATTTTGGTAGCCCTTTATCTATAAAGCGACCTTATCTTAGCAATATTCGTATGTAAGTAGGAACCTATAGCTGTCACACCGGTTCTCGATTTTCAATGTATTAATTATTTAATAGATTGAAAATCGACACCTATTTATATATCTCGGGCAGTGGAATAAAATTGTTCAAGTAGGTTTATTCAACGTGTTAGTTGAAAAAAAAATTAAATAATTAATCATGAAGGTTGTAATAGCCCTTCTTGTTTTTACTGTGATCGCTTTGTCAGCGAGTAAACCGGAGTCAAGAGGCTGTATCTACGTTGGGGGACGATGTAAGTGTATCCAAATAAATCATCCCCGTACCAGATAATAATTTTATTAAATAAATTTAATTGACAAACTGACACGTACCAGGTGCAAGACATTTTTGTCAGCAAATTCTGAAGATTTTTTTCGACTTTGGCTTTCGAACCGCTTGAGTCGGTTGAGTCGGTTTTTTTTTTAAACTATTGATGTCCCTAAAATAAGCTGAACATTGTTGCCAAAATCTTCATGTTCAAATCTTGTGTCTGGCAGTGGATCTTCTACGTTGTTTACTAAAAGTACGACACATCCCACTAAAATTCAGCACGATATTTTATCCATCAAATTATTTAAACTTAACTAAGTAGACAGGTACATAAAATAATCATTTGAAAATAACGGTTATGTCATAGGATCTTATATTTTTTATTTTATTTATTTATTTAAGGGATAATAAACAACTACAACATATAAAACATATAAGGTTAACAAAACATAGTAGTAATGTTATTATGTTATTATTATGTACGCAAAGCAATTATTTATTTGTTTACAAATTATATGGTCAACGGAGGTATATAAGACGACCTATTTCGTCTAGGCGGGCAGTACAATAAATTAGTTCAAGCTAATAGCCCGTGTTTCTTGAGCAGTAAAAAGTTTATAAGTAACCATGAAGGTTTTAGTCGCCCTGTGTGTTTTGGCGCTTGTCGCCTTGTCTGCTGGTGGTCCTCAGAGATCGAAAAGGTGTATCTACGTTGAAGGGAAATGTAAGTGCATAAAACGCCACTTTTATTAATCTTTTTTATTTTAGGATTTTTTCCACAAAAAACGCGACGATGTCAATCCCATCGTACTATTACAAAATATCAACTTACTTTCTTAACTAATTTAGCTTACCAAAATAATACACACGGAGCTTAATCTAAGTTTCTTATCTATTAAAAAAGTATATAATATTTTTGTTGCTTCTGAGGTATGCTTATCTAAAACACCATGGAACAATCCAACGTCCATTACCGACAATTTCATTGCGATAAAACGCCTTTCAGTTATTATTTTTTAACTCAAACATAACATAATATAACATCATGCCTCTATTTCCTCAAAGGGATAGGCAGAGAGTGTACTATAGTAAACTCAAATTTACCCAGCTTTGTCCAAGTTCCATGTAAGCGGAGGAGCGAGCCTATTGCCCTCCGCCGGGCACGTTTCTTTTATACTTACCTCTGGATGTGTCTGGCGCCAAAATAATAGGAGATTGTGCTGTTTCGGCTGTCCTTTCTTTTCTGAGAATCTTGTTTTAATTTTGTAAGATACTGCAACTATCAACTGCTAGAGATGCGCGGAGCGACTATTATCGATAAAATATTTTATACGTATTGTACGTATAAAATGTTTTCGTTTCAAATTAGTCAGTAATTTCAAACCTTCAAACTCAAAGCATTTATTTCAATTAGACCATTACAGGCACTTTTGAATGTCAAAACACAAAAAAAAACTAAGCTGCAGTCCCAGTCACAGGGCACAATAACTAGTGAAAGTACTGTAGTTGCCGTATGGAGCTCCATCGAATAGAGATTGCTACTATGATGATCAGTGATCGGAATGGGTAGAGCTAATATGCCTAAAGTTCAAGGAACAGAAACGAAAAGTGGAGACTTCCTTACGACAATTTTTTTTGCCGAATGTCGGAACATTACTTAAGTACAACTAAAATTAATCAAATAAAACAATTATCGAATTCATTTACTGTTTTTGTTAAAAAAAGTGCACGATTTATATTGTTTAAAAAATAAAGGTAGTCTTCTTATCTTCGTTTGAACGCCGTAAGTAAGTGCGGAAGCTAATTTAATTTTCATACCAGCTTTAATAGTTAGAACTAACAAGGTAAAAAGAAAACAATTAATAGGTTTTCATGCATACCATTTATTCATTTTGTAAAATTATTGGAACTAAACGTAAACAGAAATCAACCTCAACAATTAAGATAGTTACCAATCTTAAGACTCAGTCAGAATATTATTTTCGTTGATGTTGAAAGTTGTCCCTTAATCTGAATCGGTACAGTTTTCATCAGGAAAGGAGTTTTCTTTGTCATCGCTAGATTTATCTTCTTCCGGAGAATGAAAATAAATTATGAGCAGTTTTTCCATATTATCTATCTTCAAACGATTTCTTTTTGCACTTAAAATCCATTTATAGGTAGAGAAGGACCTTTCAACATCAACTGAAATTATAGGTACATATTTATAGTACGACAATGATTAATTTTCATGGTCAAGTCCTTTTTCTATATTGTCACAAATGTTTCTTAATGCATCTAGATCGGGATTTCTGTTTATGACGTTTTCTAATTTTATTTTAATTGGTTCAGACGAACACCTGTTTAGAACAGTTCTTGCTTCGTCAAATATGTGGAAAGATTCCGTTAAAAATAAGTTAGACTTTTGTAACTCCTTTAAAGTAATTTAAATTATTTTGAAATATTCGTCAATATAATCTAAATCAGCTTTTAAATTTTCTTTTTCCAGTATTGTTTTAGCATGCCTGATAGACAAAGAATCAGAGCTTCTAAGGAGCCTTACAATAGTTTTAATTTGTTCGTAATATTTAGCATAATACGAAGCTGGTTGATAAATAATATAATTATTAAATGTATTTACCTGATTCCGAGACCTTTCCGAGTTTCAGAAAAAAGTTTTCGGCAAAAAAAAATCGTAAGGAAGTCCCCACTTTTCGTTTCTGTTCCTTGAACTTTAGGTACATTAGCTCTACCTATTCCGATCACTGATGAGAAGGATAGAGGATTATGTAAGTGTGCTGAATCATTAAGAGCATGGCTCTCAAAACGGTGAAGGAAAACATCGTGAGGAAACTGGTTGTCCTAGAACCAAATATTTAAAGACATGTTACATCTACCAACCCACCACTGGGCCAGCCACCACTGGTGGAGTACTACCTATTCCCTCTCTTGGGGAGGAGGCCTGGGTCCCAGCGGTGGGTATGCTATAAGCTGATTTAGCTTATACTAAAGGGACAACTTTTTGGGAGTTGAGACGATGAAATCTGGGTTTTCTACAGAGCTACATCTCTATCTATCCCTTTGTTCACAGGCGTGCTGCCAAGTTATTCATAAGAATTATTTTGAATGTATAGAGAAGATAATGTAATTAGTAATTCAAGTTGTTCACAAAAATAAAATAAAAACTATCCTAACTACGTATTAACGATTCGCAGAATGACGAAAATAAATATGACATTTCTAGATAGGTCACATATATTTGCGTTTAAAATAAATACTGCTGTTTCCTACAAAACGTATGGAACAGCACATTTTTATGTGAATACATCTCTTATCAAACTAATATAAAAAAGCAATTAAATAAACGAAAATCGCTAACCTAAAAATAAACTCAAAAAATGGCCCAAAAAGCTGGCAGTATTGCCACGTTTTATGGCAATGCTTAGCCTCTGGTCAAGGTAGAAGTAAGCTCTTGGGTCACGGGAAGTGTCAAGTGGAAAATATATAAATAATAAATGTTATGGTCCAAATAATATAATTATAAAAATTAATTAATGGTAATAATTTTGTTTTGCAACATAATCTAGACTTATCTGTTCAAGTTTATCTAGGGGGTCACTTCACATTAACACCGATATGAATATATGTTTGTGTACTTAGTATGAGCAAGATAAAAATATGGAAGCACTAGCTTCCGCTCTATCTTCATAAATGATAGCCTTTGTGTTATTCTGATGTATAAGCTAAAAAACTGTGCAGTTTTATAGAAATCCGTTCTGTAGTTTCTGCATGAAAGAGTTACAAACGTCAATCCAAAATTTTGCGTTTAAAATGTTAAGCAAGAAGTAACATAAGACGGGCACCATACTTATTAATGATCACATGTATGGACGTGGACAAGGCGAAAGGAGTAAGTAAGGATCGTAGCAGGTGGCGTCCTGTAGGTCCTGCCGACCCCCTGGGACAGAAGCGTAAGTTTATACATGTACATATGTATGTATAAATAAATAATGAACATCGCACGATTCTAGCTGACCTTGATCGTGAACAAGTTTGTAACTTGGATGTGTGATTTATGACACCAGTACTTACGCGTTTTCACGACCACTAGACAACACCTTAATATTTGCGAGCTGTAGCTCTTCACCTTTGGGTGTTGCTTAGACAGCTAGCTAAGACTTAGCTACAAAGCTCATGTAAACAGGTCCATAGAGTTTGCAGTGATTCACAATCGGTAAATAAATGTCTACAGATAGGGAATTATGTATGAAGTGGAAATTATGTTTTTCAATACACTTCCTCGAAAACTGGCTCTTATCGCACTACGATTAGGTTCAACATGCAATGTATTTCGCGCTCGTGGATTTTTTTAATTTTTCAAATCAAATCAAATCAAATCAATCTTTATTTGTGAACATAAGTACAAAAACACACGAGGGTTTACCATTCCAGATTTTTCCACAGATAACATTAAACAACTATTCAATTCCCTATATTCGGCGGTGATTGTTTTTTTTTTCACAGCAAAGAGGCGCATGTTTTTAAGGCCTTATATTTAATGAAAACTTAAATTGTGTTTATGGACAGAATATCAAAAATAAACATTATTATTTATAAAATAATTTTGCTTTTATCAACTAATTAACATTTATTTGTGTTCAAATTAAGATAAAAAATATGTTTTAATATTAGGCTGTTTTGCGGCTTCATACCTTTGCTTCTCCTTTAAAACCCGCGAAGGTAAAGCGCGGGGAAAAAGTAAATTAAATCTTATTAATTTGTGTTTTTTGCGTGAGTGTGTCGAATTTAAATTTTGATGAGAACAATATTTAGATGCTACGCCGCCAGATATTGTGATTGAGGCTCAAAATGCTTGCGATAGCCTGTTGCCATCTAAATCGAAGCTAAAATATATGGTAACTTTGCATAATTTTCTTCAATGGAAAACAAATAAAAATGCGTCGTCATTTTCGGAGCAAGTATTTTTGGCATATTTCAACGAGCTGGCCATTAAATATAAGCCTAACACGCTGTGGAGTATACATTCCATGTTAAAAAGCAAGGTTCTGCAAAAACACGGTGTTGATATAAAACCATATTCCAACCTGACTGCGTTTCTAAAAAGACGCTCAGTCGGTTATATTGGACAAAAATCGAAGGTATTGTCACCAAATGACGTTGAAAAGTTCTTGAAAGAAGCTCCGGATAGTCCTTATTGTCAGTCCACTGAACAGTTTTTAAATAGACTCCGGATACAGGTTGACCGGAGCAAAGAAAACCTGTTCAGGTGGAGATTAATAGATAATATGTGATTTTTATATGTATATCAAGAAAAGTTTAGTTGACAATCCTAAGACCCACGTTTACATTTTCCTATTTCACAAAAAAAGGACGAGTTGGTTTATTTTTTTTTATCTTTACACTATGACCGTAGCTAATGCAATTTGTAAATCGCAATTATTGTTCTAAACGAACCGGTAGGTAAATAAATTGACAATTAATGGAAGAACATTATATATACAATATTAATTACATCTAGTGTAAATATCGCTAGTTTTAACATGTTACCCTGGCGCTTCCAACTAAAAAGGAAACCGATTGTACCTACTATGGTCAATGAAAAGCTTACACAAATATTACCTCGGCTATTGATCTATTATAGTTTTAATACTTGATTTCTAATTTGATTAGTCTCCATGATTTATTACTAAAACAGTATGTTGTACGTCGAGTACCCTGTTGTCAAAATCTATAATGTTTCGTTATTACTACTACCCACCAAAAAAACTAACACAATTTAAATACGTACTTTCCCACCTATACTTATCAAATCTACACCTGACCATGTAAACAGAACTTGTAAGTACCTAACTATACTATAATAATTATTATTCTAACCCGTAAATATGTAAGATTAACATTAACAAATCATAAATAATATCATTACGGGTAAGTTTTAAAAAAATAGTATCAAAACTACTCAGACGTAGAACAAAATCACACGCGATTCGCAAGTCCTTTACGTCGGGCGCGGCAGTCACAGTGACACAACATATAAAACATATAAGGATAACAAAACATAGTAGTAATGTTGCAGTCCACTACATTATCCGCAGATAGACATGTTTAAGGATTAGTGGTTGCCACTAGACGAGCATTACCACAGAAAACAAATAATATGAAATAAATAATTGCGATATTATAAATCCAGCTATAGCTACAAAACCAAATCAGATCAGAGACAAAAACAGTTTCATTTAGATAAATTATACAATGATTAAATAATAATAATAAGATTACAATTGAGATAAAAAAAAATATAATATTAAATTTAAATTTATTTTTCGAGCATGCAAATATATCAATATCAATGAAATTTGAATTATAAGATTCCAATATTCTATGAGAGATAAGTTTAGCTTCATAACGGTGAAAGAATTTCTCAAATCGGTGTTGTAGTTTCGGAGCCTATTCAATGCAAACAAACAAACAATCAAATCTTTCCTCTTTAAATAATAATATTAGTATAGATAGTTATCAAAATTATAATTCGTCCACGTACAGGATATATAGGTGATGTATCACTGTGTTTTAAAAAATATACCAGATATCTTATGGTTATTGAGAAATATGCACTGAAAAAAGTCGTATTTTCTATATTTAGACCGCAAAATTGATAGGGACTCTTAAGAGCCGTACTTAGAAGGATAGCGGACGTTTATAGTGTGATTGAAAAATCTTGGTACTTTAATGATAATTTTTTTTATTATTATTTTTGATAACTGACAATATTTTTAATGGCAACAAATATTTACCCTATTTTTACATACTTATTTTATTTATTAAAATATTTAATTTTTTTTTTGTAAATAAGAACATAAATTGTTTTTAAGGTAAAGCCAACCTATTGTATTTCCCTCATAAGAGGAACATCACGTCAGGTTAAAATATAGTGTAAAATAAACATAAGTCAATCCGTATAAAGTGATTTATTTGAATAGAATAAGAAATATTTTTTAATCAATCACAAATCAATAATGATTAACGAAGTTGGGTTTCTTTCTAAAGTTTATATCAACAAATTCCTGTTTGAATAACTAATAAACAACTTTAATATTAATCATAATTAAAGCTATACTTGCAATATATTATTAAAATACTTATTTTATGAACTCGTTGTTTAGTAATCCGTGTACGTTCAAATTTAAATTCAAATTAAATTTTACCATAACAATTGCACTCGAACGGATCATAGTGGGTTAGTTTGACTATAGCGCAAGAGAACGCGCCAGCGCTATGCACACAGTCACGCGCGCTTCTGTGTGCGTAAAAATGCATTGAATTACCTAAACTTGACTTCGCGCTATAGACGTAAACGCTCTTAACTGCATCCGGTTGGACTGGAAGTCGGATGATGTTGGTACTGTATGGTTGTACAAAAAATGACACTTTATGTTCGTCCTCAGGTCTCTCACAATAACCAGGTTCCTTACTCAAATCTTAACGTTATTTCTAATTGTTGCAGGCTACAAGCAATGTGAGGAAGGCACCCACTCTTACACCACCGGCTGTGGCCATCTGACTCCTGAAGCAAGCTGCGACAACCCCAACCCCGTAGCTGATACACGTGGAAAAATCTGTGACTACTCTGCTTGCTACTGCGACTCTCCAACTGTCAGGGATTCCGTCAGCGGCAAATGTGTGAAGCTAGAAGACTGTCCTCCCAAGAAAGAGTAAATGTAACGTCTATTTCTGAGGCTGTTTTGTTGTCAAATGTAAAAAAGATGCCATGTATTGAATCTAAGTTTTCTTATTAAATTGCGTTTGTGATACAAATTGGAGTCTGTTGTAATTTATTTCAATGTCCAACACAACATCAGCAGAACATCATCAGCTAACCAATTCCCAACTATGTTGGGGTCGGCTTTTAGCCTAGCCGTGTTAGTTGCACACGATACTATACGACAACAATACTAGTATTTTACATGAACTGTCTATCTTACCTCCACAATCCAGTTACTGGGTAACCCCCTGGAAAGACTGGTTGTCAGACTTTGAATTATTGTTTGATAACCAAAGCAACTGCATATTTTGTAATATACATATATAAAAAAAAATACTTTATTTCAGACCTTGATCCATATGATGTTAGTAATACACACTACTTATAAGCTATGTTAGTAACAAACGAAAAACAAAGATTTAATTCATATATCTGCTGCACTCACCTGACGCACCAGGTATGTGTAGTACATGTACACGCACCCAATGCTCCATAATAGTGCAGCACGGCTTATCACTAATGACCTTCAGAATGTCATGTGTATATATGTAGATATACAAAATAATAGATTAAAAACCAAAAACGAAACTTTTGGCGATGTGCGCAACCGGAGTAGTAGCAGAACCAGGCACAGAGAAAACTTAATACAAATGCGTAATGTTAGTACACCCACTATAAAGTGCGACCGGTTATAGGCATGTGTCTAGAGGGGAATTACTCTGTGGTGCGATGTGCTTAGCTTATAATGCTTATTACGAAACACGAAGATTAGTGAAGCGCACAACATTTCTGGATAAATTGCAATTCGGTATGAACGTAAATATAATCTATGTCAGGGGTAACTACTCATAAAAATCTCCTTTTCTCTAACTTGGACTGGAGATTATTCTACTTGTCATACTTAGATGTACTGTGGGCCCCTGGGCCGGGGTCCATGACTTCGCCTAATCCTTAGCTTTTGTCATATTCAACTATACAAGGGGAATTAATAATCCTCCCTTTTGTACCTATATTTTATTCACGAATATCTGACACAGACAGTCTAAAAATGCGTCATTTATTCGCGTTAATATACTGGGATAAATAAAAGGTAATAGAAGTAGACCATCCAGGTGTATTTTATAATGATATCGGCGTTCATTCATCTTGCAAGTGTTAAGGGTGACAAAGTTCAAGGCTATTTTAAGCGGTACCTAAGTAAAACGCTGACGGAAAATATCGCGAGGAAATTCGCATGAGTCTTAGAACCAGAAGATATGTGCGATCCCCGAATCCGCCTGTAATCCCCGAAGAGTTAGGTAGAGGTGTGCTTAATAGTACACCCACACTTTACCAGTTATGTTGAAGTCCCATGTAATAGGGGGCGAGCTATTGTCATCAAAAAATCATACAACCCCAGGTTTTACCACACTATTCCTAGACCACTACAACTCTTAAATGCCAGAATCAACAGGAGACATTGCCGTGCCGCGCACTTAACACTTCAAGTACAGAGGCGGACTTGATGCTATAGGCATTTTTTACCAGTCAAACTTTGGTTGATGCAGAGACAAACAGTGGTAGGTCTACACGTTCTTGTAGGGTAAATTTTCACCATCATGCGGGTAAATAAAACAAAGCTATCAAAAGATTCGAGAATTGATTGGAATAATTGATGAATTCGTCTTAGTCTACAGATAAATTCAAATTAACCATAAATTGAATAAAAAAGCATCAGGTAACAGTTTTTGCTTAAAATTATAAAACCCGATTTTGGTATGCTAACAAGAAGATGCATTAAACCTCAGCACTTTAAAAAAAATACAACCTTGACATTAAAAACACGTCATTCGGTCATCTGGGGGCCTACCATAATCATTTTTATTCTCCTGCCTTTATCCCAATTTACTTGAAGTCGGCGAAGCATGTCTTCTTCGTCCATACTTATCTATTACTTGTCATCTCGTCAGTCACCTCCTTTCTAGCCATATCACCCTTCACACAGTCCATCCATCGTTTCTCTGGTCTTCCTCTACTCTTATACCCATCCACATTCTTACTCAAAACTTTCCTCAAGACCAACCAGACCACCAACCAGTAACCAGACCAGTTAACCAGTGTGTTGTAACCAGTTATAAACATAATCAGTGTATACTGTTCCCACAGCTGGGAGTCGGGCCTCCTCTCTTTATGTGAAGGAGTGGGCCCGTGCGGGTTGGTGGATGTCACATGTCGTCCAATGATTTTGGTTCTGGGACGAGCCGGTTGCCTCACGATGTTTTCTTTCGACGTTTTGAAAGTAGCGGTGATCAAATAAATCTTGTTATTTTAAATAATGGAGGTAGATGTCCTGCGAGTTTTGAGCTTTGTCTATAATTGGTAAAATAGAGATGGAATTGGTCATGCTACGCGTGCTATATGCGTATAGCACCATCTAGTATTTCCCATATAAAGTACTACTGCTTTAAAAAAACTTTTTTGCAAAAAAAAACCGACTTCCAAAAAGAACACAAAAAAAAGTGGAAAATAACTTTACTTTCGGAAGTCGGTGGCAAAAAACTTTTTTGCAAAAAAAAAACCGACTTCCAAAAAAAACACGAAAAAAGTGGAAAATAACTTTACTTTCGGAAGTCGGTGACTATCGTTTGTTTCATTGACTTTTTTGCCACCGACTTCCGAAAGTAAAGTTATTTTCCACTTTTTTCGTGTTTTTTTTGGAAGTCGGTTTTTTTTTGCAAAAAAGTTTTTATTTTACCCTTTTTAGTTATCGTATCACACACAAATCCTTGTCAAGTATCAATTTCGCAATTTCTTTTACTTGGATGACATTTTTTCCAGTTATTTTGATTTCAAAACCAAACTGCTGAACCGATTTTGATGAAATTTCTATGGGACCAATCGAGAAGTAAATCCATTCAGATAAAAGAAGAATTTTTCAAATCGGTTCATAAATGACGGAGATATGCGGTAACAAACACAAAAAAAAAACACAACCGAATTGAGAACCTCCTTCTTTTTGTGAAGTCGGTTAAAAAGATGGTAGTCAGGCCTTTCAAGCAGTACGTGTACAAATCACAAAAAAAAAACATAAACGTTGTTAATATTTTTATGTCATCATCATCATCATATTTCGGCCATCTTTTTGATTGTAAACACATACAGATTATGGTTATATGATGCATTAAAATAAAAAGGTTATGTTATGGGTTTACTATGGGATTTGGCAAAGGTAAAAATATGGGCAATGAACGGTTGTATATTTTTTACAGATCCCCATGATAGGGGACAAAATATGATACGAAATTTTCTTATTAGGGAACTGTGGTTTTTCATTGTTTTAATGTAAAAAACGATGTAGTTGTTGTTTTTAACAAAAAAGAGTGAGCGAAGAGTTTTTGTAAAATTCTCGAAGTTTTGTACTTCCAATATTTTTTTTTTATAGAAACGAACTAAGAAAATTATCTACAAAAATTATAAATTCATTTAGCACTTCAGCAGTAAAATGAAACTCACAGCAACATTGAAAATAAAAGAAAAAAAGAATTGCACTCTACAAGTGTAGATAGGTACCTATTAATATCCGATGACCGAACCTGGCACACAATAAAATTGTCTGCACGCCATAAAACCTTTACAAAAAAAAAAAACAAATGTAAAAAGGCGACTGTACGTCGCTTGTTAGCATATCGGTTAGCACGATTCTCGATGTAAATAATATCTAATCGAGAACATTATTTACGGAACTACGAGTATATAAAGGCGACCTATTTGGTCTGGTAGAGCAGTGGAACAAAATAGTTCATTAATATTACTCGTGTTTGTTGAGAAAAAAAAAACCTGTTGCCATGAAGTTTTTAGTCGCTCTGTGTGTTCTGGCGATCGTCGCTTTGTCGTCTAGTTCACCTCAGTCAAGAGGTTGTCAGTATATTTTGGGACAATGTAAGTTTAAGCTAAAATATGAATTCTTATTTATAACGTAAATGTTTCGTTAACTACGAGTATAGTGCAGCATAAGTAGGAACCTATAGTTGTCGCAACGGTTCTCGATTTTGAATGTATTAATTATTTAATAGATTGAAAATCGACACCTATTTATATATCTCGGGCAGTGGAATACAATAGTTCAAGTAGGTTTATTCACAGTTTTTGTTGAAAAAAAAAATTAAATAATTTATCATGAAGGTTGTAATAGCCCTTTGTGTTTTTACGTTTTGGCGCTGTATCTACGTTGGGGGCGAGGGGATGTAAGTGTATCCAAAATATCATCCCCGTACCAGATAATAATTTTATCAAATAAATATAATTGACAAACTAACACGCACCAGGTGCAAGACATTTTATCAGCAAATTCTGAAGACTTTTTTTCGACTTTGGGTTTCGAACCTCTTGAGTCAGTTTTTTTTTAACTATTGATGTCCATAAAATAAGCAGGACATTGTTGCCAAAATCTTCATGTTCAAATCTTGTGTCTGGCAGTGGATCTACTACGTTGTTTGCTAAAAGTACGACACATCCCACTAAAATTCAGTACGATATTGTCATTATCCATCAACTTATTTAAAGTTAAGAGATAGTAGATAGGTACATAAAAGAATCATTTGAAATAACGGTTATGTCATAGGATCTTATCATATTATGTACGCATGTACTTATCATGCCGGTTTTTTAAGGCAAAGCAATTCTTTATTTGTTTACAAATTACATATATGGTCAACGGAGGTATATAAGACCACCTATTTCGTCTAGACGGGCAGTGCAATAAATTTGATTGCGATAAAACGCCTTTCAGTTATTATTTTTAACCGACTTCAAAAAAAGGAGGAGGTTCTCAATTCGGTTGTATGTTTTTTTTTTTTTTTGTGTTTGTTACCTCATATCTCCTTCATTTATGAACCGATTTGAAAAATTCTTCTTTTATCTGAATGGATCTACTTCCCGATTGGTCCCATAGAAATTTCATCAAAATCGGTTCAGCAGTTTGGTTTTGAAATCAAAATAGCTGGAAAAAATTTCATCCAAGTAAATTAAGTAAGAAATTGCGAAATTGATACTTGACAAGGATTTGTGTGTGATACTATAACTAAAAAGGGTAAAATAAAAACCGAAAACCGACTTCCAAAAAAACACTAATAAGTGGAAAATAACATTACTTTCGGAAGTCGGTGCCAAAAAAGTCAATGAAACAAACCATAGTCACCGACTTCCGAAAGTAATGCTATTTTCCACTTTTTAGTGTTTTTTTGGAAGTCGGTTTTTTTAGCAAAAAAGTTTTTTAGTGTTTTTTTGGAAGTCGGTTTTTTTTTTGCAAAAAAGTTTTTTTTAACTCAAACATAATATAATATAACATCATGCCTCTATTTCCTCAAAGGGTAAAGCAAAAGTGTACTATATTAACCTGAAATTTACCCAGCTTTTTCCAGCTATAAGTTCCATGTAAGCGGAGGAGCGAGCCTATTGCCCTCAACCGGGCAAGTTTGTTTTTAAACTTATCTCTGGATGTGTCTGGCGCCAAAATAATAGGAGATTGTGCTGTTTCGGCTGTCCTTTCTTTTCTGAGAGTCTTGTTTTAATTTTGTAAGATACTGCAACTATCAACTGCTAGAGATGCGCGAAGCGACATAAACTATCGATAAAATATTTTATACAAAAGTAAACACAATACGCATAAAATGTTTTCGTTTCAAATTAGTCAGTAATTTAAAACCTTCGCAACCAAAGCAAAATTAATTTGAATATTTGGGATTTAAAATTTAAAATGCTTTTAATTGGTATCGGTGTGTGTTCAGTGTAGTATAATAAATTATAGTAAATTCCTGTAATTTCTGTAGGACCCGTGAAAATTTAAATTTTACACAAGTTTATACTTTTCGAAATTAATATTTTAGTTTGATGATGGATTCGGCCACAGCGACTGCAATCGATGGCTTTCTAGGCTGTTTGTCGAGAGCTGTTGTGTGCTGCTCTTTCATGCGCTCTTAAGTGGCAAGCATATCAAACGTTGACCGAAAAACTCCGAGCACAAATCGGACATGTCAGAAAACCATTTACAATATTGTAGGGCATAGCTGTAGGTGGTCTAGTTTAAGGTCATTAAGTTTTAAATGTAACTGCGACCTTCTTCTTTCTTTAAAGGCATTTATCGATAATATCAATCGGCATTAGCCACAGCTCTACCAACTGTTTTTGTATACTACCATATCAGTCATGACCAATTAGGTTTAAAAGAGTAGTAAGACTAGCTTTTCAATCAGTTGAATCGCAAACCTAACTGCGACTATATACTTTTTGTAGGAACATTAAATGTAAATAAAAAACTATGAAGGTTTTAGTCACTCTGAGTGTCTTGTCGATCTTTGCTTTTGTGAATGGTACACCTCTTCAAAGTGGTTGCCAATATGACCCTTGGGGACGATGTAAGTCATTTATCTGTTATAATTGTAACTAGGCTTACCAAGGGGTATCATATTTCCCAGTACTAACTGGGTCAGATAGTGAATACCTATGTATTCAGCTGCATAGATGATGAATTGTGCTTTTTATTGTTGATATAAATTAGTTGTTACCAAAAACTGTCGGTTTTCAGTATTATTAAGCGACGCCTTAATTAAATAAATGTCAAAATATCTATCATTACACTTAAAATTCAAAATCCAATAATCAGCATTTATCTAAGTATTCATTTCTGTGTAGTTTAGTGTTGGTGAACAAGTCGCACAACGTTCAGTGTTTTTCAGCAATAACTAGGCAATAATGAAGTTGCTAATTTATATTTATAGGAAGGTATACATATGTATATGTAGATAGGAAGGTCTCACTGCTTAGGTAGTTATTTTAATGTTTTCAATTTCGTTACATAATAATCAATTAGTTATTGTGAATGTCACGGTTTTCATTTCATTTATATACTTACTAGTGATGGTATGTAAATAGTATTCTTTATCGTGTAGTTAGGCACTGACCACTCGATAACGAAGAATGAAATGAAAACCACCATGCATTATTAGTATGCATTTTAAGTAAAATTCAATGTAGTATCAAACAGATTTCAATATTATGTCAAAGTATTTCAAAGGTAATGGCAAATGATTCTCAATTATATAAGGTTAAGACATTTCATAATCAAATCTGCATTACATACATACATGGACGAAGTAAATAGAACTATGTCATTATCGTGGCTTCTGCCCTACCGCTTAAGAAATAGTCGTGATTTTATAATTGTACCCAAGAGCTGGCTTTTATCTTGGCCAGAGGCTAGGTGTTGCTATACAACGTGGCAACGCCGCCAGTCTCTTGGGCACATTACCGGCTGACAGCGTTGAGGAGGAGTTTTTTGATGCCCTTTTATAGTTCGTTTACTTTAGTTATTTTAATTATTATAATGTATATAGTTATTGTACTACATAATTATGTCTGCAACTATATAAGGGAGATACCATCACATGCATAATCAGTATATATCACTTATATAATCAGTATACAAACAGGGCCTTAGTAGAACTATATGTTTTTGAAGAAATAAAGAGTGAATAGTCAGTTACAATGAAAACTTTAGTCGCTCTGTGTGTTTCGACAATTGTTGCGCTGTCGTATGGTGCCCCATCGAATAGAGATTGCTACAATGATGATAGAGGATTATGTAAGTGTGCTGAATCATTAAGAGCATGGCTCTCAAAACGGTGAAGGAAAACATCGTGAGGAAACTGGCTTGTCCTAGATCCAAACATTCAAAGACATGTTACATCTACCAACCCACCCCTGGGCCAGCCACCACTGGTGGAGTACTACCTATTCCCTCTCTTCGGGAGGGACCTGCGTCCCAGCGGTGGGTATACTATAAGGCACAACTTTTTGGGAGTTTAGACATCTGGGTTTAAATCTGGGTTTTCTACAGAGCTACACCTCTATCTAACCCTTTGAGATTCACAGGCGTGCTGCCAAGTTACTCATGAGAATTATTTTGAATGTATAGACAAGATAATGTAATTAGTCATCAAAGTTGTTCACAAAAATAAAATAAAAACTATCCTAATTACGATTTAACGATTCGTAGAATGACGAAAATAAAAATGAAATTTCTAAATAGGTCATATATATTATGTATATTTGCGTTTAAAATAAATACTGCTGTTTCCTACAAAATTTGTATGGAACGGCAGATTTTTATGTGAATACATCTCTTATCGAACTAATATAAAAAAGCAATTGAATAAACGAAAGTAGCTAACCTAACAATAAACTAAAAAAATAGCGTCAAAAACTCCCCCTTAACGCTGTCAACTGGCAATGTGCCCAAAAAGCTGGCAGTATTGCCAAGTTTTATGGCAATGCTTAGCTTCTGGTCAAGGTAGAAGCAAGCTCTTGGAAAATGAATAAATGTTATGGTCCAAAAATATAAAATTATAATAATTAGATGGTAATAATTTTGTTTTGCAACATAATCTAGACTTATCTGTTCAAGTTTATCTAGGGGGTCACTTCACATTAACACCGATATGAATATACATATGTTTGTGTACTTAGTATGAGCAAGATAAAAATATGGACGCACTAACTTCCGCTCTATCTTCATAAAGACAATAAATGATAGCCTTTGTGTTATTCTGATGTATAAGCTAACATACCTATTCAATGCAAACAAACAAACAATCAAATCTTTCCTCTTTATATTTCCTTTATTTATTTCTCTTACTTACTAATTACATTTTTAAATATTCCTATAAAAAAAAAACATTTAAAAATATAAAAAATAGTAGCCCACCGGTATCGGGAACAGGGTCCAAGCTACCGGCGGTCAGGGCTCCAGAGAGAGGAACCTCCTAACAATACGAGCCGTGTCCAGGAGTACCGCTTTCTGAATCAAGCCCTTGATCCAGCCGCCTAACGGGAGCCTCCTCAGGTATTGGTCGAGGCTCTTGGCAATTAAGCCATGGGCTGAAACTACTATCGGCACAATGATCGCCGTGTCCACTTCCCACATGTCGACAACCTCGCGAGCCAAGTCAAGATACTTGATTTGTTTATCTTTCTCGGCTTTCACGAGGTTCCCGTCATGCGGGACCGTTATGTCAACAATCATTGCGCGCCGCTCTGATCGATCCCCCACCACTATATCAGGCTTGTTGGCCACAATAGTCCTGTAGTGATGATGGATTGATCCCAGTACAGTGTGATATTGCCATTTTCGAGAACTGGGTCGGGCACATACCTATAGTACGGCACTTCCGATTCCACAAGGTTGTATTTTAGAGCAAGTTGCTGATGGATAATCCTGGCTACAAGGTTGTGTCTATGCAAGTACTCACCGTTAGCTAGACGAGAACACCCGGAGATAATGTGACGAATTGATTCGCCCGGACGGTGGCATGCCCGACATATGTCAACCGTGCCGTCCTTCACAATAAATCTCCGGTAGTTATTCGTCATCATAACTTCATCCATAATTGCACAGACAAAACCTTCGGTTTCTCCGAAGAGGTCGCCGGAACGTAGCCAGGTTACGGACGCTGATAGGTCTACATCGGGCCCATGAAGGGCCCGGAAAAAGCGTCCGTGGAGCTCTTTACTCTGCCATACCTCCTTGCGGTCGTTAGTGTTAAGTACTACAGGTTTGCGCCAGTTCTCTTTAGCCAAGGAGAGCGGGGTGAGGCCCTTGTCCACCGCGACCACATCCCGATGCATCCCCACGTCGGTTTCTAGGAAAAAATCCCTGAGACTGCATATCTCGCGATTGTGGAGAGTCTTAGCGTTTAAAAAGCCTCGACCTCCGCACCTCCGCGGGATATACAGTCTCATAACCGAAGATCGTGGGTGATGCATTCGATATGCCGTCAACAATGTACGGACCTTCCTATCCAGGGCGTCTAGTTCTGTTTGTGTCCATTTGAGTATGCCGAAAGAGTACATCAAAACCGGCATGACCCAACCGTTGAACGCACGCACCTTGTTCCCGCCTGATAAAAGACTATTAAATACTTTTCTCAGGTGGCCAAAGAAGCGCTCCCTCAACGATTGCTTCATGTCAGCTACATTGATGCCCAGCGCTTCCGACATACCCAAATACTTGTAGGTTTCGGTTGCTGAAAGGGATCTAAGATTTATGGAATCCGAGAGTTGGGTTCCCACAGATTCCACAATCTCCCCTCGCTTTACATGCATGACCGCACATTTGTCCACACCAAATTCCATCCTGATGGCGCTACTGAAAGTTTCAGTTACCTTCAGTAGCTCCATCAGTTGCAAATCGTTGGGGGCAAAGAGTTTCAGGTCGTCCATGTAAAGGAGGTGAGATATAACCTGACCACCTCTCCTCAACCGATAGCCTAGACCTGAATCCTCCAGCAGCGTGCTAAGAGGATTCAAGGCTAAGCAGAACCAAAGTGGACTCAAACTATCGCCCTGAAATATACCTCGCTCTATCCTTATCGGCTCGCTATTCCTTTGGATTTGCCGATATCCTGGATAGCGAAGGACTGTCCTCCATTGCCCCATACACGACATCAGGAAGGTGCGCAGAGTTGCATCAACTTTATACAACTCTAGCACCCTCATCAGCCATGTATGTGGCACCGAGTCATAGGCCTTCTTATAGTCTATCCAACATGTCGACAGATCTCTCCGGGAACGGCGAACTTGTTGGCTTATGGCCATATCAATGAGGAGCAACTCCTTAGTACCACGGGACCCGTTCCTACATCCATTTTGAGAAGGGGACATGATGGAATTGTCATCAATGTGTTCGCTAATTTTAGCTCTCAAAATGGATGTAAGAACTTTATAGACTGTCGGAAGACAGGTAATCGGTCTATAATTTTTGGGTTCCGCAGTACTACCCGATTTATGGAGCAGATGGGTTATACCTGTTGTCAGGAACTCGGGTAGCAACCCTGACTCTAAGGCTGACTGGAACAGGGTCGCCAGACGAGCGTGCGACCTTACAAACCACTTACTCCAGAAGTTGTGCAGCCCATCCGGCCCTGGAGATTTCCAGTTAGGCAACGGACGGACTGCACGGGCTACATCTTGGGGGCTGATAGTGATTGCCCCCATTTCTGTTACTGGATCGCACGCTCGCTCGACCTGCCGAGTCCATTCACCCTCGGTATGGCCGACAGGCACCGACCAGATGCTACGCCAGAACGAAGTCATGACGTCATCATCAGGCAGGTGCGTGTCGGCCACACCTTGGTCCGGTTGCTCCCAAGCCCTATAAACCCACCTTTCATCTCTTTGGAATGTGCGATTCTGAGTGTATCGTTCCACCCGTCGCTTATACCTACGAATACGGTTTGCCCATGCATATACTTTCTGCTTCAGGAAGTCGATGCGCTCTGTGACACGGGAGATGTAGTCTCGAGGACTGATATCAGTTTATATTATTATTATAGTATAGTATACATAGTTATCAAAATTATAATCCATCCACTTACAGGATATATAGGTGATGTATCACTGTGTATTAAAAAAATATACCAGATATCTTATGGTTATTGAGAAATATGCCCTGAAAAAAGTCGTATTTTCTATTTTTAGACCGCAAAATTGATAGGGACTCTTAACTGCATCTGGCTGGACTGGAAGTCGGATGATGTTGGTACTGGATGGTTGTACATAAAATGTCACTTTATGTTCGTCCTTAGGTCTCTCACAATAACCAGGTTCCTTCCTCAATTCTTAACGTTATTTCTAATTGTTGCAGGCTACAAGGTATGTGAGGAAGGCACCCACTCTTACACCACCGGCTGTGGCCATCTGACTCCTGAAGCAAGCTGCGACAACCCCAATCCTGTAGCTGACACACGTGGAGACATTTGTGACTACTCTGCTTGCTACTGCGACTCTCCAACTGTCAGGGATTCCGTCAGCGGAAAATGTGTGAAGCTTGAAGACTGTCCTCCCAAGGAAGAGTAAAATGTAACGTTTTTTTCTGAGGCTGTTATCTTGTCGAATGTTACAAAGATGCCATATTTGAATCTAAGTTTTCTTATTAAATTGCGTTTGTGATACAAATTGGAGTCTGTTGTAATTTATTTCTATGTCCTGTTATCAACATCATCTACCAGCCTTTTCCCAACTATGTTGGGGTCGGCTTTTAGCCTAGCCGTGTTAGTTGCACACGATACTATACGACAACAATACTAGTATTTTACATTAACTGTCTATCTTATCTCCACAATCCAGTTACTGTCAGACTTTGTATTATTGTTTGATAACCAAAGCAGCTGCCTATTTTGTAATATACATATATGTAGGTATACAAAATAATAGATTAAAAATCTAAAACGAAACTTTTAGCAGAACCAAGCAGAGAGAAAACTTAATACAAATGCGTAATGTTAGTTACACCCACTATGAACGGTATGAACGTAAATATAATCTCTGGCAGGGGTAACTACTCATAAAAATCTCCTTTTCTCTAACTGGGACCGGCCATTATTCTACTTGTCATACTTAGATTTACCGTGGGCCCCTGGGCCGGGGTCCATGACTTCGCCTAACCCTTAGCTTTTGTCATATTCAACTATACAAGGGGAATTAATAATCCTCCCTTTTGTAGCTATATTTTATTCACGAATATGTGACACAGACAGTCAAAATGCGTCATTTATTCGCGATAATATACTGGGATAAATAAAAGGTGTTTAGACTTAGACCATCCAGGTGTATTTTATAATGTCATCGGCGTTCATTTATCTTGCAAGTGTTAAGGGTGACAAAATTCAAGGCTATTTTAAGCGGTACCTAAGTATATCGTCCCCTCCTGAAACGATGACGGAAAATATCGCGAGGAAATTCGCATGAGTCTTAGAATCAGCAAAAGCATTAAACCTAAGCCCTTATCCCAATTTACTCGAGGTCGGCGAAGCATCTCTTCGTGTGTGTGAATTTTAATAGAAATTAAGTAATAAAATTATCATGAAAGAAAAAAAAATCAGTTAGCACTTCAGCAGTAAAATAAAACTCATAGCAACATTGAAAATAAAAGAATTGAACTCTTCAAGTTTAGATAGGTACCATAGAAATATAAAAAACAGGAGAAGTGGCAAGGAGCGTGTGGGTGTCCGCGCGACATGGTCACTTGATCATGTCACAGGCAAATGGCCGTCTCCGCGAACTAGTGCCGTGTTGTTCAGTAGTTTCTTGTAAAAACCGAAGCCTAAACTAAAAATTTGTAAATCATGGAATCACTTACCATGTGTTAGTATAATTATTTTACTTTAATTATTTGCCTTTAAAATCATGAAAAACAACAAATCGTAAAATATGTCTTGCTCTTACTATGTTATTTTTGTTTTCAAATAACACAGCGACTGTACAATCTTTGCAATAAATATTTTGTTCCTTATCCACTACCGAAGTTTGCCGCTAAGTGACTGGACAAGAAATGTAAAAATCACAAAACGATACTCTATTAAAAGGATGCATCGCGTAGTACGGCCGCTGCTTCTTGCGACGAGTTAGTGGTGTGCTTGGGCAGATCCACCAACGTAGGCCATCGATCGATAGGATAAGATCTCTTTGATCATATTAAGTTTCACCAATTTGAGCAGTCCCCATTGAATACTCACATAAATTATTTCTTATTAAAGCGCTCATGGAAAAATATATGAATTTAAGAGTATATTAACTGACAAAAAGTGCCACTCCAGTAATATCAAAGCGTCAAGTGCTGCACAAATACCTCCACTTTACAGGTCAGTGAGTAAACACCATAGCAGGGTTCAGCAATACCTACTGTTTCAATTTCAATACGCAATGACAGAATAAACCGACGTAACCAGATTTTTGATTGTTTTAATTTACTTAATATTTTTTTTAAGCTACATAATGTTTATTTTCATTTTAATATTTTCTGGACATGCCGTTTATTATTTATTTTATTTTCAGGACTTCAATTTTTTTTTTGTACAATAATAAATGTAAGATTCGATAAGTTTCCGATTTAGTAAATCACTAGCGTATATGTAAAATAACTTGCTTTTGCACAGCACAACGATAGCGTCCGATGTTTTTGTGTGGGTAAGTTGTACGGTGCATGGTATATACACGCTGTGATTGATGTGATAAGGTTTATAATTGATTGTGTAGTACGTCCTGTTTTAAGAAATGCGGATGTGTGCGCGACTGCGTATCTATTGCTTTTACTGAACTGCATTTGTGTAGTAGTTGCCGTGTGGTAGGGGCAAACTGGAGATATAGGTTTCCGATACATTTTCGTCTACCTGGCATATTTCTTTGTTTCTATGGTACCTACTATAAATCCGATAACCCAATCTGGCACACAATAAAATTGTCTGCACACCATAAAAACTTTACACAAAACAAATGTAAAAGGCGACTGTACGTTGCTTGTTAGCACATCGGTTAGCACGATTCTCGATGTAAATATTTAATCGAGAACATTATTTACGGACCTATACAGTAAGTAACAAAAACCCTGTTGTTCCTTCCACCTACGTTTTAAGAATCGCTATACACACGTAATAAAGCAAGTCATTTATAAAAACTGTTCAACAAAAATAATTAAAATAAATATTTAATTATTAATATTTGTAAGGTTTAACCGATTTCTTACCTCTGCAATTCTGCTGCATGAAGCGATGACGCGAAACCAGAAAGAGATAGAACGTTCCCGGAACCACAGTATAAACCATGCCGCCACTTCCTTTGATCGATGCCGACCACTGCGCGTGCCGTTACCTATTTTTTTCTACACAAGTTCGTGACCTTCTCAGCTGTTGTTTATCACTTTAACGAATGAATGTTAAGAATGTTTAAAAATGTTAGTTTACACGGTATTTTATGCACAATTGATAATTGTTTAAACTAGATTTAACACTTCACTACATTAAAAAAAAAACAAAGTCTGTCTATCCGAACACGATAACCTCACGCTACCGAACGAATGTGCGGTATTAGTTTTAGTTAATTTATTAAGATGTCTACTTGACGGCCGCGGAGATGCTGTTCAATATGACCACCTTGTACCTCTACACATTTGTTGCAACGCCTAATCATGTTCTCACGTACGCTTCGCAGAACGGAGGTATCGGACTTGATATGGTCAAATGCTGCTACTATGCGTGAACGCATTTCGACCTCCGTATCGCATGTTTTTTTGAACACCTGTTGCTTAACGGCGCCCCAGAGGAAAAAATCAAAAGGCGTCAAGTCGGGTGATCTCGCGGGCCAATTAATGGGTCCACCGCGACCAATCCATCTCTCTCCGTACTCAGCATTTAAATAGCTTCTCACAGGGCGGGAGAAGTGTGGCGGCGCGCCGTCATGTTGGAACCACATACGTCGCACGATATGGAGGCCTAATTCATCAAGTTCGTCACTCAGCTGTTCTTGCAGGAAACGAAGATAGTTGGCGCCATTCATTGTTTGGTCTAAAAAACAAGGTCCAATAATTTTGTCCGGTCAATAATTCCAGCCCAAACATTAATCCTCCACCGATGCTGAAAGTTACTTGCTTTAATAGCATGCGGGTTTGTGATCGACCACACGTGCTCATTGTGCGAATTAAATTCACCTGTTCTAACAAATGAGCACTCGTCGGTGAACAGTATCCAATTCAAGAAATCACTATCTTGTTCGATCTCGTTGTTGGTCTCGTCCGTGCACACTGCCGGTATTGTACGTACGTATGTACAAACGTTGGAATGCCATCGCCGACGGTAATGGTAGACTCGCGAAACGTTCTTGGTAGAGTCTGCGTGCTTCTGCATAATTGCAGTCACATTTCCCAAGACACATCAACATATTAAAATATTCTACGTTAGAATACGACATGGTCAACGTGTACGTAAACAAAACACAAGTCACTCACTACGTAGGTCAACAATAACATCCGTTCGGAAGAAAGTTGCGCGGGAGACTAAGGAAGTGATTCGCAGAGCGGCCGGTGGCGGCGAAAAGGGGCGCGGCGAGCGCGAGCGTCGCGGTAGTCTTTGGCGGCATCTTCTGTCGCGTCAAAGAAGCCGCCGAGCTCGTAGGCTATTTAGCGAAATAAAGATGTACTTGTAAAAGCAGATACTCTAAACATTTTTTTGAATGTGTCGATTTTAATAGTTATTTCATTTTGACCTCTCAACTGGCCAATGCTTAATTTTTTTTTATTTTATCTTCATCAATGTTGTGCTTGTAGGTAAATGTATACGTACCTGAAAGGAACAACAGGGTTTTTGTTACATATTGTATAAAGGCGACCTACTTAGTGGTCGAGCAGTGGAACAAAATAGTTCAATAATATTACTCGTGTTTGTTGAGATTAAAAAAAAAAAACTGTTGCCATGAAGTTTTTAGTAGCTCTGTGTGTTCTGGTGATCGTCGCTTTGTCGTCTAGTACACCTCTCTTAAGTGGTACATTTTGGGAAAATGTAAGTTTAAGTTAAAATATGAATTCATAATTATAACGTAAATGTTTTGTTAACTACGAGTATAGTGCAGCAACAGACTGCTTCGTTGGCCGAGTGGTCAAACTCAAACTCAAACTCAAAGCATTTATTTCAATTAGACCATTACAGGCACTTTTGAATGTCAAAACACAAAAAATAAACTAAGCTACAGTCCCAGTCACAGGGCATAATAACTTGTGAAAGTACTGTAGTTGCCCATTCGAAAGCGTAGATCTCTATGGAGAAGAATGGGCAAGAAACTCCATGGACACTCTTTTAAATCATTGTTGTTACAAAGTCTCGGTTACATCATTCATGTCGAGATTAAACATACATGTGAGAACGATGTAGAAAGACGTGCGAGTAAGAGCGTCCAGAATAAAAAGACAAAATTAACAATTCAAAAATACAATAATCCATGGCAGCTGCGAGATGACCAGTCACAACTGACAGCGCCCGTTCACGAACATGACGCATGGATCAGCCATCATTCAACTCAACCATTTTGGAGGGAACTAAACGACCCGACACACGCGCCTCCATCAGCGAGACATTTGAGTGAGCATGACATTCTCTCAACCGCTAGGGCAAATTCGAGTCGGTAAAAGATGTAAATGGTAGCTTTATCGTACATAGAACTCACACATGTGCTATGCAATTATATAATACTAAGAGACTGAATCTATACAATGCAAAGATATGTTTACAATCTTCTGCAGCTTCCACAATAACTTCACAAAGTAATCAATTAGTTTGCCCCTATGGTCGCAAGCGTGACTGCTGTCCATGAGGTCCTGGGTTCGATTCTCGGGTCGGGCAAATTGTTATTGGGTTTTTTCAGGAATTCCTCAGTAGTAGCCACGGAGTTTGGATTTGAGCCCGGTTGATGGCAATAGGCTCGCCTCCTTTTACAAGGGACTTAAACATAACTAGCGAAATGTGGGTGTATTATTAGGTACGACTCTTCTGGTATTACACGCGTGATGTTATTTTATAGTGCAGCATGATTCTTTTGGCGCTATAATCATAAGATGGCGGCGATCGTTCCGATAAAACCCATACGCCAAAAAAAAATTGACGTCTGATCGCGCGCCATTTTTGACAGCTGTCAAATTACGGTGTTTAGCCCTTTATCTATAAAGCGACCTTATCTTAGCAATATTCGTATGTAAGTAGGAACCTATAGTTGTCGCACCGGTTCTCGATTTTCAATGTATTAATTATTTAATGGATTACAAAGTCATTAGCGATCACTACTACTTATATAACACCTATTTATATATCTCGGGCAGTGGAATACAATAGTTCAAGTAGGTTTATTCACCGTGTTTGTTGAAAAAAAATTAAAATAATTTATCATGAAGGTTGTAATAGCCCTTTGTGTTTTTACTGTGATCGCTTTGTCAGCGAGTAAACCGGAGTCAAGAGGCTGTATCTACGTTGGGGGACGATGTAAGTGTATACAACAAACATCCCCGTACCAGATAATAATTTTATTAAATAAATTTAATTGACAAGCTGACACGTACCAGGTGCAAGACATTTTTATCATCAAATTCTGAAGATTTTTTTGGACTTTGGGTTTCGAACCTCTTGAGTCAGTTTTTTTTTTAAACTATTGATGTCCATAAAATAAGCTGGACATTGTTGACAAAATCTTCATGTTCAAATCTTGTGTCTGGCAGTGGATCTACTACGTTGTTTGCTAAAAGTACGACACATCCCACTAAAATTCAGTACGATATTATCATTATCCATCAACTTATTTAAACTTAACTAACTAGATAGGTACATAAAATAATCATTTGAAAATAACGGTTATGTCATAGGATCTTATCATATTATGTACGCATGTTCTTATCATACCTCTTTTTGCAAAGAAATGCAATTATTTATTTGTTTACAAATTATACGGTCAACGGAGGTATATAAGACGACCTATTTCGTCTAGACGGGCAGTACAATAAATTAGTTCAAGTTAATAGCCCGTGTTTCTTGAGCAGTAAAAAGTTTATAAGTAACCATGAAGGTTTTAGTCGCTCTGTGTGTTTTGACGCTTGTCGCCTTGTCTGCTGGTAGTCCTCAGAGATCGAAAAGGTGTATCTACGTTGAGGGGAGATGTAAGTGTATAAAACGCCTTTTTAATGTTTTTCATTTAAAAAAAAAATGTACAAAAACGAGACGATGTCAATCCCATCGTACTATTACAAAATATCAACTAACTTTCTTAACTAATTTAGCTTACCAAAATAATACGCACAGAACTTAATCTAAATTTTTGTTGCTTCTGCGGTAGGCTTATCTAAAACACCATGGAACAATCCTACGTCCATTACCGATAATTTTTTTAACTCAAACATAACATAATATAACATCATGCCTCTATTTCCTCAAAGGGATAGGCAAAACTATATTAACCTGAAATTTACCCAGCTTTTTCCAAGTTCCCTGTAAGCGGAGGAGCGTGCCTATTGCCCTCACCCGGTCACGTTTGTTTTTAAACTTATCTCTGGACGCGTCTGGCGCCAAAATAATAATTATATCAAATAATTAGATCGTAATAATTTTGTTTTGCAAACATAATCTAGACTTATCTGTTCAAGTTTATCTAGGGGTCACTTCACGTCAAAACCGATAATATGAATATATGTTTGTGTACTTAGTATGAGCAAGATAAAAATATGGACGCACTAGCTTCCGCTCTACCTTCATAAATGATAGCCTTTGATAAATGACAGCTCTCGGAATAAAACTAAAACATGCCTGCATTTGATCCCTACCACAATACTCAATAATTAATTTGCATTCCATAATGGTAACTTAAAATTATATGAGACCAGGTGGGTTACCATGATCTGTTAGTGCACGAATGTTTTCGGACTAATCCGGGAGTGGGTAAGTGAAAGCGCTAGACAGCCCTCGGAATAATACTAAAACATGCCTGCACTAACAGATCATGGTGACCCCCCTGTATGGACTCCGTCGGGCACAGCGAAATATAGGACACAGGCAGCCTCCAAAATCGAATTTTAGGTTCTTTTGACCACTTTGCTGCAATAGTTTCGGATCGTGCTTTCAAGCCAAAACTATGGATAACAGTCCCATCTTAATTTCCTTGTATAAACTGAAACTTAACTGAACTTATTTAACTGAGGCCAGATTATGTTTTAATTATGGGTTTACCGCATACGTTTAGCGCTTAGCATAGCTTTTTATTTCTTTTCTTTTGTTTAAGTTTTGAAAAAAGGCACCAATTGTGATCATTAGCTTTTCCCTGAACTATAGTAGGTTTTCCAAAAAAAAATTACCTCAAATCTATTCGGTGACACTATTATACATATAAATCAACACCTTAAGTTATGGAGGTCAAGTACCAAATTTTATCATGGTTTTCCAACCCGACTTGTGGTGCAAACAAAGACTCATATTACTCATTTAATGCATTATTGTGAGCAAGTACCTAACAACTGTTTACATACCATGTCGGCTTAGGTTGAGGTCAATGGAGGTACATAATATACATATATGGACGTATATTATATGCAGTTACTCGTTAAGTGGAAGCATTCAGTAGAGGAAGGTGTGAGCAAGAAAGTTATAATTATTATTGTACACGACTGCTGAACATGAAATCCTGGGTTCGATGCCCAGGTTGGCCAAAGTGTTATTGGGGACTCCACATAACATAACATTACGCCTGTTATCCCAGAAGGGTTAGGCAGAGGTCTACCCAATAGTACACCCATATTTCTTCAGTAAATTTTAAGTCCAATTTAATGGGGATAGATTATTTAACTATATTTAGCATCATCGTCATAGAAGATGACAGCCATTAGAAGTCCGCTTTTTGTAAACTACACGAATTAAAATATAATCATTATTAACTTCAAAACAGTTTCCGCAATGTAATGTCCAGATTTAGTTCTTGAGATGGAAACAACCATAACAACATTAATATTGAACTTATCTAAAAACATTGAAAAATATGGCAAAGCAATTAAAATGTAATTCCTTAATAAATTGAGGAGCTAAGTTTGAAGTCGTTAATGATGAATGTAATTATTTTTAATTATCTTGTTACTAACGAGATTTTTATTGATCAGCTGGGTCGTTTGGGTACGTTTGATGTTACAACCAAAACAACTATGTTGATAATAGTTGTACTTTGTTTTACAAACAGTTCATCATTGGGCTGCGTTGGTGGTACAGTGGTCGTAAGCGCTGTTGCTGAGCATGAGGTACTAGATTCGATTTCCAGGGCAGGCAAAGTATTATTCATTGGAGTAGCAGTCTGCTATGTCCCCGTTTGATGGCAATAAGCACCCCCATTATTCATTATGACTCAAACGTTACTGTCAAAATAAAGGTGTATTATAGGTACACCTCTGCATACCTTTCGGCGATTACTGGCGTGATGTTATGTGAAAGTTGCCGACAAACTCGCGTCCTAATTACATTCGTACCGAACACAATACTACGAAAATTTAGTTCAACTGATTAAAACAGCCAACGGGATGTACTGAAACATTTTAAAATAAATACAGTTTGATTACTAACTTTAGATAAAACGAATTTAAATGCATGGACAACTGTATGCTTTGGTACAGTGGACATAATTATTATTATTAACATACAGTATTTCAACTACAAACAACATTAGTCGGAATCGGCTCAAACTCACATGCAAAGTGACGCACGACTTCTAAGCATGCATTAGGTTATCTGGTAAGTTAGTCCACGCTGTCGCATCAATACAAGTGGTTATTTTTTATACAACTAAATAAATTGTACATAAATAGTTAGATGCAAAGATTTACTACACAACAATTTTGTAAACAAGATATTGATCTCGTATTTATAATGTCCCTATAATTCTAGTTTATTTAGCTTTTGTGTGTAATTTGAAGTTTATTTATTTAACAATTTATGTACACACTAAATACAGAAATCAAGAAAGGAACAGAAAAGAGAGTACAAAGGTATTGCTTATTAAAGTTATTAGATATATAAACTTTTATTATATAATGCATCAGCTGCTTTGCACGGCGTCACCTATCGGGTCCAAAATGATCCTATTTTTCAAGCTAGAACCAAACATACACAAAATGTCATTGAAATCGGTTAGGTAGTTTTAATGATTAGATTAATTTAAGAAGAGCTCGTGGTTAGATAACAACAGCTGCATGAGGTTAGACTGGAAGCCGACCCCAACATGGTTTGGAAAAGACTAGGCAGATAACGAGTTTAAAAGATAAGCGTGTACGAACATAGTGACACGTGATTTTTAAACATCAAGAAATTTCGTTGACATTCCTTTAAATTTTCTTATTTCACAAAAAGGGTCGAGTTGGTTAACTGGTTAGCTCTACACTGTAACTGTAAACCAATGCCAATGCAATTTGTAAATCGCGATTATTGTTCTAAACGAACCGGTAGATAAATAAATTGACAATGAATTGAAGAACATTATATAGAATGTTAATTACATCTAGTGTAAATAGCGTTAGTTTTAACATGTTGGGTCATTTTGGTTGAATAAAATGCTGCGTTGTGTTAGCATAGTGGTAGTCCAGCAGAAAAATAGTCGTAGGTTCAAATCCAGATAAGCACATACCTTATATTTATATCATCACTGCGCTTAAAACGGCGAAAGAAAATACCGATATCTAGAGGAAACCATCATGTCCTGGAACCAAATAAGAGACTCAAACATAACTGGTGGCATGTAGATGTATTCATACCACAATTTTGGCATCAAAAAGAGGAAATCTCTTTCAAAAGTTTCGTCTTTCTACGATGGCTTTCAAAAATATTGTCATAAGTTTTTTGATAGCGTCAATCCAACAAATCACTGATTTTTTAACCGACTTCAAAAAAAGGAGGAGGTTCTCAATTCGGTTGTATGTTTTTTTTTTTGTATTTGTTACCTCATATCTCCGTCATTTATGAACCGATTTGAGAAATTCTTCTTTTATCGGAATGGATCTACCCCGATTGGTCCCATAGAAATTTCATCAAAATCGGTTCAGCAGTTTGGTTTTGAAATCAAAATAGCTGGAAAAAATGTCATCCAAGTAAAAGAAATTGCGAAATTGATACTTGAAAAGGATTTGTGTGTAATAAGATAACTAAAAAGGGTAAAATAAAAACTTTTTTGCAAAAAAAAACCGACTTCCAAAAAAACACTAAAAAAGTGGAAAATAACTTTACTTTCGGAAGTCGGTGGCAAAAAAGTCAACGAAACAAACAATAGTCACCGCGTTCCGAAAGTAAAGTTATTTTCCACTTTTTTTTTGTGTTTTTTTGGAAGTCAGTTTTTTTTGCAAAAAAGTTTTTTTTTTTATCACAGTTATCGCTGATACGAGTAAAATGTCAGTTTGTTTACCCTCTGCTCTAGAAACCCTCTTCTTATAGTGCCTATGGTACGGATTTCCTCCGTGCCTCAGAAAGCACGTTAAGCCGTTGGTCCCGGCTCTCATGGTAGGTCAGTGGTCCGTAAGTCTGACAACCAGTCTTACTAAGGGGTAACATATTAACCAGTAATAACTGGGTTGTGGACGTCAGATAGGCAGTCGCCCTATGTAAAATACCAGTATTTAACTTCATCCGGGTATACTGGAAGCCGACCCCAACATAGTTGAGAAAAGTCTAGGCGGATGTTGATGAAGGTGGTAATGGATATGGCTGACAAAATGTCACATTACTACTAATGAATGAATGAATGAATGAATGAAAATATTTATTTCAGACTAGCACACATGAAATAATACAAGTCCATATTATGTTAGTAGGTAGATCCTTACAGCTATGGTAGTAGAATTTAAAATTATTATTATTTTGGACATGCATGAGCGACCAGTGCCTCAGGATTTGGCTGTCCACTCTGTCCGACACCACGCTCAGAAGCGTGTTGGTGCTGCCCTTAACCCGAGACCGCAGGGAGGCCGTTCTTTTGCGAAGCACCGCCTGGAAGCCGTCCGTGCTGTGGTCGGCGAACATGCCGGAGGCACTGCACCTCCATGGGAGCCCCAACAAACCCCTGAACGCGTTGTTATACTGGACGCGCAGAGCATTGCAGGCTTTCTCAGTGTAATTGCTCCACAGGCTGCACGTGTATAACGTTTGACAATAACTTTTGAAGAGTGCGACTTTAACGTCACGTGAGCATCGCGCGAACCTGCGAGAAAGCATGTTACCCCTTGACAATGCCCTGCGCTCCCTATCCATGTCCATATCATCATTCAGTTTCTCATTGACCCAGTGACCCAAGTACTTAAATTTAAATTTTCTAATACCCACCTACCTACCTAACTACTTTTTTTTTTACTTTTTATTGTATTTGGTCCTCGGGTCTCTCACAATAACCAGGTTCCTTCCTCAATTCTTGACGTTATTTTAATTGTTGCAGGCTACAAGCAATGTGAGGAAGGCACCCACTCTTACACCACCGGCTGTGGCTATATGACTCCTGAAGCAAGCTGCGACAACCCCAACCCCGTAGCTGATACACGTGGACAAATCTGTGACTACTCTGCTTGCTACTGCGACTCTCCAACTGTCAGGGATTCCGTCAGCGGAAATTGTGTGAAGCTAGAAGACTGTCCTCCCAAGAAAGAGTAAATGTAACGTCTAATTCTGAGGCTGTTTTGTTGTCAAATGTTACAAAGATGCCATATTTTTAATCTTAGTTTTGTGATTAAATTACGTTTGTGATACAAATTGGATGTTGATGTTACCTATTTATTTCCAAGTCTTGTTATCAACATCATTTGCTAGACTTTTCCCAAATATGTTGGGGTTGGCTTTTAGCCTAGCCGTGTGCAACTGAATACTATTATTTTACCTCCATAATCCGGTTACTGGGTAACACTAAACCCCCTGGAAAATCTGGTTGTCAGACTTTTTATTATTGTTTTACAACCAATGAAACTGCCTATTTTTAAACGACTTCAAAAAAAGGAGGAGGTTCTCAATTCGGTTGTATGTTTTTTTTTTGTGTTTGTTACCTCATATCTTCGTCATTTATGAACCGATTTGAAAAATTCTTCTTTTATCTGAATGGATCTACTTCCCGATTGGTCCCATAGAAATTTCATCGAAATCGGTTCAGCAGTTTGGTTTTGAAATCAAAATAGCTAGAAAAAATATGTCATCCAAGTAAAAGAAATTGCGAAATTGATACTTGACAAGGATTTGTGTGTGATACGATAACTAAAAAGGGTAAAATAAAAACTTTTTTGCAAAAAAAAAACCGACTTCCAAAAAAACACAAAAAAAATGGAAAATAACTTTACTTTCGGAAGTCGGTGGCAAAAAAGTCAATGAAACAAACAATAGTCACCGACTTCCGAAAGTAAAGTTATTTTCCACTTTTTTAGTGTTTTTTTTGGAAGTCGGTTTTTGTAATACTATGATTACAAAATTATAAATTAAGAACCAAAAACACTACTATAAACTACACTACAATAAAGCGCGACCGGTTATAAGCATGTGTCTTGACTATTGAGGGTGTAACTCTGCGGTGCGATGTTCAAGCTAATTGCGGAACACGAAGGAAAAAACAACACACAAAGCGCACAACATTTCTGGATAAACTGCACTTAGGTATTTAATATAATCTATGGCAGGGGAAACTAGTCATAAAAATCTCTTTTTCTCTAACTGGGACCGGCCATTATTCTACTTGTCATACTTAGATGTACTGTAGGCCCCTGGGCCGGGGTCTATGACCCTGTAAAACCGTTTGCTTTTGTCATATTCAACTATACAAGGGGAATTAATAATCCTCCCTTTTGTACCTATATTTAATTCACGAATATCTCACACAGACAGTCTAAAAATGCGTCATTTATTCGCATTAATATACTGGGATAAATAAAAGGTGTTTAGAATTAGACCATCCAGGTGTATTTTATAATGTCATCGGCGTTCATTCACCTTGCAAGTGTTAAGGGTGACAAAGTTCAAGGCTATTTTAAGCGGTACCTAAGTATATCGTCCCCTCCTAGAACGCTGACGGAAAATTCGCGAGGAAATTCGCATGAGTCTTAGAACCAGAAGATATGGGCGATCCCCGAATCCGCCTGTAATCCCCGAAGAGTTAGGCAGAGGTGTGCTTAACCTTTTGACCGCCACGTTCGGCTATAGCCGACAAATGAAAAAGTGCCCAACATGCCACCGTCAGCTACAGCCGACAAGAAAACGACATTTTTCAAGTAGTTTTCATATGTCGGCCATAGCCGACCGTGGCGGTCAAAAGGTTAATAGTACATCCACACTTCACCAGTTATGTTGAAGTCCCGTGTAATAGGGGGCGAGCGTATTGTCATCAAAAAAAATCTACAGGGGAATCATACAACCTCAGGTATACCACACTATTCCCAAACTACTGCAACTCCTGAAAGCCAGAATCAACAGTGGCAACCATCAGAAAGCGCCGAGACAATGAAGCATGACGCAGTCCCAGAAAAACAATTTAACTGTCTTGGATCCCGCAACGAAATTAATCAGAAATAAATAGCGGAGGAGTAGGAAAAACATATGTAATTTTCATTCTTCCCTCCATATCAGCAGGAGATAGAACTTCATGCAACTTAATAGCTAGCTCTAAATGAACTGTAAAATAACTATACTTAGCAATATTTATAAAGAACGGCAAGGTTAGCGCAGTGGCTGAGGGATTGACTGCTGCGCTGCATGTCGCGGGATCGATCCCCGCACGGCAAAAAATTGTTTATGGGATAGTGGTTCCGGTTCTGGCTGTTCGTGTATCTGAGTTTAAATGTGCTGGGAGTAATAAAAAAAAACTTTAAACTTAACTGCACTTTTATGGTTAAACTCACTTTATTCCGAACCCAAATGATTACAACCTCATTTTGGCTTGTTCGAGAATTATTAACGAATATAGCGGTTTAATGGACATAATATTGCATTACAATAAGAAATTATTAATTATTTCCGACCAGATACATACATGTCAGTCGTTCAAAAATGAACGTAAAAATATTCCGTGTACATAGACTGACACTACCTACATACATACATATGCCTTACATTGAAAAATTTCTGTGCTTTGAAATGCACGATAAACTGTTGTTCCCGAAATTCGCACGATTTTTGGAAACTGTCCGAATATTTGATAACTGGTGAATACTGGTAGTATAGAATTTTAAACAGAATAAGCTTCATGTACCTAAAATATTGGTAACTCATCATATGCCTAGCCTTTTCCCAATATATTATATATTTACTATGTTGTCGGCTTTCCAGTCTATTCGGATGCAGCTGAGTACCACTATTCTACATGGAGCGACTGCCTCTCTGACCTCCACAACCCAGCTAGTACTGGGTAATTCGATACCTCTTGGTAAAACTGGTTGTCAGACTATCGGGCACCTGCCTAACGACTGTCGAAGATCTACAAATGACAGCCGGGACCAACGGCTTTACGAGATTTCCGTGTCACGCAGGAAACTCGGTATGTAATGGATGGTCACCCATCCACGGATCAACCTAGCCTAGCGCAGCTTTACACGAAGATCGATCCGAGCGGCTGTTATTATTTAGCCACGAGTTCTTCAAACCTAAAGTACCTTATATATGTAAATATATTGATAATTAGAACTACTATCCAATGAATTGGAACCTAAAACTGAACTAGTTTGTTAACGGCAGGTCAATAATTAAACTCTCAGAGAAGTCGCATAGGAAACACGGACTCCTTCTAGTCTTCTAGTTTCTATATATTCTGTGACTTGCTAAAGTATTGTAGAATACTGTTTACAGAATGAACATCACTAGAACTGAAAAAAAAAGAAAAACAAAAAGCGAAACAACACAAAAAAAAAGAAGAAAAACATCGTGAGGTAACCAGCATGCTTCACTACATAGTATAAAACAAAGTCGCTTCCCGCTGTCTGTCTGTCCCTATGTATGCTTAGATCTTTGAAACTACGCAACGGATTTTGATGCGGTTTTTTTTAACAGACAGAGTGATTCAAGAGGAAGGTTTATATTTTTATGTATATTTAGTATCAGCATTGCACTCGTGCGAAGCCGGGGCGGGTCGCTAGTGAGAGATATTTTTTTTAAAGTCATCTCAGAGGCCCATGTGCGGCTTAAAAACTCCGACACCAGGTTAGGCACTAACCACACGATGAAGAAGATCACTATGACTATAATTTAATTTTTCAGTAACTAGGTGACCGAGCTCTGCTTAGATGACAATAGAGAAAACCAGATATGAGCTACCTAGCTAGATCGATTTTTTGCCGAAATCGTTGAGAGTCGTTTCGGAGAACGTGTTTGCAAACATATAGCAAATGTTGCTCATTTATTTATTGTTTAGTTTACTCATTTATTTTTATTTATTTTGTATAGGATGTAGAATAATGCAACGGGTACATTAGATAGTGGTTTAATGGTGAATCAATAATGCAAATCGTACTATTGGGACTCAAGTAGTGCTCTTCTTAACAATTTAGTTTGTAATCATGAGCAACGAACTGGTTTGAAGACTCTTCACAGATAACATCATAACTTCACGCCTGTCATCCGCGATGGGTAGGGCAGAGGTGTACCTATTAGTACACCCATATTTCGCCAGTTATGTTCTGTAATTGGGAGCGAGCCATCTTATCAATTCATTCTCTCTATGTCGATTCCCGCTATATCGATTCGAAAACAAATGACATCTGTTTTAAAAAGTTTACGCTGAACCTCGAGGTTGGTCAAGTACACTTACAACAAAAAGTGAAATGCTTTTAGTTACAGATAAATCTTACAGATAATTTTTTTTTTAAATAAATTATAACTTATTCTGACAGAGGAAGGAACAAGGCTATTCTTCAAAATATTGACAAAATTTTTTTTTTGGCGATCAAAAGTACTAGGCTAACATAAATTCAACCATCAACCGAGCACAAATACAGAAAAAAAATTAAAAAATAATGATTCTATTTTTCTTTTATTTTCAACACAACATGAAATAGTTTAAAAACAACGTCATACGATTTCAAGGAAATTATAATCAAGCCATTTTATCGTAGTAGTGTTCAAAAACAATTCTAAGTATAGGTACCACTTTAGCAAAAAAATAAGAATAAAATAAAGAACGCATAATTGTAAAGATTTTCCTGTTATTTTTTTCTTGATTGCAAACAATGATAGGGATGGGCCTTGTTTTAGTGTGCGGATAGTTTCGGATATCAAATATACGACAAACTATTTACTACAAACTGTTTTAAATAACATTGCCATGTTTGACTTTTGTGTGTTGTGGTATTTTATCATTTTGTAAGTAATTTAATTTCAATTTTATTGAGTTTTGTTTAAATAATAACAGAAAAGTTGAAAGGAAATCGTTTGTCTTGGCATAGGTGATAAAACGAATGTACATAACTAATAGAGTGACGAATACAAATACGGGATGGGAAGGGAGAAAAAATGCAAAAAAAAATGGATGGATGGTGTAAGGTACATGACACGAGAGCAAAGGTAGTGACTGATAGCGTGACAGCTAAGGGACAGAATTGAAGAATGATTGATGAATATCACCGGGTAAGAGCAGACATGATGAAGATTTTTGGCATAAGTACCAACGAACAAATGTCTCGAAAGATTATTCACCGTTTTAAATATTTTATACTTCTTTTCTCCGGACTGCTTGCTTGGCCTAGTTGTCGCAATAGAGACTGCTGAGCATGAGGTCCTGGGCTCGATGTCCGGGTCGGGAAATTTTTTATTGGGTGTTTCCATCAAGAATTTCTCAGTAGCAGCCACGGAGACTGGATTTGTGCCCGGTTGATGGCAATAGGCTCGCCCCCTATTACATGGGACTTAATCATAACTGGCGAAATGTGGGTGTACTATTAGGTACACCTCTGCCTTACCCTTCGGGGGTTATAGGCGTGATTGTATGTACTTCTTTTCTAATACCTACACAATTAAAGGCGCAGTTACGATAATACCCATCTTCAAAATTATACTCAAGGTGTTTATTTTTGAGTTTTAACTGCCTTACGGTTACCGTAAGAAGTTGCGAACAAAGTTATAATAATGAAGTTTAAAACATTGTTTTTCTTCGTGAATTTAACGACTTTCAACGAACTGGAATTAAGCAGTTATTTTGGTTTCTACTCAATGTAATACTTGTGTTTCATGCGTTATGTTTTAATGTATTAAGGTTAGGCGGTAATGACTTATTACAGATAACTATGTACAAAGTCATGTAAGTAACTAAGTGCTTAAGCATGTACAATTAATATCCGAAAATGGAACAGTAACATTTCACAATATTTTTGTGGCGTTACCTCATAAATTAAATATCAACAAATTCTGATGTCACGCAAAATGCTGCATCACGCAAGCAGAGGTATCAAAGAGATTCGGAGGCAAACGATCATCTCTTTTCTGATGTACTTTCAGATTTGAACTTTCTTTTGATTCTGGGTTAAGCTCGCTGTTGTACATAAGATATATATTTCAATTTGTGTGTATACCTTTTAATTTTGTGTGCAATAAACGAGAAGAATAAGAACTTTCCAGTCTACCTCTATCTTTATGTAAATACCTAAATATCCGTCTTCAATATTATATCCGAAACGGAATTCCGTGCATGGTACATCACTAGTGGCTCTCGGTAAATATTCTGACCATGCTCACACCGCGAATGATAAGCTTAAACACGATACAGGTTTTATATAAACATGAACGTGTCCATTGGTGATACGTGACGACAATATCTGTTTTAAATTAATTAAAATACGTAAAAAATATCTTGACGTATTTGAAAATAGCGATTGCAGGTGTAGTAGTAATCTGGCTAAATGGGGTATACTCGACCCATTCCAAACACAATCCAAGCGTCAATCAAGTGTGGAGGATATGCCTCACCTCCTCTCCTGCTCATCATGCACCACCACCTGCACCTTTCAGGATTTAAACGAACTGTGCAGGTAGCTACAAACTGCTACAACTCTCACTCACTCATATTGTTTGTGTATGATTTAGGGCATGGACCTTTTGAAGGAGTAAATGCTAATTTAGTACGATTTATTTTAAACTGGTTGCTGATTCCTTACATAGTAAATATCAATAAATAAAATGAGGAAAATCACATCATCGGTCCTTAAAAAAAAATTGCCCGAAAATTTACAACTTGCCTATAAACGTTATAGGTGCACATTTAACACAACAACCACTATAAATATTCCCTAATAAATAATATTACCTAATGATACACGTCAGTTTAACCATAGCCACATATATCTGTTTCATATCTTCAAAAGCAACGTTTATAAAGGTAAACGTAGATGACCATTAACCAATGCAGTTTAAAATAAACAGCCACTTCAATAAAACCGAAACTACTGCAACATTAATTATAAATAACAGTTCTTTGAATGGAGCGCAACGTAGTCATATTTAGTACCTAGTTCCGAGTACCTAGATGCCAAGAAACTCGTCAGACTCCAGAGTCAAGAAAAGGAAAATGATTAATTACTAGCAAACGAACGGGCGACGGCAAAGTGAAATAAATAAAGAGCAACCGACAGACGTATCTTAGAACCTGGGTGGGGTAGCGGCACCGATTATAAGCAAGTCAGTGAATTTTGTGCAGTTTTTATGGGGTTAGTCCGTTGGTAAACTACGCTCCGATTTTCTTATTTTTAGTATGTAGCGACGTTACCAAAAATAAAACAAAAACTATACTGAACTAAAAATCCTGCACCACGCAGTCAAAATTAAACGAGTTAAGGATAAAACACTGCCTGGTCGAAAAAGTATTTATTTGTAATCGGGGATGAGCATTTATACCCTCTTCCTCTTAACTCTGAAAGTATTTTGTCACTTTATTTATTTTATTTTCATACACGGCGGTCTATGAACGCGGACGAGGCGAAAGAGGTATACAAGGATTGTCTATCTCCCTACCCCATGGGGAAAAGGCGGTTCATGTTATGTAGTCGGGCTACTTATTACATTATTAATTATTTATTCACTAATAACGCCGGTGGTTGGCTCACAAATTTACCAAAACTGTTTTCGAGTTACACTCCACATCTCTGTTAAATAAGTTCACAACCATTCTAATTAATATAGTTATTACTTCTATTAATGATTACCCTGGAAAGGGAGATATTTTTGGGCAAGTCAGAAAATAAATTCACATAGCCAATGACAGTGCCATCCACCCGATACCTACCTAGCAGTACTTCTAAAGAATTTTGTAACGCAATACCATTTACCATTTTTTACTGAAAGATGTCTCGGGTTGCCCCTAAAAAGATATCGAATATTTCAGTATTTTATGTGTTTTTTTACTCAAATTATAAAGATCAAACCTGATGTCACATTTTGCCTTGAGCCTTTGAATGACTTTAAAGGTTAAGTTATATTCCATCTTTAGATAAAGTCACAGAGCCATTATTAGTAATTTGTTTTGTCTAAAGCGAAGTATCTCTGTATAAGCACATTAACGGTAAACATCCGCATCAAGTATGTGTTCTACGAAAGGTTATGCAGAGGTGAAGCTGATAGTACACCCTCATTTCGCCAATTATGTTTAAGTTCCATGTAACAGGCTATTGCCATTAACCGGGCGCGATTCCAGACTCCGTGGCTGCCACTTAGAAATTTCTGATGGAAAAACCGAATAGCTCTTTGCCCGACCTGGTAATTGAGCCCAGGACCTCATGCTCAACAGTCACGCTTGCGACCGCCAGAACAAGGAGGCAGTCTCTGTGTAGACAGTATCTTGAAAATTCTAAAAACAAACGTATTTTTTTATTATAAGAAGTCCGATATCCAATTGTTTCAGGACAATTTCTCAAAGGCTATAATTATGGTACATTAATAGTAGTGCTTGCGAGCACTACTTTGTTTCTATGTCCAACGTAGCCTCGTCCCTTGGCGCAACTTAAATTGGTAGCGTCAGGGTGTCAAATTACTCTGCTTCAGATGCAGTCAGCCCGGTCACACATCGGCGGCCTGCTTTGCCACGCCGCACTATGCTGCATGTGCGGCGGCCGGCAAGCCGGCTGATCACCGGGCTGGGAGCAAGGCCTGCGCTCCACCCTCAAAGGGTAAGAGTAGGCCCTCCGCCGCCTCCGCCACCGTCTCCGCCGTCGCTGCCGCGGCTGCCCCCTCTGCCGCTGTCGCCGCCACTGCCGCCGCTGCGACAGTTGCGCCCTCGCAGGGGGCCCGGGAGGGGGAGGGTATGGAGTGCCAATAACGGCCCCATTACGCCTCCTCCAGGCGAACATCAACCACTGCGCCTGCGCCCAGAACCTGCTGCTTCAGAGCATGGCGCAGTGGTTGATTAACATCGCCGTGGTCGCTGAGCCGTATTTCGTCCTGCCCAGGGAAGACTGGGTGGCGGACCTAAGCGGCTCAGTGGCCATAGTTTCGTCGGCCGCCGCCGGTACCCCGACCCTTGAAAGTGTCAGGAAGGGTCAGGGGTGCGTAGCGGCACGGTTCGGGGAGATCGTAGTGGTGGGTGTCTACTTCTCCCCGAACCGAACTCTCGCCGAGTTCCACAACTCCCTTGCGGAGTTGAGTGTCATCGTCGGAAGCCATTCCCTCCCTGTGCTTGTCCTCGGGGACTTCAATGCCAAGAATCTGGCTTGGGGTTCTCGTTGCACAGACGTGCGGGGAAGGATGGTGGAGGACTGGGCTCTGGAAACAGGCCTGGTCGTCCTGAATCGGGGTACTGTACCCACGTGTGTGCGGATGCGGGGCGAGTCGGTGGTGGACATTTCGTTCGCTAGCCCCGCTCTGTCGCCGCGTGTCGTGGACTGGCGTGTCATGGAGGGGGTGGAGACTTATTCCGACCACCGGTATATCCGGTTTGACGTCTCCGCCCAGTCCTCGAGCGCGCCGGTCTTACAGGCCCCGAGTGGTCCGCGTTGGGCGCTGAAGCAGCTGGACCGGGAGCTCCTCCTGGAAGCCTCGATCGTGCAGGCCTGGGTGACATCACCGGACAGGCCTGCCGACGTTGATAATGAGGCAGGGTGGTTCCAGGAGGCCATGTCCGACATATTTGACGTGGCAATGCCCCGAGTTCGGCCAGGACGCGCCCGGCGTCAGGTGTACTGGTGGTCGCGCGAGCTGACAACTCTGCGCGAGGCGTGCGTCGCTGCGCGACACCCGTACGCCAGGCATCGCAGGCTCCGCATTCGCCCGCCGAATGCGGAAGCCATTGAGGCGGAGCTATATGAGGGCTACAGAGCGGCGAAGACCGCCCTCCACGAGGCTGTCCTGCGGGCCAGAGATCGGGCCCGCGAGGAGATGCTGGGGACTCTTGACGGGGATCCGTGGGGGCGCCCTTACAAGATGGTGCGGGATAAACTCCGCACCTGGGCCCCCCCACTGACGCAGAGTCTCCGGCCTCAGCTCGTGGAGGACGTGGTGAGCGCTCTGTTTCCCTCGCGAGGGGAACATCCCCCCCCGCCTATGGCTCCGCCACCTGCGGTGCCGGAAGCGGACCACGACGACGACGACGTCTCGGAAGTGGCTGGGGTAGACCTGAGAGTAGCGGTAGGACGGCTCAAGGCCAAAAATACCGCCCCGGGACCCGACGGCTTGCCTGGCAAAGCCTGGGTCCTGGCCTTTGAGGCTCTCGGGCCCCGACTGGAGGGGCTCCTAAGCGCATGCTTGGAGAGAGGCCAGTTCCCGCTTCGTTGGAAGACGGGGAAGCTGGTCCTCATTCGGAAGCCGGGGCGCCCTGCGGACTCTCCGTCCGCATACCGGCCCGTTGTGTTGCTCGACGAGGTGGGCAAGCTCTTTGAAAGAGTCATTGCAAACCGCCTCGCCGAGCACCTTGCGGGGATGGGTCCGGATCTTGCGGAACACCAGTTTGGTTTCCGCAAGGGGCGCTCCACGGTGGACGCCATCATGCGCGTGAGAGCCCTCACGACGGGGGATGCGGTGTCCCGGGGTGGGGTTGTCTTGGCGGTGTCTCTCGACATCGCCAACGCCTTCAACACCATGCCCTGGAGCTGCATTGGGGAGGCACTCCGGTATCACCGGGTGCCGACCTACCTTCGTCGTGTGGTCGGGGATTACCTGACGGACAGAGCCGTTTGGCCCCTAAACTGGAACGGACTGGGGCTGCCTTCAGGCGGCTCCTGCCCAATCTGGGGGGGCCGAACGCCTCCTGCCGGAGGCTCTATGCGGGGGTCGTGCGGTCCATGGCCCTTTACGGTGCCCCGGTGTGGGCGCGTTCCTTGAGGCGGCGAGCCGCCCATTATCTGAACGCGCCCCAAAAAGTGATAGCCGTAAGGATGGTCTGTGGGTTCCGCACGATCTCGGGCGAGGCTGCGAGCCTCCTAGCCGGATTGCCACCATGGGATCTGGAGGCGATAGTCCTCGCGCGCCTACATGAATGGCGCGCGGAGGTTCTTCGCCGGGGGGTTACTCCGCTGCCGCGGCTAATTGCCGCTCAGCGGACAAACCTCCGAGCCGATCTCATGGTGACATGGAGAGAGCGACTGTCGCAACCCCGTGCAGGGCACGCCACGATAGTGGCGATAAGTCCCCTCTTTGAGGAGTGGCTTGAGAGGCGCCACGGCGTCCTCACCTTCCGCCTGACGCAGGTCCTCACCGGACACGGTTGTTTCGGGAGGTTCCTGCACCGAATCAGGCGGGAGGAGACGCCCGGGTGTTTCCACTGCGAGGATCGACCGGAGGACACGGTGGAGCATACGGTGGAGGTCTGCCCCGCTTGGGCGGAGCAACGCCGTGTCCTCCTAGCGGCGATCGGCGGCGGCGACCTCTCGCGTCCGGCCCTGGTTCGAGCCATGGTCCGGAGCGAGACGGAATGGGAAGCCGTCACCTCCTTTTGCGAAGCAGTCATGCTAGCAAAGGAGGAGGCGGAACGTGAGAAAGAGCGTTCCTCCTCACGTCCCAGCCGCCGCGGGAGACGCACCGGGCGTCGGGGGCCACGTGGTGGCCCCCGGCCACCGTAGACGCGGGCCTGTGGACGGTGAGCTAAGGGCTAGCTCGCCGTCCCTCCGTCTTAGGACGACAGGCCGTGTCGACGGCGCGTTCGTGTTCCACGCGCGCCTCAAAGAGATGTCAGCAGAGGGAAGGGGCCCGCAAGGGCCGATGCCTGCCGGGTGCTGCGGGTTGTTCGAAAGAGATACCGCGGCCCCGGAACACAAAGGGCGATGAAGGAACATGGGTGGGTTTTAGTCAGTAAAAGTCTGACACACCCTCCCGCTCAGCCCAGAGCGGGAGAAGTCATTTGATGATTTCCCATCCGGAAAAAAAAAAAAAAAAAGGGTGTCAAATTAAATGAACGATGAACGATAATGGTGATTAAATGAACTTAGAATGTTGTGTTAATGATTATAATCCAATAAATACGGTCGCGAATCATATTTTGTTCAACATACAGCCTGAAACTGATCTGCAAATTGTAAAAAACGTAAGATAATTTGAATTTTGCGACTACCCTGGCGCTTGTCCCTTAACTGCAAATTCATATTTATTTACCTACAACATATCCACTTACCCGAAACCCTTCAAGGATACTTAAAACTTAAACCAATAGTGTACAACAAAATTATTAGTTATATTCAGTGCCCCAAGCGAGGGTCTGGGGTGCGGCCTTCGAATCTACCCCATTGTCATAAACTGTATTAAGGAAGGAATTAATAATCTTCCCTTCGTTTCTATATTTACGAAGACCTGACAAAGTTAAGGTACGGTTCTGAAGCCCGCTTCAACCGCAAATCAACAGTACGACTGTTTTCTATAAGATATAATTTAAGATAAGATAAATTTATTTCAGTTAACTTTACAAACTTCTACAATATATATATAATCTTACATAGAGATCTCCTTTTAAGTATGATAAATACCTGTGCTAGGAGACCGCGCTCTTCTAAAACAAGAAACAATAATAATGTAGCAGTGTATATACAAAGAAATTAAACTTAAATCTAGGAGTAAGTGTGTGTGTGTGCGTGTGAGTGTGTATGTGTATGTGTGTGTATGTGTATGTCGCTTTCCATAAAATCATCACATGATACTTTGTAAAAGAGTTTCAATGTCGTCGTAACTCTTGCATTTTAGCCCGTCTACTAAAGATTTCTTACATTCACAATAACACATAGGGTAAATATTTAAAAGTTGTCGTTGTTCTATTTAACTATTCTATATATATACAGGGTGAGAGAGACAAAACAAACAGCTGTTTCCTACAGAACTGCAATACATACACCGTCAAAATATATGGAACCGCTGTTTTTTTAAAATTACCAATGAAAAATTTCTATGTTCAGAACTATGTACCTACTTAATACCTGGTAACCGTTTTAACATCGGTGTCGAAAGCACGTTTTTTAAAGGGTGGTTTCGACACCGATGTAAAACAAAACAAAACACTTTTTCTTGTTTGACAGATGTTTTTTTACAAAACTGTAGAAGAAAATTCTGTAATCATCTAAGTAGTGTCGGCATAGTCGCTTCCGAATATTATCTACCGCAGCGGCATAGTCGCTTGCAGTTATTGTCGCAACGTCGCCGGCGTTTGCAGTCTGCTGTCGTTTTAGGAAATGTACCTTAATACTGTATTTAATAAACGCCCCGACAGACATCAGATTGTCAAGAGAAATTACTTTTTTCACCTTTATTATTTTGTGACTGGTTGTCAGTTGTCAGGGACACAGTGAAATGTGAGAAGTGTGTTAACTCCGTACGAGTTTACGAAGTTTGTCGTCACAAGAGGTTACAAAATATTGTGGAGTAAAGCGAATTAATATAATACTTAGAACACTGTAATAAAGTTCCAAATCGAATGCCTATTTTCTCCAATTCTAGACTATTCTTTATAGGTACCTATTACTAAGAAAAGACCGAAGCTTTAGTATTTTTTTTTACTAGCCTATATCGTGTCCCACTGCTGGGCAAAGGCTTCCCCTTTCTCCTTCCATATCTTTCTATCCAGTGTGATCTCTGGCCATGTTAGCCCCGTAAACATGATCAGATCGTCACGCCACCTTCGCGACGGTCGACCTTCCATGAGTACCTATTTAAAGTTAAATTTTTACATTTCAAACTAGTTTTCGTAATGTTTTTTAGAATGTCGATCTTCAATATCTCTATAACCACATGGTTCAAGGTACAAGTCCAGTAAAAACATATGATCGCAATGGCGGGAATTGGTTTCGTTAGATGTCTTACATTGGTCATTTCGGGATCATTTCAAATTGTTCTCTCTTTATTACTTTGCCTATAAATATATTGTTATACTTCTCAGCTTCTACTACGACGCGGATCAAGTCCAGGTTTAATATAAGAGTATTTGATGACACAAATATCACAATATTCACAATATTTGGGGACTATTCATCTGTCCGCATTGTGTGACGACTGACGATGTCGCCTTGATTCGGTCGGTTTTAAATCGAAAAAAATCACGTCTCGTATTTTTACTTTGATTAGAATTTTTTGCAAGACAGTACGTTATTTTTTCATATCTTATTTTAGTATTACGTTTTGAAAAATAATTATCTTTGATTAATAAGTAAAACCAATTTTAAAATGAGGAAGGACAATAAATAACAGTACAGTAAATGTATGAAAACGCTGTTTTTTTTAAATAAACGATGTAAAATTCCGGTGTCCTGTATGTAAGTACAGGACGATGAATGAAATAATGAATACGTCATAACCTGGTACGTCGGTATCCCTTTCACCTTAATTATGTATACATAATTATGTATATAGGTAAGTAAGTAAACTTCTAGCCCTGTTGATGTCAAAATTATTCAGTAATCCTGAAACATCGTGTAGTAAAAGCGTAAAAAACATCCCCACTTTCTAGTCATTTCATATCACGAAATTAGATTAGAAGATTTACGAATGTTGCACTAATTGCAACTGCCGAACAATTTCGTTCTCTAGGCAACGACTCGTGAAACAATGACATAAATGTGCAGCTTGTAAATATACTGCAGTTAGTTCTACATCATCATGTTTCTTTGAAAATAGTGATTGATTATAATAATATTCAATTAATATTTATATTGATAGTCTCGTTGGTCTAGCCGTTGCAAGGGAGACTGCTGATTTTGAGGTCCGAGTTCGATTCCCAGGTCGGGCAAAGCATTTTTGGGTTTTTCCATTAGGAATTTCTAAGTACGGCCACGGAGTTTGGATTTGCGCCCGGTTGATGGCAACAGGCTCGCCCCCTATTACATGGGATTTATAGCACAACCGGTGAAATGTGGGTGTTCTATTGGGCACACCTCTACCTAACACTTCGTTGAATACAGATATGATGTAAGTTTTTAAACTGGTCACTAAATATTCCAGACATGGTGTTACGATAAGTATAATATTCCTCCAGATCGAAATTCTTTCGTGCTCAGCGATAGGACGTCATTCAGAAAACATCAGGTGCAGGACAACGGCTTACTGACTTTTAGGCATGGGGCTGCTACACTATTTCACAGTAGAAGCACTGAGAAATTTCTAATGGAAAACCATTTTGCGCGACCTGAGCATCATCAAATCCAGGTCCGTTCAGCCTTCACGCTCCCAACCACCACACTAACGTAGCAGTAGACAATACTTACGTACCTACGTACGTGAGAATCACAATATCAATCGCCTCCTACCCTCGAACAACTTGCTTTTCAATCGCTGACGTATCTCGTCTCTCTTCGGTTCCAGTCAATACGTTAAATCATGCAGGTTGCGCTCAAAGCTCAAAGACTCTAGCGAACTATTTCTGTTTCAAGGAGTTATTTCAATGGATGTATGTATTTACATGTAACTGCGAAAGTAAGAACTTTGTATTACGGTTGTTTGAGGATTTTCCTAAATTAAACATTTGGTTTAATTTTATTTTATTTATTTAACTATTTATGTGCACACAGTAGGCAACACAGGAAAATAACATATAATATTTGAGTACAAAGGTACGGCTTATTTCTTAAGAAATTTCTGCCAGCAGACCTGCAAAAGGAGAAATGAAGAACAGACAATGTAGACGATAGTGTGACAGAAAAGAAAGTGAAAAAAGTGTCAATGTGCCTTACCTAACTTAACCTATAATATTAAATACTTATAAATACACATTTTAGCAATTTAACAATTATTGGTTTATCAATCAGCTCCCTTTTATTAACTGACTTCAAAAAAAGGAGGAGGTTCTCAATTCGGTTCTATTTTTTTTGTGTTTGTTACCTCATATTTTCGTCATTTATAAACCGATTTGAAAAATTCTTTTATCTGAAAGGATATACTTCCCGATTGATCTCATAAAAATTTCATCAAAATCGGTTCAGGTTTTGGTGACTATCGTTTGTTTCATTGGCTTTTTTGCCACCGACTTCCGAAAGTACAGTCATTTTCCACTTTGTTGTGTGTTTTTTTTGGAAGTCAGTTATTTTTTGCAAAAAAGTTTTTTTAAAAGTGTTCAGAGGAGTATTTTATATAATAGCCATCAATCCTTCTACTATCTTCCTCAAGTTGGAAATCAGAGGTGCGTGCCCAAGACACGCAACTCTGATTTTTCGGATTCATGTGCGTATTGTATCATTATCACTTGCTTTGATGCAGGTAAACCAGCATGCCTTAGAGATATTTCTCGAAGGCATGTAAAGCTAAGTCAGAGGGCCATGACACCAGTGTGTTTTTATGAACACACGACAAAGAAGAAAGAGTCCAGATTAGAGTCATCTGTAAGTCTCCACTTAAACAGTTTTCTTTGCTTCAACCAAGTTGGGCCAGTAGTCTGTGAATTACGTTGCTGTCTTTCAAACGTTTTACCACGTCATGAACCATCCTCTCATCATTCATCCAATACAAAAGACGAACCTCCAGAAATAGAAACAAATTGACAAAGCAAAATCAATTCCCTGACACGGCGTTTTTCCCAAGTTCCAAGTTTCCAACGATGAAACTCCAAGTGATTACATTAAATCGTGTGGGGACTCAAAGGTAACATGCTTGTGTGTCGTATGCCTGTATCATGGAGATCACAAAACAATTGAATGCTGAATGCTCCCGCTGAGAGAACACTTCGGAACGCATTATGGGATTGTGGTACTGTTGGTTCTCGATGATGAAAGAGTGAGTTTTGGAAAATGTTTGGGATACTGAAATCGCAAAAGATGTTTAAAGAACCGCGGAGCAAGCAACCTCCTCCTCCTGGTCTTCTTATTTTTGTCATCAAAAGAAATGTTAAATGTACAATCCCGAAGGCGACCGCACCAACCAACTGCAGCAGCAAAGTCGCAGACCGCAGCGACACAACTGGGTCACATGACTTCTATGAAAACGGCAACAGCCGGTAATATCGCTAGCTACGTATTGGATCATGCCACCGAAAAACTTATGTTACTCCAATACATTTTGTCTTCTCCGTCACAGTTTTTATTTATTTATCACTGACTGCTTACATTACACGAAATTCCTAATGCGTTAGCGTGTGCCTTAATTAAACTATCTTATATAACTAAACCATCCATGTTATCACTGATGATAGTACACGCAGTCACAAGGTCTAGAAGCCTTTTAACTTGGGACTTTCGGTTACAGAGTTAGTTATTGCGCAACTCTCTTCTTCACAAATCTAAGAACACGAAAAGCGAGGATCGATCGACTTCACAAACCAGCAGTAGCAGCCAACTCACTCGTTTATCACGTCTCGCGTTGATTATCACGCGCTGTCGAACCGCAGCCCCGCGTGACGATTTAATCGCGACAAACAATTTGTTTTGAAGTCGAACACTTTCTGTTTGTCTTGACAGCTGGGGGAACGAATGGCTGGCTTTGAAGGTGTTTTTTCTTCGGTGATGTGGTAAATTTTGATTCTGATTTGACTAGTGGTGAGTTGACAAATCCCTTTTCTCCAAAGTCTATCACCCGTATCTATAAACAAGTCATAGAGTTTACTTGAGTAAATGTCATTTTTTAAGATACGATTTTTATTATGTAGTTTAGTCATTGGTTGTAGTAAGAACTGTAAAAATTTAGAATTCTTACCTTTGCTTTCTTTGACGGTTCTTACTTCGTTTAAATTCTTGTCTATTGCATAAAAAAATTGCACAAGTAATTGCTTAAGCTAAAGTAATCACTTTAACTTGGCTATAGGTGTATGTATTTGGCAACAGTTTAGTTTTAAACTACTACTTCTTGTTTCTTCTGTAAAAAACAAGACAAAACGCCACTGTATAAGCGATAACGCAGGCGGAAAAGTAAAAAAAATATATTTAAATGCACATGAGCTACAGAAAAATCATAGTATGAAAATTCTGATGAAACTCGAAAACAAAGCATTTTGTATTTCTTTAACGAGTTTCATCATATTTGTGTAGACTTGATAAGTTTCGAAGATTTACCGAGGGGTCTCATATTACCCAGCACTAACTGGGTTGTAGAGGTAAGATAAGCAGTCGCTCCATGTAAAATACTGGATTTCAGCTGCATCCGGTTAGACTGGAAGCTTTTGTCAACATAGCTGGGAAAAACCAAGGCAGATGATGATGATGATTTCGGAAAAGTTAAGCTATTTTATTTTATTTTATTGGAGATACGTACAGAATCAGCATTACTGGAGTTGACGTTACCCGTTACAGTCTACGTAAGTACTATCATCTACAACTATTCTACTATCTACTAATTTGCTTTAACTATCAATTAATCTAAAAGATAACCTCAAGATAACATTAAAACGTCTAGGCATAATAACTAAAGTTGCCAGAACCTGCTCCTAAAAATAACAATCTACCCTACCTATGTACATTTAGGCAACCCTTTCAAATTACTGCTGGCCATAACATTGTGAGCCTAAGGGCTGGCCAGCTCCTTAGAGCCTATTTAGTTAAGTTTATTGCCACGTTAACATTTTATTTCGAATGGTATTATGATAAAAAAAGTGTTATGCCATTTGAAAATGTACACGGTAAGGCCTTAAAGCCGTTTTTCGTCTCTCCTATCTTGCTGTGCCCGACATGGGACAATGAGCATGTCTTTGTACCCTACCACCTTAGTTGACAGCGATGCGCAAGCTGGTGCCATGAATTCAGCACATAGTTCTAGACCCGCGTAGAAATTCTTCGGAGGATTAATAAAAAAACAATTGTTTTTTTGCAACAGTGCAATACTTGACGGCACCGTTTGCGCAGTGGCTGAGCGATAGCATGTCGCACAAATATTTGTATGGCCTACATATAGTGGTTCCGGGTCTGATTGTTTGGGTATGTCAGTTTAAATGTTTGTAAACGCACCCACGGATACAGGAGAAATTCCCAGTGTACTAAACACGGTTAAAATGTTTGAAACAGCTCTTTTTATTGGAGACGCCTTTTTTTCAGATTGGAATGCGCCTGCTAGATGGAACGAGGATACCCAAAAAAAATCTGGGATAGACTGAATTTGGAGAGCAGAGGAAAGGATGTTGTGGCTCAGCTTGGGGAGGCTTAGGCTGATTCCACAACTTCAATGTAGTTCACATTGAGGTTTCGCTGTTTTCAGATACGAGGGACTACGATATACTGATTTTATAAATGGTTATAGGCTCTCCTGAAGTATTCAGGATTTTTATGGCTTCTACAGCATTTTTACGGTTACATAGATACATTTTTTACATACGGTGATACAATTTTATCGCATCTTTCTTCTTCTTTTATTTTTGTGTGGTTAGTGTCCAAGAGTCAAAGTTTTTAAGTTGCCCATGGGCCTCTGACTTGGCTTTACATGCCGTCGAGAAATATCTCTCAGGCATGCTGGTTTCCTCACGATGTTTTCCTTCACCGAAGCAAGTGATAATAATACAATACGCACATAAATCCAAAAAATCAGAGGTGCGTGTCTTGGGTTCGAACTCGAGACCTATGACTTGGCAGTCCGACGGTCACACCACTAGGCTATCGCTCTGCGGTTTTATCGCTTAAAGCAATCTTTTCAAGACCATAGAGCAAAACCGCTACAAACAAAATATCTTGGATAAAATCAAAAAGGTCCGATCACATGGAAAGCTTCTATAAATATCATCCAATCGAATTTCAAATCAAACTGTCTAGCTTCCACTTTTCGCATATCAAACGAAAATAATATTCAGCATCGCAAAAGCCGCATTTGATCGACATCCACCATCAACTTATATAGTTTACGAGGCTAGCTGGTGCTGGCCACAATTTGGGGCTCAAAGGCCACACGCTGGGTCAGAATTCAATAAACTTGTCAATAACTTATATAAAATAACGCCCGCGCCGATGACCCCAGGCGCAGGCTTGAGCTTCGGGACAAATAAATGTGTACAGTCTGTTTTATTTATTGTAACGACTATTTTGTGACGGTCATTTTTGCTGGTCGGAATTGTAATGTGGGTGTTAGTTTTTGTGACAGATTATATTATTATACTCGTACTAAAGGTGTTGATGTTTTTAATTGGTTTCTCGTGTATTTTTGATTAACTGAAGTTTACTTTAAACGCTGTTCTTTCTACTGAAACGCAAATACTACTGGTTTTACACGTAACAAAATTTTGTATCGGTTTTTTTTGTAATAGTAAAATGTATGCTTAGAAATATGCAAAACCATACCTACTGTATTAAATTAAAATAAACATTTCGCAGAGGTTCAATTTCTATAAATACTATCCAAAGATAGGGAGGAAATGATTACTTAAAAGCCAAATGTTTTATTTTTGCCTAGAACGAAAATTTTTGTATTCCGAAAAGCTGTCAACGTGTGTAATAATTATGTAGCTCATGTTTTTCAAATATTTCATATTCGCATAGTTTTAAAAAGAAGTGTAAGTTGTATTTTTTCAGAATTTTCATATTTTATGGTACCAGAAAGCTCTCAGAATCACATTATTCTTAAACATTATTTCTTAACTTTAAATATATTCATACTTTCGTGACTTATCGTATTCGTATGAAAAAATAGCAGTAAGTAAAAATGTGTGGCTTCAATATTTATTTAAAGTTAGTGAAATTATTTTGTTTGCAAATTGACTACATAACCATTCTTTGTCAAATGCATGAAATTGCTAGAATAATTTGATAAACAATCTTTTCTTTTTCGTGTGGTTAGTGCCTACCTGGTGTCAAAGTTTTCATGCCGCCCATGGGCCCCTGACTTGGCTTCACATGTCGTCGAGAAATATCTCTGAGGCATGCTGGTTTCATCACGATGTTTCTTCACCGAAGCAAGTGATATTTATAAAATAGGCACATGAATCCGAAAAATCAAAGACAACTTATAATTAATTTTCCTGATTGTACTCTGTTTATATACTCTTGTTGATTTTTATAAGATACTTATTACTAAGCTCAAATATGAAAAAAAAGTTCTCGGAAATATGCAACCCTTATTTCCTATAATCTTCCGTTTTGTTTAGAAGACCTGGTTCCTCTACATTATTTTACTAGGTAAGTGATCGCCTAGTCATGCGATAGAAGCTGCTATTAATCCTGCTAATATAACATCACACCTGTGATCCCAGAACGGTTAGGCAGAGGTGTATTTTTACATATAACTGCCAGTCTGCCACATTTCGTTATGTTCAAGTCTCGTGGCCTAGGGGGTAAGTAGACTCCGGGTTTCTACTAGGAAAATCCTGATAGAAACATCCAAGATAGAAGCTCCCAGTATCTTATGCTCAGCAGTACTGCAAGAACAAGACCAACGAGGCAGACGTATTTACTAGGGGAACGCCCAAATACTCCAAAATATTTTATTCCGAATTGCGATGTTCCGATTTTCAAAAGTCCGAATTTCATCATAGGTACATTATAACTCTTAAATTATAATGTCTATTATTAAAATTCACGAAATTTATTTTACCGAAAGTCGTAAATGCGATATGTTTGTTTTCCGATTTTCATGCGTTCGAAGACTCTTATGCTCGATGGGTTTTCGGTCGGAAAAACGACAATCCGATTTTCAATACTTCGAATAAACTGCTAAAATTAGGATTCTGGTTCAATTAGCATAATATTCAGTTACGCATATATGTTTGGTTGGGTATGGTTTTTGTTTCAAGTATATCTTTAGATTTTGATTTCCTAATGAATAAACTTAACACATAGGAAGATAGATAACATAGGGAGCAAGAGCGAGCGAAGTGAGCTCGGGACTTGGGACACCCCGACTGGGACAGGTTAGGTTTATTTTATGTCTTAAAGAAATAGGATCAATATTTAAAAAAGAAACCGTTTAGATTTTTTTGCTAGCTGTTTTTTGCAAAAGTAAAACGATCATTTAAATACATGCCTTAATATTTGTGTATTAATATTATAACTTTTTGTGTTTTTTAGGGTTGCTGGTAACTCGACGTATTCCTTACAGGGCGTCATAGTAGGGTTAAAATGTAACAAATTAAGCTGCCAAATGTTCTACCGAAAATCTCAGATTAAATAATTTGAATCCAATCTGGGTTTTTTTAATTTCAGTACAGTCGCGCCGTAAATCACTTTTAATTTGGCAAACCTCTGCCTAACCCTTTGGGGATTACAGGCGTGATGTTATGTATGTATGTATGTATTTAAGTATCACCCTCGACAAACATCTACGAATAGTTAAACCAGTTCATCACCAGTCAAAACTTAAAGACGCGTGCATAATTCTGTCCCACAACTTACCCCAAGCAATTCTTAAAGAACTGTTAAATAATTCATTAACTGATCACTTCCTGACAAGTTTCCTTAGTCGATGGAGCTTATTCAAAACTGTTCGTCAAAGCTAACTTTTGGCCTCAAGTGTAAATTATATGGATTAAAGTTCCGGGTTTCAATTTTATTGTATTTACAGTCAGAGGAGCTCGTGGTTAAATAATAACTGCCGCACGGATCGATCTTCAGGTTAAGCCGCTCTTACCTAGGTTGGTCCGTGGATGGGTGACCACCAATTGCATACCGTGTTTCCTACGTGCCTCGGAAAGCAATTTAAGCTGTTGGTTCCGGGTGTCAATTGTAGATCTTTGATAGTCGTTACAGTAGTCAGTCTTACCAGGGGGTATCATATTACCCAGTGCTAACTGGGTTGTGGGGGTCAGATAGGCAGTCGCTCTATGTAAAATACTGGCATTCAGCTGCATCCGGTTAGAGTGGAAGCCGACCCCAACATAGCTGGGAAAAGGCTAGGCAGATGAGTCAAAAAGATTTCAGATACTATACTACTAGTAAAAATGTCATAGACAAAAAACGAATCGTAAATGACTGCCTTGTTGGTCTAGGGCTGCAAGAGTTACACGTAACTGACCAATTGTGGGTTTACTGTAGGTACACCTCTGCCTTACCCTTCGGGGATTACAGGCGTGATGTGTGATCTAATCAAATCAAAATCAAATCAAAAAACATTTATTTCTTCTGCAAAGTAACATAAACAGAATTGTGATTGGAGCCTCCCTTTAAGCAAAGTAATGCCTGTATTGGGAGACTCCGCTCTTTCATATCAACTTTCAATATTTTATATTTACAAACTATATTTGTGTGTGTGTGTGTGTGTGTGAATATATGTTTGTGTCATGTTATGTTATGTCTATTTTTAAGTACCATCTCCACCAAATTTTCAATTAAAAAGATTTATTTATAGGTCCACATTGTAAAAATAAAGGAAGTCAAAAAAGTATCGGGAATGGATGATTTGTTTATGGCTCCATTTTTTTGTTGTTGTTAGAGTGGCGCAACTGTTTTCCATTTTAGCGCGGAGTTTGAGTTGCATTTGTTATTTAGATTAAATACAGTGCTTTTTTAGTTAGATCATATCTAATGTGGATTGCGAATTTCATAATGGACAAAAACATCAAACAAAGAGTTTATCTTCAATTTTGCATCGCCAAAGGAATTTCGTGTTCGGAGTCCCTGAGAATGTTACAGAAGGCTTACGGTGAAACAATTTTATCACAAAAACACGTTCTTATGAGTGGTACAAAGCGTTCAAAAGCGTTCGAGATATGATGGAAGATTTGCTTCGCTCTGGTAGGCCATCAAAATCTTCAACTGAAATTAACACCGCAAAAGTGAAGGAAGTAGTGACTGAAAACCCTCATTCAAGTTTGAGAGAGATAGCCGCTGCACTTTCTGTGTCTCACGAGTCGATACATACCATTTTAAATAATCACTTTGCTATGAAACATGTTGCCACTCGGCTAGTCCTAAAAGACCTGAATATTGTTAAAAAAAGGCTAGATTTGTGGAATGAAAATTCTTGGCTTTTGCACCACGATAATGCACCTTCGCACAAAGCCATCATAGTGAATGAATTTTTAACCAAAAACTCAACAAATACTATCGAGCAACCACCTTATTCACCAGATATGGCTCCAGCCGACTTCTTTCTTTTTCCTAAACTCAAATTACCACTTCGTGGCACCCGTTTTCATTCAGTAGAATAATTATTCGCGGCGAGAACTGAACTCAATTCCGGTAAAAGCGTTTAAAAAATGTTTTGATGATTGCATTATTCGTTGGCGTAAGTGTATCGTCGTTGAATGAGCATGCTTTGATGAATCGATAAAATAACTTTGGATGAATAACTAACATTTTGTGTATTATTGATCGTTTCCCGGTACTTTTTTGGCAGAGTAATATGTTCGGAAATTAGCTGAGTGCCGAGGTGAACGATATTCTGCAAGTGTAGGGTACTGACTGAGTTTGCCGAACGGAATGCCGAAAATGTATGCAGTTTATACTTCGGATCAGTTAAGCTGTTTAAAAAACAATATGGAATCGGATGTGCCGACTCGAACAAGGGCGTCTATGTGGCACCCCTGAGGAAAAAAAACCTAAGTATTCTTAAATTTGAATTTTCTCTCTCTGAAGAATTTCAATTTTTCCTGAAACAGTTACGTTCGATAGGGAGCAAAATTTACAGGATCTTAATACAAGGAAACGCCGTAAGATATTGTTGGGAAGGCTAGAAAAATGATGAGTACGCTATTCGGAAGCTTTAGCACAATATCCCGGGAAGTATTTGCAGCATCTTAGCATCGCACTTTATGAAGGTAATTTTCTTTTATGAGAATTTCAGTTTTTGCTTCAGTGATGAGTATTTTGTAAGTGAAGTTGTTTCTTTTTATTATATAAAGGGCTTAACAGTTACCTATCTGAGCTTACAAGATTGAACATGTTTTAGTACCTCCAGAGGGCCAAGTCAGTGACTATCATGTTCAAAGATTTTCGTCCACAATGGGTTTTCTATTTAACAATATCTTATACAGGCCAAGCAAATGAGGTTTTGCGCCGGCATCAAACTTCCAAACTGTCGCATGGAAGCCAACTACTGCGTAACAGCAACACCATTAAAGAATACCATGCACCGAAAAGCAAGTTCGTTTAAAAACGTAAAACCAAAAACATTAAAACTTTTTTACAGGACAAAGTTACGCTCATTCACAGTTTTTTTTCAGTAAAATCGTAGCTCAGTTTATCATGTTTAAAACTCGTTGTCAAACAATGTATGTTCATTTACAATATTTTACGTTAAAAACAGGCTAATAGGATGTCGGCGAGTATTTAAGTGCATGTAACTACTTTGACTGCAGGCCGCCGCATACTACATGGTTTCCGTTTTGTAGGGGACAAGTTATGAGAGAATAGGGCGAATGAGGAGCTCGTGGCTTAATAATAACAGCTGCTCGGGTCGATCCTTGGCTAGGTTGGTCCGTGGATGGGTGACCACCCATTACATACCGAGTTTCCTCCATGACTCGGAAATCACGTTAAATACTTGCTCCCGGATGTCATTTGTAGATTTTTGACAGTCGTTACAGGTAGTCAGTGGCCTGAAAGTTTGACAACCAGTCTTGTCTTACCAAGGGGTATCGTATTACCCAGTGTCTACTGGGTTGTGGAGGTCAAAATAGGCAGTCGCTCCATGTGGAATACCGGTACTAAGCTGCATCCGGTTAGACTGGAAGCCCACCCTTCCATAGTTGGGAAAAGGCTGGGATGATGATTCCAATCAGATGATGATACCTTCTTTCTTCTTCTTTATCGTGTGGTTAGTGCCTAACCTGGTGTCAGAGTTTTTATGCCGCCCATGGGCCTCTGACTTGGCTTTACATACCGTCGAGAAAAATCTCTCAGGTATGCTGGTTTCCTCACGATGTTTTCCTTCACCGAAGCAAGTGATAATTATTCAATACGCACATGATTCCGAAAAATCAGAGGTGCGTGTCCTGGGTTCGAACTCGAGACCTAAGACTTGACAGTCCAACGGTCACACCACTAGGCTATCACTGCTTATGCTTATGATGCCCTTTGAGTTATATTTGGTGTAAGTGGACCTAAGTTTAGTAATTTAAATAGTCACAACACCGTGGTGTCTTGCTTATAAATTACGGCTGACTATTTACTAACAGTTAGCACTCCTAAATCTATTCGAACAAAATGCCAAACAGGCAACCAGGCCCATCATGGATTTTTATAAGTTTTTATTTAACTTGCCTAGTTAGTTAGTGTATTGGTAAAATCTTGCAACAGAATTTCAAATCAGTTCCCCCCAACCGATTGAGCTGAAATTTTGCACACACTTTTGGTTCTGGTGACAATGTAATACAAGGTGTAGTTTTGCATCCTCGTCATTTGACGAGGATGCAAAACTACACCTGAATTTTCAAGGAGGTAACTATGCTAATGATTCTTGACCCGAATCAGTAATAAAATGGGTAGGTATTTTTTTATATTTTTGTCTTAATATCGGAAATCGGTGTGTGTAACACCCCGTATTAAAACGCGGCTCGTATAATACGAGCCCAATAATCGCGCTTTCATACACACAATAAAGATAAACGAGGATTCTCCTCTTTTGAGAAGGGCTTCATTCTGAAATAGTCTCAAATCAAAATAGCTAAAAAAAGCAACGTTTATTATTATTGACCAGGTACCGTAATTTATATTGATTATTTACGTCTTCTATGACAACCTCCTGAATTTTGATGAGGATGCAAAACTACACCTTGTATATGTTTATAACAGACTTGACTTGATTCTGCAGCCAGGATCGCCTCCTCACGAGAGAACTTCTCAACGGTTAATGCGGTTAGCACGAACACGAAACTTTGTATAGGCGTCCAACATTCATTTCATTTTTGAAAAACTAGTTTTTATATATTTTTTAAATGATGGGCCTGCTTGGCGACCTCGATCTCGCCCAATGTAAAACGATAAAGCAGGTCTGTGATGGAAAGTTTTACATAATATCAGACAGGGCTCTACATACATATGTATAAAATCGTTATAAGTTTATGCCTTGGCATCGTGTGAACATCAAATGCGATTAAATACTTAATAACACCGTGTTTACAATCAGTGCAGTGATTATTTACTTTGTGTTTTGTTGTAATACATTGCTCTATATGTATTTATGTTCCGTTTTATTATTGCCTTGACCACAATCTTTGTAAACGTTTTAGTTTTAATAATTTTATAACAATGTTTATTTTATTTTTCTGGTGCTCTGATAACTAAATTCTATCTAACTTTTGACCTTAAGTCTGATTAGGGGCAAAGATCATAGTTGTCGTAATAAAAAGCATAACGGATTTATAAACATACTCGTTTATTTGCGATATTTTTGGCAGGTTTAATATATAATTTTTTTTAGATTTTGGTGTAAACAATCCGTTGAAAAAAAGAACGCATTGTTCGTAAACAGACTCGAGAGTTATATGAGACGAATCTTCTCTTTCATAGCTATCAGCGCGACTGCTGCAAATGAGGTCCTGGGTTCAATATACAGGTCGAGCAAAGTGTTATTGAGTTTATCCATAAAGAATTTCTCAGTAGCAGCATCGGAGTATAGATTTGTGCCCGGCTGATGGCAATAGGTTCGCCCCCTATTACATGGGACTTAAACATAACTGGTTAAATGCGGGTGTACTATTAGGTACGCCTCCGCTAACCCTTCAAGATTACAGGCTTGATGTTATGTAATAAACTGGTTTGGAAAATCATCTTATCAACGATAGGAAAAACACATGTACATTGGTAACAATCAAATCAATCTTAACAACAGCATCCCTTCTATTGTCTCCTCAAACCAATTGTCCAGCCTTCTAAATCTGGCAGTGCCCCTTCCACTCGACCGCATCATGGTACATAACCATAAAAACCATTTTATGTACCACAACCACCCGATTTTCTAACATTACCCAACTAAAGGACAATTTGCTGGTACATCTTTGGCCTTGGTTAGGGTGAACGCATGGTGACGAGAGGTAGCGGGTGCGAGTATTTCACGTAGGTGGCGGGGCTCGTGGCTCATTGTCTCAGTAACAGCTGAATGGGTTGATTGATCAAGTAAGCTTCGCTAGAAGGGGTTAATCCGTGGATGGGTGACCATCAATGACGTACCGACTCCCCGTGTCTTAGAAAGTACCGTATGCCGTTAGGCCCTGCTGTCATTCATTGATCTTTGACAGTTGTTTCGGGTAGTAAAATAAAAACAATAATGAGTGAAACAACAACAAGTAATAATTGTAGTGAACAATAGTGTAGTGAGAATGAATTCTAAGGTGTGGCAACCAGTGTTACCAAGTTATCGCCTGCCTAGCTTTTTCCCTGTGTCGGAGTCACTTTAAAGTCTAAAAGCATGCAGCTGAATACCAGGATTGAATTAGTATTACGAAGGTGTATTATAATATCTACTGGTATTTAGGATTCAGACATCAGACTCTGACAGATTATGTACTGAAGTAGCACTGCCCGGTGTCCGCATGCGGGGCGCAATCTACACGTACCGTTTTGACTTTAACTTTACTAAAAACGCTTCCGCCCCATCACCCGTTCACGACTCTCACTCTGTGCGATTCCTAATAGAACGATAGTCTGTTATTATAGTAAAGTAAATCGATAGGCTTTTCCAGATTGCAATTTATGGCTCTGAGATAGTAAGGAAAGTTTTTATGTTACGGAACCCCTGTGCGTCGTTTGGGTTTTTTGTGAGCGACTACGGAACCCGGATTTTTTGGATTTCGCAAGAGATTATGAAATTATAGTGAAGTGTTTATTTTTGTGATGTTATTGTTTTGATTACGAATAGGGCAAAATGTTTTTAGGTTTAGTTATCAATTTAGTAGGTGCTCCAGTGTGTTGTTTATGTTGAAAACATATGTACTTTCATAAAAATAATAGACAATAACAGAAATGTTGTCTACTATTTTTGATTGGAGTTACGGAAGTGAGAGTTTAAAAAAAAATGGAAATGTAGACAGATTTAAAGGAATAGATAATGACATGTTTTACTAGGTATATCTACAGTAATATTTTTGAATACAATCAATAGGCTCCCCTCTTATGACATGGAACTTAAACATAACTGGCGAAATGTGGGTGTACTATTAGGTACACCTCTGCCCACCCCGGGGATTACAGGCGTATTGTTATGTTATGTTACAATTATTATTTTTAATTCAACATCCCTACACACCACCAGTGTATATTGATACCATTTGAGACGATTACGTTCCGAAGCCACTATTCTTTATAAGACACTAATACTCAACAAAGTCGCCGATAGCAATAACTAAACAGGTTCAAATCATCATCTGCCTTGCCTATTCCAAACTATGTTGAGGCCGGCTTCCAGTCTAACCAGATGCAGCTGAATACCAGCATTTTACATGGAGCGACTGCCTATCTGACCTCCACAACCCTGTTAGTACTGGGTAATACAATACCCCTTGGTAAGACTGGTTGTCACACTTTCGGGCAACTGTCCAAATGACAGCCGGGACCAACGGCTAAACGTGCTTTCCGAGGCACGGAGGAAACTCGGTATAAAATGGGTGGTCACCCATCCAAAGACTAACCTAGGGAAGCGCGGCTTAACCTGAACATTGATCCTAGTGGCAATTATTATTTAGCCACGAGCTCCTCAGTACTACAAACTAAACAGGTTTTAATAACAAACTAAATTACACAGACATATATCACATACATTGCCAATAAATATTTTGTTCCCTATCTGTAAGCAACTCGATACTACTCGAGTAAAGCTCTCGATTTATTGCGAGAATCGAATAATTGATTCCAATCGATGTGGAGGGGATGAATAAATCACCCCTGGCAATGCCCTGGGATTTGAATGACGGAGTCTGATCAAAATATAATAGAATCAAAAATGTCGTGTGTATTCTTTTATATCTTGTTTACTTTTTCGTGTTATTTTATCTTGTTTTGGGTACAGGAATTTGTACGTATGAGTATGCTGAACATTAATTTATACACACATAACATCACGCCGAAAGGTTAAGCAGAGGTACCTAAGAGTACACCCACATTTTGCCAGTTATGTTTAAGTCGCATGTAACAGGGGGCGAGCCTATTGCCATCAACCGGGTAAAAATCCAGACTCCGAGCGTGCTACTGAGAAATTCCTGATGGAAAAATCCAATAAAAATTTGCCCAACCCGGAAATCGAACCCCAGGACCTCATTCTCAGTAGCTCAGTATATTCAATTTTAAATAAAATTATTTTTAGGATCACAGACAACCCTTTGATTCTTTTCACTCTTTTTCGTACCAAAGAAGATCTGAAAAAGATCGCCGATAGCGACAGAATAGCCCGTTGTCAGTTCATGGTCGGGAAATATTTTTATAATCTCATTATTTATTTGGTAATACGGAGCGTATTTTTTGATTCTACATACTTATCATAAACTCAAACTCAATGCATTTATTTTAATTGGACCATTACAGGCACTTTTGAATGTCAAAATACAAAAAAAAAAACTAAGCTACAGTCCCAGTCACAGGGCATAATAACTTGTGAAAGTACTGTAGTTGCCCATTCGAAAGCGCAGATCTCTATGGAGAAGAATAGGCAAGAAAATCCATGGACACTAAATTAAATCAATATGTTGTTACAAAATCTTGGTTACATCATTCAATTCATGTCAAGATTATACATATATGTGAGAACGATGTAGAAAGGCGTGCGAGTACGAACGTCCAGAGTAAAAACTTTTTGCGAAAAAATAACCGATTTCCAAAAAATATTAAAAGAAGTGGAAAATAACCATACTTTCGGAAGTCGGTGACTATTGTTTGTTTCATTGACTTTTTTGGCACCAACTTCCGAAAGTAAAGTTATTTTCCACTTTTTTTTTGTTTTTTTTTTGGAAATCGGTTAAGTATTTTCTTTTTGCAAAAAAGTTTTTATTTTGCCCTTTTTAGCTATCGTATCACACATAAATTCTTGTCAAGTATCAATTTCGCAATTTCTTTTACTTAGATGACATATTTTTTCTAGTTATTTGATTCAAAAACCAAACTACTGAACCGATTTTGATGAAATTTCTACAGGGCCAATCGGGAAGTTGGGGCTGGCCCGCATGCGGCGCACCAGGGAAGCGCATCGTTGTATAAAAACAGTCGACTCGAGCTTCAGCAAAACCCTGACGTACTACAGAAGCGAGTCAACCCCATCAAGATCCTGAACGGATATTGAACGCGAAGGACGCTGTACGATTTCTGCGTATAATCGGCCCACAGACTGCGCGTGTAAAAAGGAGTGCGGTATGCAAGAAACAAGGTTATTTAAACAGCCCGTGAGCAACGTGCAAACCTGCGAACTAGCAATACTTACACGGTCAAAATGTAACAGCTGATTATTTTTTAATAACCGATGAAAAATTTTTGTGTGGGGGGGTTCAGAATGATGTACTGGGTACGTGGTTTCCCTACCACCCCGTACACCCCTTTCGGATCGGACAGGTTTTTTTTAAACATAATTATTGTTTAGTCTAATAAATCGATAAACCAAACATTACTATGTCAATTTCAACGCCACCTCTCCAGTCCTCACATTCTCTAACAACCAGACGAACATAACTTCAAGTTAACTGCAATAACTTACAACTAGTTCTACTCGTCATATGCTGTAATAGCTCTCCTGCTTATCATTGGACAACCGATACACGGCGGCGTAATTGTTTGGGGGCGAAGTGCCCGCTATTAGAAACAATGTATGGTGGGCATGTTACATAAACTGGGATGATGACTATCCCTAAAGAGAGTTCAAATTGGCTATAATGGTTGAGAAGTACGTAGGATCGTGGCTGAGCAATAACAGTTGCACGGGTCGATCTTCAAGCTTAAGCAACGCTTTTTGAGGTTGGTTTGCAGATTGGTGACCGTTGATTACATAGCAAGAACTCTCCGTGCCTCAGAAAACACGTTAGTTAACCGTTGGCACCGGGTGTCATTTGTATAAGGTCTTAGAACTGTCTAAGATATAGGTAATAAGTAGGTAACCAAGGGGTCTCTTGTTACCCAGTACCTATGTGTGGAGGTTAGATAAGCATTTGCTTGATGTAAAATACTGGTGATCAGTTGCATTCAGTTAGACTCTTTGAAGAAATCCAATACTTAAACATACATAATTACATTACATCACATCTGTAGTTCTCGAACAGTTAGGCATTGGTGTACCTAATTACAGTACACCCACATTTCGCCAGTTATGTTTTTTAAGTCCCATGTAAAAGGGGGCGAGCCTATTGCCATCAATCGGGCACAAATCTAGACTCCGTGGCTGACACTAAGAAATTCTTGATGGAAAATCCCAATTTCCATTTCGTCATAGTTGCATAAGTATCTATTATTATTTATTATATTGTATTTATAGGATTGTTGTATGTATCTTTGTATTTATACGTATGTATGTAAGTATATTCTTATATTGTATATTATATTTAAAATAGTTATCTGCTTTATGTTTTATGTATTCCATTTTCTCTTCTTCTTTTACACACTTTGTCTACATCTCTTTTTTTAGTATCTCCTTTCGCAGGTATGCTGGAAGAGATTTCATTAGAAATAAGCGTTACCTTTGTACTCTCTTTTCTGTTCCTTTCTTGATTTCTGTACTTAGTGTTTACATAAAATAGTTAAATAAAAATAAATAAAACACTTTGCTAGACCTGAGAATCGAGCTTAGGACCCATGCTCAGCAGTCACTCACGCTTATAACTATTAGACAAACAGGCAGTCAAAACTAAGAGTAGCTTCCAAACGATAATGCCTCAAGACAACTTCCTCGCCAAAATATCCTTTACCCAAAGCCCGGATAGAAAATGTTACATATTACGACAGTACACTTCAAAACTACCATAGTTTCTCGATATTATCAACCCTATGCTTCGTTAACGGTAATGAAACAAGCCACGATATTATGTTAGTTTATGTACCACGATAAGCCGGCATCCAATCACACGCCTAACTCCCTGGGGGCAACTATTCAATTTTATTTACTCCATCCCAAGAGTATGTGGGTATGTCAGTAGCGATCGCAGGGTGGAGGGTCGTCGTGATCTTGAATTGTTGTTTGTGGTTATGTTTTCCTGTGTTGTCAATTTTCGCCGGAAGTACAATAATCATACTGTTTTAGGAAAAAGCTGTATCTTTTCACTTTACAACTAAAATGAGTGAGGTGGGTTTGAATTATTTGGCCTGCTAAATTTCCACGATTAAATTGGAAAGCCATGCTAGAGGCCTTTGCCCAGCAGTGGGACAGAGGAAGATGAAATATAAAAAAAAATATAAAAAATTAACCATTTTATTTTATTTTCAAAATAGCGGCCACGCATTAAACTTGTATTATCACTACATAGTATAAGACAAAGTCGCTTGCCGCTGTGTGTCTGACCCTATGTATGCTTAGACCTTTAAAACTACGCAACGGATTTTGATGCGGTTTTTAATAGATAGAGTGGTTCAAGAGGAAGGTTTATATGTATATACATATTATAGTAGAGAAAACATTAGTATCTTCATTGCACCCGTGCGAAGCCGGGGCGGGTCGCTAGTTACTCAATAAAAAAAAGTTTTGTAGGAGATTATTCATTTATTTTTCACAACGTGGCAATGCCGCGAGCTTGGGCATTTTTCCTATTGACAACAATGTGGACTAATTTTTCAACACCCTGTAATTCTATTCCATATTTTTATATTTCCTTTATTTATTTCCTTTACACATTGTTTACATTTTTAAATATTTCTTAATAACTCACAAAAAAATAAACATTTAAAAATATAAATATTATTTTAGATCTATTTGTAGTTTGTAAATAAATCTATTTGTAATTTGAAAGTAGCCGTTCTGACCGAAAACACTCGATCTGATTTTGGCCCTCCGAAATCAAAATTATATTATAACTTCAAATGTACGTATTGACTTACACAATGAATTTCTCCCATTCAATAATGTAAAAATAGAAATAGGCCAGAGGGCGACTCATTGTAGACTACCTTTTGCCTGCGACTTTACAAGCGTGCAGGTAGGACATTGCACCAGGAATACGTACTTACAGGATCAAAAGTCCTACCTCCTATATATACGGGGTGTAACATAATAAACGCAAGACCTCTCGTCTTGTGTCTCAGACCATAAAACTGAACCGCTTATGTTCTGTCACTTGGAAATTCACAACTTTTATTTTGTCGCATCATTTCTTATAGAAAGTCCTTTTTGTTTTGCGAATTTCAAGATTCATACCGACTGACAGACGAACGGATATGTAGACTAAGATTCAGACCAACAGATACACAAACAATCCCACAGTTAGACCGACGGAATGACAAAGTTACTTTTCCCTTTATTAATATTTGTACCTCTGGATGTAGACTGTGAACTAAAAATAGCACAATCATTGCTTATAACACCTTTTCCTTACCTTTTTCGGGACAACGAGTTCATTGAAAAAACCTTTAATACTTTTCTAACAAACGTGACTTTGTAGTTTTATAAACTCTGACATATTTTTAGATGTAATCCGCGTAGGAGGTACATAATTATAATTATGTACCCACATTTCGCAAGTTATATATTTTTAAGTCCCATGTGGAAACGAGCCTTGCCATCAACCGGGCACGAACCCAAAATCTGTGGCTGCTACTGAGAAATTCCCGGTGGAAAATCCCAATAACGCTTGCCTTACCTGGGAATTGAACCCACGATCTCAAACTCAGCAGTTCCGATTGTGACCACTACACCGAGGAGGCAGTCTTCAAGTTCTGACTTTTATTATTATATCAGCCCATATGGTCCCAGGGCTGGTTAAAATCCTCCTATCCACTGTTTCCATTTTCACGACTGCTGGCTATATACTCTAGCTAGACCAAGCTCTTCTTTCATAAAGGCGTCTAGTTCGTCTCGCCATCTTCGCCTGGGTCTTCCACGGGCTTTTTTCTTTGGCATCCGTTGCTATATGTGTTGGTGATACTTACAGGTGGTAAAAATAAAATAGCGGACTGTAAATATAGGTAGGTTCGTATATTCGCCTATAAGAACGCGCGCCTCTGGTCCGTGTCGTATGAGTGAATGGTGATGCGTGTTAGCAGCGGCTCTCGGCACCTCGTCTCCCGCTCTCCGCAAGCCGCTGTCGCCCTCCGGTCGTCGCAGTGGCTAACGGTGCTACGTTTTGTCGCCAACAATGTGAATTTTAACCAGTTATTGTCAGTCTTTTAGTGTTTAATTTTTATACTGGTCGTTTACTATCCTAAATTACCAACAATACAGATTTCTCGAATTAAATTGTATAAACTATAAAGCATTCAATATTTGGAATTCACCGCTCGCTGCTGAATCGGTTTCTTCTATGCAAGCGTGGTCCACCCTAAGCCGCATCATCGCTTCACATCAAACGAGTTGCGGCCAAACGCAAGCCTATTTTAGTATAAAAATAAACAGTCTGAAATCGTCGCAGGTCAAACGATGTTTCTGTCTGAAACAGGAAGCTGGGTAATCTTTATACCTGTGATCGTAGGAGCAGAAAAACTATTAATTCCGTAAATAGAGGGTTCCTTGCTAGATGTACTGGCGTCGGTGTGAGCTTGAACGCAGAAACGAGAACAACTAAAGACGATCCTAGACCCAGCAATGGATTGCGATTAAGTGAGCTGATAGAATAAAAATTTTATCGACTGCAATTTGTGGCGTCCATTTGTTACCCATCGTGTGGCGGCACTATAAAAGAAGACAAACTGCAAAACCAATGCAGTAAAATCAGCAAGTATAGACAGCTAGAATCTGAAAGCTTGTAAAAAGTTAACCATTACCTTATTGCAGGGTTGACGGTTGAGTTTCAACTGTCAAGAGCCTGGAATACAGTAACGGACAAGGAAGAAGGTAGAGCGATTTTTCTGCTCATAAACACCCGCCCGCAACAACTTCAGTTTATCGGTGATCATGGTGCTTGCATCAGATAACAATATCGGGAACTCAAAGGAAATAGCAAATATGGTAAATATCCTGTTTTCAGTGTTAATCTTCTTTCTTTATCGTGTGGTTAGTGCCTAACCTGGTGTCAGAGTTTTTATGCCGCCCATGGGCCTCTGACTTGGCTTTACATCTCTCAGGCATGTTGGTTTGCTCACGATGTTTTCCTTCACCGAAGCAAGTGATAAGTATAGGTACAATACGCACATAATTCCGAAAAATCGGAGGTGCGCGACTTGGGTTCGAACTCGAGACCTATGATTTGGCAGTCCAACGGTCACACCACTAGGCTATCACTGCTTACTAGTGTTAATGATAGTGTTAGTCACCATGTCAGTTTAAAAACTTCAGCTTCAACAGGTTCATTTTCCACTAATCTACCGTTCGACTTTTTATGCAAAAATCAATGAGTTTCTTTCGTAGATTCTTCCTTGAATTTTCCTTTTCACCTGACGCAAGAAGAGACAGGACCTGTCCTAACATTTTATCGTCTAAAAGACTAGTAATCCACATTTCTTCGAAGTACTGACTCGCTACGAATAATAAGCAGCACTTCGTAATTTTCCTTTCATTGCAGTGTGGAGATAAAATCCTGAAGTTAGATGTTCTAAAGCTAGATTTTACTAGTTGATATAAATTGGTTTTAAGCTTTATTTGAACAATGCTTTGACATACATTTTTAAAGCCTGGAAGTGATTTTTCCCTTCAAGTTAAAGGTAAACCAAAAAGGCTCTTTTGCAAATCTCGCAATCGAAAATAGTTTTGCTGTAAGAAAACCCTATTCTTGGTGAAGCTCGCCGTAGCACATAATCTATATTATTGCAATTTGTATGTATGTTTTTTTTTATTTTTTGTAAAGAATAAGAATAATGCGAGCCGCCTCAATCGCTTTGACAGAACTATGTAACACGACTGGTTTCTATGTAATTTTATGACTTGCTGACTTGCGACATTGCCGCTTGACGCTGCGGTGGAGCGGCGACCGCAGACCGTAGTAACGTCATCTGCTATCACTAATAGAGCGACAAGACGTATTCTTTTGTTTGACAAATGACTGTCGTGAAACTGAAGAAGAAAAATGCCACTGTCGTAGAAATACGCAACCTCACACGCGTACGGAATATGTGGTTACTTTAGTTAGTAAAAGATCTTTGATAGTCGTTACAGTCAGTGTCCCGAAAGTCTGACAACCAGTCTCACCAAGGGGTATCGTATTACCCAGTACTAACTGGGTTGTGGAGGTCAGATAGGCAGTCGCTCCATGTAAAATACTGGTATTCAGCTGTATCCGGTTAGACTGGCAGACGACCCCAACATAGTTGGGAAAAGGCTAAGCAGATGGTGATGTTAGTTAGTAAAAGTTTCAAGTGATTTCCATTTGTTTTTTCGAGGCATTTTTTTTCGTTTTAAAAGTGAGCAAAAAAGTAAATACAACACATTTGAAAACCGTAAGTTTATTTAATAATCCAACGTTCGTTATATTAGTCACATAATTCACATAGTTTTCTCTTAAAAATAAGTTTCAGAGATCGTAGATTCTGGAGGCGTTTTTTTACTGAAAATGAAACAAAAATGATATTTCAGTGATATTTTTTTTCTTAAACCAGACGTGATATTATTATTTCTAGATATGTATTTTATTTAGATATGTTATCATTAATTATTTGTGATAATAGACTATGCATTCTCAGATATAACATTATTTACACAATCAAATAATAACAAAACGTCTCCAAGAATAAAATCTCAATTAATTTACATTACATTTAATAAGTTTCAGAGATCGTGGATTCTGGAGGCGTTTTTTTACTGAAAATGAAACAAAAATGATATTTCAGTGATATTTTTTTTCTTAAACCAGACGTGATATTATTATTTCTAGATATGTATTTTATTTAGATATGTTATCATTAATTATTTGTGATAATAGACTATGCATTCTCAGATTTAACATTATTTACACAATCAAATCATAAAAAAACGCCTCCAAGAATAAAATCTCAATTAATTTACAAATATTTAAATTGATATGGAAGAGTTTGTCTATAAATTCTATAATTATTATAATAACTATTAATAACTGTTGGCATCCTTCGAATTTACAATTTATTTATAGTCTTTGGAACATTTATTTACATTATCACACTGGATTTGATCCGTATGCTATCTCTCCGGCATCTGAAACAAAAGAGATATTATTTTAATTGCTGGTTTCTGTCGTCTGTCTATTTGGTGTCGGCGCAGTATGTCTTCCTCTTACACACTTCTCTATTAGTCGTCATCTTAGAAGTAATTCCTAGCCCCCTTCCTTTCGTTACCATTCATTAGTAGAACCAAGCGTATGATAACACAAATAAATAAGAAATTAAGTGGTTAGAAAAGGTAAATTAACCATTTACAAATAATCTCGACGTTGTTGAAGCGACTGAACTCGCGTACCTAAGGCATCTGTCTCACCGACGGGGAAGCAATTATAGTAGAAGCGTTTTAAACTGGCAAAACAGAATACAAAGCAATATAGGGCCTGTGTATTATGATCCGCCTGTGATATGATTTATAGCGACTGTTAATTTCGGGTAGCGATAGCTATCATTTTCATTTGCGAGTTTTTGGTACAAGTTCACATTCGAAATTCGTAGTTAAAGCGATTTGACTATAGTTATCGACTGTTTTCTCGCTCAAAAAACGTTACAGTTTTTTTTTTTTTAAATAATGTTATACTCGTATTCATATTGATCGCTGACGTTTCACTTCGCCGGCGAGAACTCTGTGAAACATCATCATTCCCCGACCCTTATCCCAATTTATTTGAGGTTGGCGCAGCATGTCTTCTTCCATACTTCTCTATTACTCATCATTTCAACAGTCACTTCCTTTCTAACCATATCATCCTTCACAGAGACCTTCCAGGTCCTTCTCTGTTAAGCCATCCAAATTCATACTCAAACCTTTCCTCCCGATATTTTCCTCATTTCATACGAGAACTCAGTCTGACGAGTTACTCGTTTATAGTTCCTAACGTTTCTCGCTTATCGCTGACGGTGGGACAAACGTTGAACTCGCGTTAAATACACTGAAGTATTGGTTTCGGGGCGCTACAGCGGCAAACAATAGCTCTGGCAGATTTGAGGTCAATAGCTTTAGATATTTATTGGAACTCTGTCTACAGTTAATTTTGGTGGAGTGACGATTGTTTGGTTAATTTGAGATGATAAGTGGTTTGTTTTCGGTTAATAATGTTATTATTTCAACAAATCTGTTCGGGAGTTTGACGTCATGCTAATATGATTGCGATGTGTCAAAATACAAATCAAGAACTATTAATGAGATATTAGTACATGTGTACGTACATAGGTATCGTTTTCAATATTCTTAGTTAAAACATAGTAGTATTTTTTGGAGTTAAAACATATTAACTCTACTTGATCTTAGAAAATTAAATTGGTGTATTTTTTGAAGTTGAGTTTGATGATTTTTTGGCAAATTTGAGAACCATAGTATATGTTCTTAAAGTGTTATGATCCAACGTAAACCAACTCGTTATCTCAAGAACATGTAAAGTTAACCCCTACCTATCTTGCCAACGGTTTCCTCTTTTTACCAGAACAGGAACTATTCTTGTTAAACTCCTGCATCTTTATCTAAGCGTGTCGATTGCAATCTAACTCCTGCTAATCTGGGAATAGATCTTGCACCAAATACTCTCAGCTGCTCTTTCCTCTTACCACATTCTCAGTTACTCGCCTCCGGGATGCTGTATGTCTTGCTGCCCCTACCAGCGCCTCGCGGGGAGGTTCAGCCTCAAGTAGTGACTCTTACCATATTCTCAGCTATGGCCGGTGGGCTGTACGCTGACTTGTGTGGCACACTACTCGCCTCCCGGATGCTGTATGTCTTGCTGTCACTCGACTCCAGCACAACTCGGGGAGGCTCGTTATCTGGACAGGAAAATCAGTGATAACAATCCACAGGAATAAAAGAACGGGATAGAAAAAAATATGGTGACCATTTTTTTTTTGTAGCCTGTACGTCCCATTGCTGGGCCAAGATCTCCCCCTACCCCTCCCGGTACTCTTCTTCTGCGCCATCTCGAACCAGCCATCGTGATGCGCGTCAAGATAATCCCGCCACCTCTTGTAAGCTATTAATTCGTAGAGTAGGCCATGAGATTTGAATTAATAATTATCCGGAGCAACCTAAATAAACACTTGACAGCAGTAACGAGCAAATCTGGTCAACATGCTGCCTTCAGAGGTACGATCTGCAGGTGTCGAAGATCTACATAATTTGTCGTAAGAAACCAAGAAAATAAAGTCAAAGCTGGGAGCAGAAAAATTACTATTTTATTTGCCACAACCTGGGCGGTCTAGCTTACTTATTGACTAGCTTTTTTATCCGGCGAAGAAGGTGACCATACTCACCAGCCTTAGGGTTCAGTATGTCAGGCTTGGTCTCCAACTTGTCTGCGGGCGCAGGGTACGCGATGAGGAACCTCCTCCCCTGCGCGTCCACCTGGACAACGCTCTGTGAGGGTCGCTTACTGCTGGTCGTGGTCTCACCTCGCCTGGTAACAATAAACATGACATAGCATTACGCCTGTAGTCTCCGAATAGTTAAGCAGAGGTCTAGCTTAGTACACCCACATTTTCCCAGTTATGTTTAACTCTCATGTAATAGGCATAAAATACATAAAACGCGAAAGCCGAATGGTACGGTTAATGGCATATCAGCCTCGGCTTGGCAAGACCGTCGACCTACACCAGAAATGGCTATTGTGACAATTACGTCGAGAAGATAACAGCCTCAATTCTTTACTTAGGTACATGATAATTTATGACATTTCGGTGTAAAAATAATTCCAGCCTAGATAAAAATGGATCTACTGATGAGAACCTCAGAAACTATTGTTCTGGCACTACCTATAATACTATACGTACTTAAAACATAACATTACGCCTGTACTCCCCCAAGGGTCGGGCAGAGGTGTACCTAATAGTGCACCCACCGTTCGCCAGTCATGTTTTTAAGTCCTATGTAATAGGGGGCGGGAATATTGCCATCAACCTGGCACAAAACCCGACTCCGTGGCTGGTACTGAGAAATTCCTGATGGGAAAAACCCAATAACACTTTGCCCGACCCGGGAATCGAACCCAACACCTCATGCTCATCGCACTTACATTTCCACTCCTTGCGTACTCATACTGTCACTATTTACAACAGTCAATTACTAGACATTGTATTACAGTTACTAGGAACAATTTACATCGATTCTGTACCAAATACGTAGTATATACAAATAAACCAAATTAATATGTATAAAACGAAACACCATACAATACAGAATCATTGATGTTATGTGAAATAATACGATTAGTATGCAAGCAATGAAGAAACCATACATTGTATACCATACAAATTATCTTATTGGAATAACACAATAACATTTGTGTATTGTGTTGTAATTTACTTCCGTGTTTAACTATAAATAGATAATATATTATTCGCATATATTGGACCAAAGAAACGGTGGATGGACTGTGTGAAGGATGATATGGCTAGAAAGGAGTGATGCTGAGATGAAGAGTAGTTATCTAATATAGAACTATGGAAGATGAAGACATGCTGCGCCGACCCCATATGAGTTGGGATAAGGGCAGAAGAATGCTGATGAATGGTAACATTAAACACCGTCACCATCACGCCAAGGGAAGAGTTAGGCAGACGTGTACCCAATTATGGTACACCCACATTTCGCCAGTTATGTTTAAGTCCCATGTAATAGGTGGCGAGCCTATTGCTATCAACCGGGTACAAATCCAGACTCCGTGGCTGCTACTTAGAAATTCCTGATGGTAAAACTCAATAACACTTTGCCCAACCTGGGAGTCGAACACAGGACGTCATGCTCAGCATTCGCGCCACCGACCACTAGACCAACAACGCAGTCGGATATAACGTTGAAAACTTCTTAAAACTGATAGATGAAAGTGTTACTTATTACTTTTAAACTGATTGCGTAAGATCTTACCCTAAACAGGGTTCATTAACACGTTTCATCAAAAAGTTTAGCAACAGTTTATCGGCCCACAAGACCCATAGAGAAGCCTTAATGAAAGCAAAGACACTAGACCTCTAACCACAAACTCCCCAGCTTTCCAAAATACTATTTAAGACTATAGCGACCTCTGCCGGCCTTACTATAAAACGTATGGTCTGCACAGAACTTGGCCGGAGTCGGCTGGCTAAGCGCCAAGGAAGGCATTTACCGAGACCTTATCTTAGATAACAATTGACTAATAATAAGGCTATTTCAAGAGATCTCGGTGACTGTGGTTGCTGCAGGGGTAATGCAGGTTTTTGGGGTAAGCACTAGTTATGGTCCAGAGAAAATTACCAAGGGGTATCGTAGCCTAGTCTCTAAGAGAGGGAGTGGGCTATCCACCACGCGAGTCCATCCACCAGCTAAAATGAAGCATGGTCAAGGCATGTCATTAAGAGGTCGGTTCTGATAGTCACGAAATAAAACACTACTTTACGAAGAGCCAGGACATTAAGACAGCCCCATTTTCATTATTAATGTGTAAAAAATCTCCATAATATTTTGTATAAGTAATAGAGATAATATTATTCAAGTTTTGTTTCATTCACTGAACTGACAAAGTAGTTTTGTGGCCGCAAGCGCGTGTGTGCTGGGTAAACGAGATCCTGGGTTCAATTTCCAGGTACGTCAAAGTGTTATTGTTGATTTCCATCAGGAATTTCTCAGTACGGATTCCAGGTTTTAGCCCAGTTGAAGGGGTCAACACCTGGCGATTACGCGCATCCCACCATGCAGCGCCTGGCAAAATCAAAGTACCAACCAACATTACCTAAACAGTCTGCTATTTGTTTACTATTTTATTTATACGAATACATCGTTTGAAGACCGTTGCAAATAAAACATTAGTTTATTTCATGTTTAGTTGTACTTATCGTTTTTTATTTTTATTTTAACAACGTTCGCATTCTAGTCTTAATCTGTTACGAAATCTACACTTTTTTGCAACTTTTAGGCTTTGATTGTCACTGAGATGAGATTAAGTGAGATTTTGGACGCTTTTTAATACGGGACTTCAGCTTAAAATATTAAATGTGAACACCTCACTAAGTTGTAGAAGACATACTAAGTTATTCACTGGTTACTACACGACTAAATGGTACCTAAGTTCAGCCATATTCCATTGATGCAAACAGCAAACTACTTCTTAGTCCAATAGGTGTCCCTTAACACTCATAGAGAGTCAATAAATAATAAGTTTTGAATTCAAACCTGCCAGAGTTGGGAACTTCCAAGTTTACATACACTTAGTTGCATACGGGAAGCTATCTATGCATGTGTTTGAACAGAATTACATATATTGGTCTTATCTGAGATGAGATATCTTTGTTTTGAATTGCAAAATGCAGGTGTAACTTCTGTGTGATTTTTTTTAGTTTTTTGTACTAAATAGCTCTTAAACCAGGAAAAAAGTTGGTTCAGTGGAACCGATACGGACAATTTGGGGACAAGACTGCGGACACCGGATGCTGACATATAGGGTGTAAAAGTGCGCTGGGTGCTGGAATGATTTTTTTTTGGGGTGATAAATCACGTTTTACGGTAGGACTCAATGTACCGCACCCAAAATAATGTGCTGATGAATGCATTGAATAAATAGTACGGGGCCATGGAGGTATTTCAGTTGAGTTATAACATTAAAAAATTGTATTAAAAAATATATGAAAAAGTTGAAACTTTGACCTCCAAAATCTCCGTAACTAGAAGCTTCCCAGATATGGTCCAGAAAAAACAATTGATAGCAATGACGGAGAGAAAAAGTACCTTTCAGCTTCATTAAGGGTATTTTTGCCTTTATAACGTACTGGAGTATCCGTCAGTGTCTGGCATCCGAAGACGATTCGCAATCTGTCTCAACACTCATCATTTGCCTAGCCTTTTCCCAACTATGTTGGGGTCGGCTTCCAGTCTAACCGGATGCAGCTGAATACCAGTATTTTCCATGAAGCAACTGCCTATCTGATCTCCACAACCCAGTTAGTACTGGGTAATACGATACCCCTTGGTAATACTGGTTGTCAGACTTTCGGGTCACTGACTACCTGTAATGACTGTCAAAGATCTACAATTGACAGCCGGACCAACAGCTTAAAGTGCTTTCCGAGGCACGGAGGAAACTCGGTATGTGTGGGTGGTCACCCATCCACGGACCAACCCAGAAATTGAATCTGTCTCAACACTACCGACTCTTAAAAACACGTACGAATCTATTTCGCCAAATATTAAGCAAGACTTAAATTAATGCCTAATATTATTGTTTGTTGTAATTTCAATTCTCAGCTCCGAGCGTTAACAATCTATCAGAGTGCTGTTATTTACGCGTCACCAATTGTTTGTAAAAACGGGTAGGTAATATTATTTATTATATATATAGAGTTAAAATTTATACTTACTTTCTCACAGCCAGAACGACGATGGCGCCTGCCGCTGTAAGGATAGCAGCAAGTCCCGCGAACGCAGCCGCCGTAGGAAACTTGGTCTCCGCTCGAGTGGTGCTCTCTGCGTCAATAAAAACATTATATTATTAACTTAAACATAACATAACATAACGCTTGTAATCTTCGTGAGGTTACGCAGAGGTGAACCTAATAGTTCACCCACATTTCGCCAGTTATATTTAAGTCCCATGTTATAGTAGGCGAGCCTTTAGCCATCTATCGGGACAATACACAAATCCCTAATGGAAAACCCTATTAACACTTTGCTCGACCCAGGAATCGAACCCAGGACCCCAGGTTCAGCAATTGCGTTTGTCTAGTATCTTGTATTTGCGGAATTAAAACTAAATATTCTTGCATAACGTTTTATTATAATGGATTTTCGCAAAGTAGGCGTTACTTTGTTTCATCTTATGTAGGAGACAGAAAAATAAAAAAATCTGCGTTTATAAAGTATACGGCTGTTTATGTACTACACATTTATATAGCACCTATGTACGTGTTATTATATTTATATATCGGTTTAAAGAAATTTATTTCTCAAAAAGAACATACATAGTTCACTTATATATGAGAAACTTAGCATAAAAACTTAAGACAACAACAACACACACACGACACACAACAACACACTCACTTACTTACTTACAATATATACATATATATATATATTTGTATTTATATGCATTGTATTTATTTTACATGATAAGTAGTAAATAACTTGTATTATATTAAATTTTGTTTATTAATTGCAGTACACCACTGACTACCCCCTCTTTTTTCTATTTCATGTTCGTACAGTCTATCCAAAGGTTGTCTGGAAGAGATCGCTATCAGCGATAAGACCGCCATTGTAACCATAAAATTATCAATTTTTGTAAAACCGTTCTGTATCAATTTTGGTGTACAATAATGTATATACTATTCTATTCTATATAAGTAATAATATCATCGCGTATTCCATCCTATGTCATTCGAAATTCAATAGATCATAATCTAAACAAAATAAAACCCCTTCCCAGAACTCAATTTGCCTTATGAACCTTATACTCTCAATAAACATCGAATATTTTCTTGTATATATTGCATTACGAGTAGTGAAAGCGAAGTTATTGTACAATAACAAAGACATAATAAGTAACTGATATTTCACAACGAATATAAAATTCTGATTCACGGATTCTACGAAACAGAAACGTTCACAAGATTCTTTCTTTAACCTGTCTTTGGAAAACGTTTACTACTACTAGTTTCGTTACTTTGGCATTAAAAAAAAAACTGTTTCATCTATCTTGTGGATGCTTAAGGGCCAAGCCAACAAGACAAGAGAAGCAATCAAATTCAAAGCGTTTTGTGCTACCACCGGTATCGGGAAGAGGGTCAAAGCTCCCGTCAGCCAGGGCTCCAGAGAGAGGTCAACCTCCTTAAATACGAGCCGTCTCCAGAAGTACCGCTTTCTGAATCAGATCAGAGGATTCAAGGCTAAGCAGAACCAAACCAAAGCTGAGTCAAACTATTGCCTTGAAATATACCTCGATATCTCTAGACATTCTGGAAAGCGAACATACAGCAAATATTGAATGAATCTGATTGAATAAATATCGATTTTAATTAATCAGTTACATTTTATTCCCATTGTTTTTGACAAAAATTATAAGTGGAATTAAAAGTAAACAACAATTTAAATCTATTTTGGTTTTTGTACGCCAACTTTCACCAACCGGGTCGGATTTGCCCAAAGGGCCAATACATTTTTGACTACGGGATATTTACTGTTTATCTTCTTTATCTTGTTGTTACTGGTTAGTGACTAACCTGGTGTCAGAGTTTTTATGCCGCCCATGGGCCTCTGACTTGGCTTTACATACCGTCGAGAAATATCTCTCAGGCATGCTGGTTTATTATTAAATATTGAATTCCCGATATTTTGGCGCCGCGCCATGATCGCGTTTCAAGTGTGAGTGATCATGTATGTGACCAAGTCAATTTAAAAAAATATACTATCACTTACGGGATATCTTCCGTGATTAAGGCTGGCAAGAGAAGCTATTGATATAATATCAAAACACAAATATTTCAATCGAGAGGAGGCTTTCAAATTGTCAATAAACATTAATCGCGGAAGTTATCCCGTAAGTGATAGTGTAAGTTCAGTTATAAACTGTGAAAGCTTAAAACAGTGGTTTTTCATTATTGTGTTGCCAATAGATACTCGCTTTGCCTAATCTTTCTAATTACAAGTTTAGATTATCTACCCGAACTGAGTGAAATGGACTTAAAAAAAAACAATTTCTGTAATCGATTTCCCTACTGCCTCCAAAAATGCTTTTATTTAACGAAAAAATGTTCTATTGCCGACAAAATCGCTTTTGAACTAAATATTTTTTAAATCCAATTGTTGTTCGACTGCTTTCATTTGCATTCTTGTTCAATTCGATTTACGACTTCGATAACTGATGTTAAAAATGTGAGCTATTCCCAGAACAATGACGATTGTTAGTTTATTTTGACAACAATTTCTTTATGTACTTATTATACCTTATGTATTTATTCGTTTATACACTTTATTTATTATTATTATTAAATGACCGTGGCATCACTTTGGGCCCTATCAGAATACCAGCGCTGTGACTTTTTCTAATGTTACAGCACCATGCTGAGATAGGTGCCTTTTGGCCTCGTACAGGACCAGTTTAGTTAGTTTTATTTTAATCTGTTTTTAAGTTTTCTTTTTTTTTTAATCTTCGTTTTACTGTCGAAATACCACTTTGTTTTGTCCGGTGCGGGACGGATAAATGCTTTTTCTTTCTTTCTTTCTTTCTTTCATGTACTGTGAAAATTTAGACCAAATGAGTGTTCTCTTATAGTTACCTAAATACAGCGTGTATCAGAATGACCATACGGTCAACAAGGGTGTAAATAGATGAAAGGCACCTGTTCTTCACGTCAGTGCGATCATTCTTTATTCTGGATCATACCTGGTACTACGTTTCATTGAGTTTTACCGTAAAACATCACCCAAAAAAATCGGTTTCCAGCAATATTTTTTGCGTAGGATTACTTAATTTGATGTATAGAATGCTTGGTTTAAAGCTTCGTGAAGGGTCCGTTTACACCTTGTATTTGAGGATATGATTCTTATCAACAAATTGAACAACTTTCTCTAACGGAGCAACAACGCAACTGCGAACAAATAATAATCAACTGTCTCATACAAAACATCCATATCTACTCGATCCAAATGTACAGCTGATTATTTTATCACGTTTCATTGGGAAAGTTGTTCAGTTTGATGGTCTGACCCATACCCTGAAATATGAGCACACCTATCTCTACATAGTATAAAACCGTAGTGAAAAACAGTAGTAGTGAGCCGTGATAGTCTAGTGGTGTGACCGTTGGAATGCCAAGTCACAGGGCTCGAGTTCGAACCCAAGACACTCACCTCTGATTTTTCGGAATTATGTGCGTATTGTACATATAATTATCACTTGCTTCGGTGGAGGAAAACATCGTGAGGAAACCAGCATGCCTGACAGATATTTCTCGACGGCATGTAAAAGCCAAGTCAGAGGCCCGTGGGCGGCATAAAAACTCTGACACCAGGTTAGGCACTAACCACACGTTAAAGAAGAAGTATAAAATAAAGTCGCTTCCCGCCGTCTGTACGCTTAGATCTTCTAAACTACGCAACGGATTTAAATGCGCTTTCTTTCAATAGACAGGTGTGATACATGCATTTATAAGAGAAAACATATGTATCTACATTGCGCCCGTGCGAACCCGGGGCGGATCGCTAGTGCTGTATTAAACCTCGTGATTCCTAACAGCAATCCGCAGCGGCAGCGCCTTAGGCCTCTGCCTCTAATTTTGCGGGCAGCTTGGCGGCGGCGGCGGCGGCGGCGGCACCGTTTGGCTGTAGTGCACCGCTCGCTGCCCGCAAAATTCGAGGCAGAGGCCTTAGGGTTCAACCTCATATTTCAGCACAGAATCGCACTTTACCATTTTCCTATCCTTTTCTGTCGCTCAGAACCGTCATTTGCTCGAGAGAGAAACGAAGCGGGAATGCTTTCGCATGCGGCAGCATTGGCGATGCGGTCGGCAGCACGCTCTGTTTGCTTCAACCCTTATTGCAATATCAGACCGCAGCGAAAATGATGATTTTTTTTATTGAAACTTGATGTTTACTGTAGATAGTGGCATTGCTACATGTTGTCGTTTTCATGGAGTGATGTCTCTATGTGGTTTCTATGGAAACTAGTCGTGTTGTTCTCGCTGTGGTCTGTTATTGGGATTGGACGGCTTGGCTGCTGTGGTTTCCTGTTGCAGTCGTTTCGAAAGTGTACCTTATAGGTTAAGAATCTGCCAGATCCAAACGAAAACGTTTTCAAGTCTTAATGAGTTTTTCCATCTGGAATTTTTCAGCGGTAGCCTAGAGCCTGAATTTAAATCTTTTTGATGCCTATAGATTCGATCGTTACAGGTGTTTCACACGTCTGCCTACCTCCGTGGCAAAAACAGGGGTATATTCCTCAGTTACTTTCAAATTGACTGAAGCACGGTTTTTCAAAAAAAATGATTTCAAAATTCTGCTACCAAACGGTTGATTGGATCTGTAGTCGTATAGCTTAAAAGTCAGGCAGAATCCGACATTTGACCCCGTTTGAACCACAATTCAGTTGTCAATGAATGACGGGAACATTTTGACATTTATAAAGGTCAAAAGTTCGAACGAACAGACCTAAGGACGTGTCAACTGTCAATTTTAAAAGGATGTCATGGATCGATGTTAAAATGGGGAATAGTGAACTAAGTGAAATCGTTTTTTTTTTTCGGATTTTGATATAAACCAAATTTTTTATTAAAGGTGTTGACTTATACGAGAATTCGATGTCGCACAACATACTTCTAGCAACGACCCCAGGCCCTAGCACGTGGTGTAAACGTAACGTAAATACGTCGTAATACCACCTCTAATTTTATATTTTACATAATTTCATATCATTTTTGTAGCGGTTCATAGAAGACACCTACTCTTCAAATTTCAACTATGTGGTGTCAACAGTCTCGGAGTAAAATGTCTGTGGCATACGGACGGACAGGCAGACAGACAGACGAACAGGGCGAATCTATGAGGGTTCCGTTTTAGCCATTTACGCTACGGAACCCTAAAATGGTGATGATTGCATGCGATGACGTTCCAAGAAATATGATTCTTACAAAATCTTTAAAGCGATACGCGCAAAATATTAGGCACAAATTTTATTTACCTTTTCCCTGAATTGGAACTGTTACCCAACTACCAGACTAGGCCATTAATTAGCGGGTCCGTTACGATAAGATCACCTTCAAAATACAAGGGGAAAAAAACAGAATTTGATAAAATACCTGTTATCTACTGGTGTTGATCTTAGCACTAGTAAAAGTTTCTAGTACCTAAGCAGCTAATATGGTGCATAATTACAACAGGGCGGATAATGTGGTTATTTTATTCTACCAACCATAAATATTTGTTTTGACTTGAGCTTCTGCCGTTTAGTTCAAACACAATGAGAGTTCGTCTTCTGGTTAACGTTTAAGTTAGTTTAAGAAATACTAGCGACCCGTCCCGGCTTCGCACGGGTGCAATGTAGATACTACTATGTATTATGCATATAAACCTTCCTCTTGAATCTCTCTATCTATTAAAAAAAAACCGCATCAAAATCCGTTGCGTAGTTTTAAAGATCTAAGCATATGTACATAAGGACAGACAGCGGGAAGCGACTTTGTTTTATACTATGTAGTGATATTTTTCTTTATTCAGTAGGCAGCGGTAGCTCGCGCGGTAAAGACAATGAAACAAATAAAGTCACCGTTTTCCGAAAGTAAAGTAATTTTTCACCTTTTTTTGTGTTTTTTTGGAAGTCAGTTGTTTTTTCTTTAATCTCTACACACATACGAAAAAAAAGTGACAATTTCATTAATTTTTTTATTTCATTCAGTTAGTTGACGGGCCGGACAAAGAAGTATTATAATATTATACAGTAAATGGACTGTGAAGTTCAGCTAGTCAGTCGCTTCATATAAAATACCAGTTTTTAGCTGCATACGGTTAGAATGGAAGACGACTGCAACATACTTAAGAAAAGGCTAGGCAAGCGATGATGATGACTTGATAGACTGATGGCGACATATATGTACGTGAAAATGCTGGGTTCACGTGATCACGAGCAAAGCCGCTGGTAAAACTTCTAGGCTATAAAGCTAAAGTTGGATGAGCGACTGTTTACGTGCAAGTCCAAGTACTCGTAAGGACCTTTAAGACGCGTTTTATTGTGATGGCGGACCATCTGAACTTAGCTTAAGAGCGTGCTTGGGTTTAGACACATTCAGTTTCTTTATTTCTATGTTTTTTTTTAGTTGTAGTCATACTAAGAAACGTATTATTAGTTAATTTACAGAATAAAGAAAATGATAAGGAATTTGAGTATGAATCCACAGACATGTAGTTGGAATGCCAAGCTAAGACAGAAAATGTAGGCGTTTTTCGAATGTTTAGATGTCATGGTGAATTAAATATCAGTGGCATGTACCAATATACCGGACTATGACATAATACGGGGTGGAAGTGACACCAAAAAAAAATCAGCTGTTCCATACATTTTGACCGTGTAAGTGCACTTTGTAGAAAACAGCAGATTTATTTTTTTTATAACCGACTAAAAATTTCAGAATGATGTACTGAGTATGTGGCTTTCGTTTTCGAAGTCCCTTCTACCTTGTATAATGTATAGTAAAATCAGCCAAATCCGCAACCAGTCTGGTCCGATCGATATCATCGCACCTTTTACACCTCGTTATAATTATAAAGTTTCCTCCTATGAAAATTTTATCAATTATCACAAACATCTCTATGTAATACGGCTGTATAAGCGTTGACGGTGGAAATCAGAAATGTCGTACGGGACATTACGTGTTGTTGGATTTTCAAATTTCGGCACTGAGTCGAACGATGAAAATCACACTTGTAATTTTAGAAAGTAGTCTTCCTTCTTTATCGTATGCTTAGTGCCTAACCTGGTGTCGGAGTTTTTATGTCGTCCATGGCCCTCTGACTTGGCATTACATGTCGTCGAGAAATATCTCTCAGGCACGCTGGTTTGCTCACGATGTATTCCATCACCGAAGAAAGTGAAAGTAGAAAGTAGGTAAAGCGACCATCTAGTCTCAAACCCACAAGTCGGGGCTGTTACCACAAGAGCACTACTGCTCACTCTCTGTCTCTTTTAAAACCTCTCAGTCACTCTCACCTGCTCTCTTCTCCGCATCTCGAAACACAAGGTCTCTCAGTAGCACAGGATCCGAAGCACCCTTACTGTTGCGGGCTGTCACCGCCAGCTCCTCATCTTCCCCCAAAGATTCCACCGCTGACCAGCTTATGTTGAACCAGACTATTAGATCTGGGAAGAAAAGAACTTGTAAGAACACTTGCTTTTTCACGCGGATTCGGTCGCGTTATAATAATTAATGCCAGTATTTTACATGGAGTGACTGCCTATCTTACCATAACTCAGTCAGTTCTAGGTAATACGATACCCCTTGGTAAGTCTGATTGTCAGACTTTCGGGCCACTGACTATCTGTAACGACTGTCAAAGATCTACAAATGACAGCCGGGACTAACGGCTTAACGTGTTTTTTAAGTCACGAAAGAAACTCGTTATGTATGTCCTCCACAGACCAACCTAGGCACGCGGGGCTTAACCTGAAGATGAGGCTGTTGTTAGTTAGCCACGAGCGACTTTCCTCATTGTTGAAAGAAAAAAAAAATAGCTAATAGAACTGTAGATAATAGTGACCTAGTGATAAAACCCAATAGCAGTTAGTCCGACTAAGGGATCGAACTCAACCTCTTTCTTAACAATCACACTTGCGACCACAGGCGCCCTAGCACGAGCGCGCTGTGTAAACGTTACGTAAATAGATCCATTTTAAAATGAAAAAACACGTTTCACTTTTAAGAACTTATTCACATCTATGGATGGTACAGATTGTGCTTGTTGCAAACAATTGAACTAAAATGCTGTAGCATAATTATATTTTCGATTCAAGAATCGACGTATGTATTTATGTACGTTATGTTTACATCGCGCGTTCGCGATAGGGCCTAGGGTCTCGTTATTTCTGGGGTTACATGTTTGAAATAATATTGAAGTCGTCCATACCTAATTGGTTGTTATTATAACAAACATGATATTTTGAAAATACGAAAACAATATTTCAATATCTCTTTATTTTTGTAAGCCCCAAAGAAAATAATAAAAATGCATTGTCACGTCTGAATTTAATACACCCAATATTTGATTACATTTAAAACAGAATAAATGAAACCCTATTATTTAACAAGACACTCTGTCGGATATTTCATTTCATCTCATTATTGTAAAACGGACATTTTGACATCAATGTCATATTGATTTTGGTATATAAAACCAATTACTGGCATACGACGCCATTTTAAAATTTAAACGTGCATTTTATTACTGTCCTTTCATGGATATTTTATCTCTGGTTTTGCATCAACGTGTCCTTTTTCTAGTTGAGGAGCTCGAAGCTAAATAACAATTTTCAAGGGGAAGCCGCTCTTGCCACGGTCGGCCTGTAGATGGGTGACCATCCTTTACATACTGAGTTTCATCCGTGCCTCGGAAAGCACGTTAAGACGTTGGTCCCGGCTGTCATTTGTAAATCTTTGACAGTCCTTACAGCTAGTCAGTGGCCTGAAAGTCTGACAACCAGTCTTAACAAGGGGAACCGTATTACCCAGTACTAACTGGGTTGTGGAGATTGCTCCATGTGAAATACTGGTATTCAGCTGTATCCGCCCAATCGGTTAGACAGGACTCCAACCCTAACATAGTTGGTAAAAGACTAGGTAACTTTATTCTCATCGTCTTAAGGTTTATATCAAAGATAACACTGTGAAAGAACTGTACAGGTAGGCGGCCGTTATTGCATTTGGAATTCGAAGTTCCATTTTTGAATGGTTCGGTTTGAAACTCGTTCGGTGCAATGCGCATCTTATTTTTATGGCCATCGATATTTTATGTTTGCGAAGATGTGTGCATGTTCAGAATGATGTACTGAACTATTTTCCACTTCTTATGTTAGATATTAAAGGGGGAAGGGACATTTTTTTCAGCTTTAGAGCCAAATTATATCTCACCAACCATTGACTTAGGAAAAAAATTTTTTTAGGAAACTCATTATGATCTTTCCACACATTTATATCCGTAGATTTTTTTCAACTCTCAGTTACATGTATGGATTACCCCTATTTTTTATGTCTTCATGATTTCACATAACTTTTGTGTAGCGGTTCATAGAAGCCACTTACTTTCCAAACTTCAACTGTGTGGTGCCAACAGTCTCAGAGTAAAATGGCTGTGACAAATGGACCAACAGATAGACAGATGGACAGGGCGAATCTACAAGGGTTCCGTTTTAGCCATTTGGCTTCGTAACCCTAATAAGTTAGTGTATCTAAGAAAGCAGAATTAACTTACCAACAAAATTAGCAGTGGTATTCCCCAGCACCCTCGTGTGTTCCCCCATCACGTCTAACGTAAAGTGTTGGTTCAGGCCCCCGTCGTACCCCGCCGCGCATTTGACTGAGAGATGTGGCTCGTTGCGCAGGAGCAGCCGCTTGGCTGTGCAGTTCCGTGGGGGTGACGGCCGAGCTGTGGAAAAATTGGGTTAGAAAATTGACATAATTTTTCGCCGTGTTGTTGGTTCGTATGGTTTCGGGGTGCTGTAGAGGTTGCCTCGGTTCTCAGCGCGTCTACCTTGTTTACTGTAACATGAACCGACGACATCTATGCTGTTATCAGGAAAAATGCTGCATCCTTATTAAGCAGAACGAGGGCTAGCACGAACAGCATACTGAAAATTCTAGCTGAAAAACACGATGCACCAATACTGAGGCATTCTGTCCAGTTGTTAGTCCGGCTGGTATGGATGGATCGATGGATGGATGGATGGAGGATGTTATTATTACTAAAATTCCTTAGTTTGATAAGTTTTTTCTTTTACTTATAAATTAATTAAATTAAAATTGTAGAGATGAACATTCACTAGTTACAATGTTATTCAGAATTGGGAAGGCCGAACCATGCGTATCATGGTCTAGTATAGAATGCTCGTAATAAATAGCAAATACTGAAGGAAATATTGAAGTAATTAAAAAACCATAAAAAATACTTAAGAACATACATCGTCGTTAAACTGCAGGAGATTCCCATGCAGGAGGTTTTTGTAGACTACCGTTACAGAGAAACACATCACAGTTTTATTTATCCCTCATGTAATTTGTTCCCATTTCGTACCTTACTTACTTAACAAACCAACGAAAGTCACAAACAAGTTTTTTTTTAATGAACAACCAATTTGTCCTCATTATCAGATAAACAAACTCTCAGTTTCAGCATAAAATTAAAGGAAATTCCCTAAAATCTTCACCCACCCACTCAATCAATTCAACTTCGAAATAGAAATCTCAACCGCCACCAATTTATCAAACTTCATCAGACAGACTTTGGCAGATAATTCCTAGAAACTAAGGTACAGTCACGACCACCAATATTTGGCATTTGGCAACATTTCTTGTGAAAACTTTTCACCCATAACATAACGAAAACACGCCTGTAATCCCCGAAAGTAGAACACCTAAATTTCACCAGATATGTTTTAGGTACCATTTAATAGGGGGCGAGCCTATTGCCATCAACAGGACACAAATCCAGACTCCGTACAGAGGAATTTCTCAGTACCAGACTACTGAGAAATTCCTGAAGGAAAAACCCAATAACACTTTTTACCCGACCTGGGAATAGAACCCCTTAAAGTTGGTTTTAACCGATCAAAATTAGTTTTGACGGATTAACAGTTTTAACTGTATAATAAATAAAAAGGTGTGCTCGCGACTGTACCATGCCTAGTGTAAATTAATAATTTCACCAAGTTAATTAAAACATTCCAGTTTTCCTAAATTGATCGGTGACCCGAGTTCGAAGGCTCCGTTTTAAAATACGGTCGAAGTTTCGCAATCGCGACTTCGGATCGTATACGGGTTTACGGCGAAACTTGCACTACAAGCAAGTTCTCATTTCAACTGTTTTGAATGCGATCCGTTTTTTTGTGCCGGATTAGTTACGGCTCATTGGTGTTCTTAGAGTTTGTGGAGCGTATGTGTAAAGAAAGTTAGAAAAATAAAATGTATTAGGCTTTTTTAGTTCGGTAAAAGATTGATTACCGGTTGGAAAGAGGGTCGGTTATGAATTCAACGCACATTTAAACTGGAATGTTGAGACCTCTTCTAAAGGGTGTGAAAATACACTTAACGAAACTAAAAGGCACTTGTTCACCCCTCTCATTGTTTTATGTTTTTGTTCCACCACATCACCTCGAATCCTTCTAGTTACGGAGATATTAGGGGTCAAAGTTCCAACTTTTTAATTATTTTTTTTTTTATACAAGTTTTTAATGTTATAACTTTATTTTGCAAAGAAAGAAACCTAAGAAAAAATTGCGTCGAGTTACTTAGTCTGATGTACAGGATGCTTCGTTGACGATTTCGTGAAGGGTCCGTTTACACCTTGTATAGTCAATGCACAAACGAAACCATCATAAGATAGTTCAATAGGTTAATGACTCTTGAAGTTTCAGATTTATGATTATGCAGCTCACATTATCATAGTTTTTCTGCCCATACCATAATTTATATTGGTAACATGTCTTTTTCTATTTCTCAGTTGTCTTCTCAATGGCCAGTGACAATCAGTGATAGTCTATCGGTGTAACCGTCGGACTGCCAAGTCATAGGTCTCGAGTTCGAACCCAAAACACGCACCTCTGATTATGCGGATTCATGTGCGTATTGTATAAAATAATTATCACTTGCTTCGGTGAAGGAAAACATCGTGAGGAAACCAGCATGACGACGGCATGTATAGCTAAGTCAGAGCCCCATGTGCGGCATAAAAACTGACACCAGGGGGTCTACTCTCTCATGGTGACATGGAGAGAGCGACTGTCGCAACCCCGTGCAGGGCACGCCACGATAGTGGCGATAAGTCCCCTCTTTGAGGAGTGGCTTGAGAGGCGCCACGGCGTCCTCACCTTCCGCCTGACGCAGGTCCTCACCGGACACGGTTGTTTCGGGAGGTTCCTGCACCGAATCAGGCGGGAGGAGACGCCCGGGTGTTTCCACTGCGAGGATCGACCGGAGGACACGGTGGAGCATACGGTGGAGGTCTGCCCCGCTTGGGCGGAGCAACGCCGTGTCCTCCTAGCGGCGATCGGCGGCGGCGACCTCTCGCGTCCGGCCCTGGTTCGAGCCATGGTCCGGAGCGAGACGGAATGGGAAGCCGTCACCTCCTTTTGCGAAGCAGTCATGCTAGCAAAGGAGGCGGCGGAACGTGAGAGAGAGCGTTCCTCCTCACGTCCCAGCCGCCGCGGGAGACGCACCGGGCGTCGGGGGCCACGTGGTGGCCCCCGGCCACCGTAGACGCGGGCCTGTGGACGGTGAGCTAAGGGCTAGCTCGCCGTCCCTCCGTCTTAGGACGATAGGCCGTGTCGACGGCGCGTTCGTGTTCCACGCGCGCCTCAAAGAGATGTCAGCATAGGGAAGGGGCCCGCAAGGGCCGATGCCTGCCGGGTGCTGCGGGTTGTTCGAAAGAGATACCGCGGCCCCGGAACACAAAGGGCGATGAAGGAACATGGGTGGGTTTTAGTCAGTAAAAGTCTGACACTCCCTCCCGCTCAGCCCAGAGCGGGAGAAGTCATTTAATGATTTCCCATCCGGAAAAAAAAAAGGGAGTCTACTCTCTAAGTCCGTCAACGAAGATACGGGCCCGTACGAAAGTAGATCGAAACTTCGAAATGAACCCTACGCCCTACTATTTTCGGATTAATGAGTTTTGAAAATAAATCGGGAGTAGGGACAACTGTCCAATCGTAGTGTTATTCGTTTTTAATTCGGGTTCCTCACTAATCGTATGTCCGCAAGTGATACGGAGTAGAAAACGCCCGTATCTTCGGCCGAAACTACGGGTTTCGTGCTTAGACAGTAGGCCTCCAGGTTAGGCACTAACCACTCGATAAAGAGAGAGAAAGAGAGAATACTCAGTCTCAATGTTAGCTAGATTTTTATTTTATTTGTATTACTATGACTGACAGCATTTTCTACATAACTAAGTAATACCTCAACAAACTCACTTCTCTATGTTGACGTACCCTTTTCAAGACTAAAGCGGACCCTAATGTTTTCCTTACATTACGCCGGCAGTTTGAAAATACACATTCAATAGTAGATTGTGTATTTTCAAACTGCCGGCGTCATGTAAGGCCTGTTTGATTTCTAATTTACATACACCTACATACTCGCAGCTACTTTGATAATTTCATTCATGATTATGTTCGTAGAAATTGTGTCACTGAATTTGCGACTAGTAGCCGCAGTTTCTATTGGTACGAAAGGTACCGTTCAGCTGACGAAGTCTTTTTATACCGACTCTTGAGCATGAGGTCCTGTTCGATTCTCGGGTCGGGCAAGTTTTATTGGGTTTATCCATCAGCAATTTCTCAGTAGCAGCCACGGAGTCTGTATTAGTTCCCGGTTCGCAAATGCTAAATTGTCCACGTGGAAATTACAAAATAATATAAAAATTTCAATATAACATCAAATTCGAATGTAATTGTTAAACCGATCGAAAACCAAATGGCAGCCACTATTCAGCATTTATTTGAAACGAAACTAATCAAACTATAGTGTGTTGTGTGTTTATTCAATTAACTTTGTGTTGGATTGTCAATTTTCGACAGGACACTTATTTGCCGGTTAGTTTAGTTTTACTTTTGAACGAGCAATATTTTTCATATGATGGCTTGGAACATAGGCTGTTGGCCTACCTGATAGCAAGTGGTCACTGACTATACGACATACAATTTAAGATCGTTTTGATAGATAGCAATCGACTACGTAATGTATGGATTATTTTTACTAAAAAGAGGTTAGAATAAAAGAAAAGCCCTGCCTGTCTTTACCCAACTGTGTTGACGTCGGCTTCCAGTCTAACCTGATGCAGCTGAATACTTGTATTTTACATGGAACGACTGCTTATCTGACCTCCACAACCCAGCTAATACTGAGTTATACGGAACCCCTTGGTAAGACTCTTTATGTCAGAATTTCTGGCCAACAATGACTCCCGGGACCAACGGCTTAGCGTACTTTCCGAGGCACGGAGGAAACTCAGTATGTAATGGATGGTGACCAATACACGGACCAACCTAGTCAAGCGTGGCTTAACCCGAAGATCGACCCAAGCGGCTGGTCATATCTCTTTTCTGGAATGTAACCCATTTCAAAAGTTGACCTATTAGTTATACGAGTGGACATAGATAGGTAATAAAGATAACACCACTCATGGTCATAGATGCAGAAAAGAGGTGTACTCGTAATGGAATAAATAGCTTAACCATTTTATCCTGTAGGTGTTCCTTAAGTTTCACCACTTTATTAGGTACCTACACAATATTCTACCTAATTTACTTAGCATTAATTAGGCGAAAATACAACACCGAGCTCGATAAACTAGAAGATTTAAACACCCAATACCCACTTGTTCAGAACACGGTGCGAGCATTCGATAGGCTATAAAATTAGTAATTTCCTCAGTTATTTGCCCCGCTATAAAATCGATTAAAGTCTCTACTTTACGAGCAACTACGTGCGACTCCACTAGTGGCGCGAGACCGTGTCTGGCATTCCTTAGTGTCAGATTCTTGATGAAAATTACTGCATTTTTGTCGACGGTTAGGGAGGTACCTATAATTAAATTGCAGATGTTTTTTTCGTGAAGGGTGCATTGTGTGGGGTGTTACAGTGTATTTCACTGGTTTTCTTTTGATTTTCTTATTCGGGGGTATTTATTGAACAAATTTGAATTAGGTACAAGTTCGAATCAACCGGGCACAAATCCAGACTCCGTGGTTGCTACTGAGAAATTCCAATACAACTTTGCCCGATCTGGGAATCAAGCCCAGGAGCTCATGCTCAGCAGACACCACCCAACCAACGAGGCATCTTCCTTTGTGGGTAGAAAAACGACTTTTCTGCAAGACGGCAAGAAATATCAAATCTCTATCATCGACATAAATTATTTTTATTTTTCTTCTTATTATCAGCCAATTACAATGCTGTTTTCATACAAAATGTCTGAGGTTATTTTTTAATTAACTCGGGCAACGGGCACGGGACGGTCGGAGTTCAATATATTATTTTAGGATAATTCTTTTACTCAGAAAAACAAGGCACTATTAGCGTCCCTCTTCGTAATGGCCGAAAAAAATTAAAAGGGACGATGGACCGTGGATCGCAGAAAAAAGGTATTTGTTGTTTTGGAAACGTTGAACGTTGTTTTGTGCATTGTGTTTTGTTGTTTTTGGAAAATATTGGGTATTGTCTTAGAAATATAATTTAATCTAAACAAGAGAAAAACCAAAACTTTTTCGCAAAAAAAATAACCTAATATGGTTGTTAGTGACTATGGTTTGTTTCATTGACTTTATTTGGCACCGACTTCCGAAAGTAAAGTTATTTTCCACTTTTTTTGTGTTTTTTTTTTGGAAGTCGGTTTTTTGTTTGCAAAAAAGTTTTTACTTTAACCTTTTTATTAGTTATCGCATCACACACAAAATCCTTGTCAAGTATCGATTTCGCAATTTCTTTACTTGGAATTTTTCAAATCGGTTCATAAATGACGAAGATATGAGGTAATAAACACAAAAAAAAAGAACCTCCTCCTTTTTTTGAAGTCGGTTAAAAATCAAAGTGATCCTTGAACTTATACAACAAGAGACGAATATACAAGGTGGAAAGGACACCGACATTAAAACGGTAACCACGTATTCAGTACATCATTCTGAACCATTAATAGAAATTTTTCATCGGTAACAAAGAAAAAATCAGCTATTCCATACATTTTGACCGTGTGGCTATTGTAGTTTTGTAGGAAACGGCTGACTAAAGGTGCTTTCTGTGAACCAAGGTATCTGGAAACAGTGGTTTCTATGAACAAAGTTTACGGCAAGAAATGCTATCTATGAACAGAGATCTCTGTCAACAGTGCTTCCTATGGACCGAGATATCTACAAGCAATGTTTTCTATCAACAAAGTTGCTGTCTAGGAATAGAGATTTCTATGAGCTTTGCTTTCTGTATGTAGTTGTATCGTACAAGCGTGTTTCTATCTTAGGTTCCACGCTCGATTTTTAGTAATGTATCGGACAGCTAATATTTTTTACGCGATTTCGACGGTGGTGCCATGGATAAAGTTTTTCAGTTTGATGGTCTGAATCACACCCTGAAATATGACGGCATCTTTCTAGTGAACGCTGTATTTTAGAATAATCCACATCTACTCCTATTTTGTTTCTACACTCTATGGCAACTGTTCCGGGTCGGCGCTGATTTGATGGTGTTCTGACCATGAGTTTTATGGAGCTTGCATATTGAGAGACGGGAGGGCAAGGTGTTTTATGTACTAAAGTTAATTAGCCCATCTAATAGGAAGGCAAGAAAGAAAGATAAACGTTTATTGGCACATGCCACAAGTACACAATATAAAAAGGAAATAGATAGTCTTAACATATTTAAAAGTAAATTATACATATGAGCACTTTAAGTTGGAGGACATTTGTGCAACTTACCCGCTGGTACAATCTGGAACACACACGGTCTCTTCTGTCTGCCCACCGCGTTGGTAGCGCGGCACAGCAGCGCGCCGTAGTCACGCTCACTCGCCGCCCGGTAACGGAGCTCGCTTGATGTACCGCCCGTTGATACTACGCAAGATAATAGGGACTGCATTCATAGTCATTTAAACAGTATTATTTAAGAAATCCAAACTCTACCTTGCATATTATATTTTGGTCAGTCTTCTTGACAAGCCTTAAGCTACTTGACACCCGCAATCACACTAAGACTTCCATTAAACTGAAGATATATGTATGTGGCATCGTATGGTGAAATGAAAGAGTCACTTTACTGTACATTTCTATATTTTGGCGAAATATAAAGAAACTTGAATAAACTGAATTATAACATGTCTATCGTCGTATATCGTTCCTTGCACATATCGCCGTATTTCTTTTCCTTATCTATCTCTCTTTTGCTCTTTTACAAATTTCACTCGTACCTTTGTATAGAATCCATTTTACTAAAAAAATCATCATTCCACATATACTTATACGGGTATAAAAACAATGGCCGCATCGCTCTCTTTACCAGTTACCGTTTGTTTTTCGAGTAATTCTCTGAATGCTGTGTTAGTTAAAGAAGAATTCAGAACTAAGGTTGTTTATCTAGAAAATTCTATTGATTACGGCCAGGATTTTATTCTCCTGCCTGCATGCTTGCAGTTTGCACTTTTCTATGCAATTTTTTCATGAAACAAGAATCAAACAAGAGCCATCTTGTAGCGAGTAGCCATACTCGCTATTTTCCCAACTATTTTGGGGTCGGCTTCCAGTCTACCGGGCTGCAGCTGAATACCAATATTTCACATGGAGTAACAACCTGTCAGACTTGCACAACCCAATTTCTGTCACATTATACCTCTGACGACTACATACAAATTAACATCAAATCTCCAGCAGAATACGTAAAGTGTGCATTCAGGGATTTCATAATTATGCAGGTATTCCACTTACCATATCTAGCAGGTGACACCTGGAAGCTCTCGCCGCTGTTGTTGAACTGCCAGTAGAACGTGACGTCAGCGGGGTCCGCGTTCACTGTGCAGCGCACGCGCAGCGGTTCGTCCAGGCGCGCGCCGATTAGTAGTGGAGATGGTTGTGCGCAGACTGGGGCGTCTGTGTGGTAGGACCAGAAAAGAAAAATAAAATGTTGTTACATACAGACATAACATCATGCCTGTAATCCCCGAAGGGATAGGCAAAGGTGTACCTAATAGTACACCCACATTTCGCCAATTATGTTCAAGTCCCATGTAATATGGGGCGAGCCTATTGCCAGCAACCGGGCATAAATCCAAACTCCGTGACTGCTACTGAGAAATTCGTAATGGAAAACCCGACAACACGTTGCCCGACTACGAATCGACAAGGCAGTCAGGTTAAACTGTTGCTATTAATCTAAAATAGGCTCAGAACCCATTCTTTCCATCAACCCGCATGATGGTTCCGTCTTTGAAATTTCAATTAAATTCGTTGTAATTTTACCCTGCTTTTCGGTAATTTTGGAACTTTCGTGTCTTGGTTGGCGAATGTAATTTTCGCTAAATTACATTTAAGAAGGTAGACTTGTCCAAAGGAACTTACATACCAAAGCCCACCAGTATCTGCAAAACGTTGCTCAAACAACTTTTTTTTTATAGGACAAGGCCGCAACACTATGCCCAAACTACTGCAACTCCTGAAAGCCAGAATCAACAGTGGCGACCACCAGAAAAGCGCCGAGACAATGAAGCTCGACGAAGTCCCAGAGAAACAATTTAACTGTCTTAGATCCCGCAACGAAATTAATCAGAAAATTTGCCGACGGCACAGTCAAGAGCCGTGAAATCAGCAGTATGAGCCTCTTTCTCCTTTCTAATCGGTTCAAAGTGCACGGGGATCTGCCTATAAGCTAATCTTACCCGATCATCAGCAGTGATAGTCTAGTGGTGTGACCGTTGGACTGCCAAGTCATAGGTCTCGAGTTCGAACGCAAGACAGCACCTCTGATTTTTCGGAATTATGTGCGTATTGTACCTATAATTATCACTTGCTTCGATTAAGGAAAACATCGTGAGGAATCCAGCATACCTGACAGATATTTCTCGACGGTATGTCAAAGCCAAGTCAGAGGCCCTTGGGCGGCATAAAAACTCTGACACCAGGTTAGGCACCAACCACACGATAAGAGGAAGACCCGATCATGATAAAAAACAAGGATGTCACGGTTAAGTACTTACACTGCACTCTAAGATACACCGCTTGACTGCTAGACTCTCCCATCTGGTTGGCTGCCCTGCAGGTGTACAGCCCGCCGTCCCTCTTGGTCACCCTCTGCAGCACTAGAGACTTCGTGCTGATGAATACTCCCGAAGACATGTTCTGGCTTACTTGTGCATCCTAGGGGAAAAGCTAAGGTTAAATGGGTATTTCAACAACTATTGTACAAAGCTTCGCAGATGAATCGGTAATCACTGTTTCTCAACAGGAGCAGATGCTTAATTGTGCAACTCACTAGTAATCAGTCTTTATTCTAAAGAGGACTCACAATCCATTATTTAAAATGTTTTAAAAATTCATCAACGTAAGCATCGAAATGAACTATGTTTAATTGATCACTGATGCTCATCAAAGTTACTTCAAGTTTACTTTTACGGCGTCAATAGGTCATCATCGTGTGCCTAGCCTTTTCCCAAACTATGTTGGGGTCGGCTTCCAGTCTAACCGGATGCAGCTGAGTATCAGTATTTTACATGAAGCGACTGCCTATCTGACCTCCACCATCCAGTTAGTACTGGGTAATACGATACCCCTTGGTAAGACTGGATGTCAGACTTTCGGCTTCTGACCACCTGTAACAACTGTCAAAGATCTACAAATGATAGCCGGGACCAACGGATTAACCTTTCCGAGGCACGGAAGAAACTCGGTGTGTAATGATGGTCACCCATCCACGGACCAACCTCGGCAAGCATGGCTTTACCCTTGAAGATCCACCCGTGCGGCTGTTATTATTTAGCCACGAGCTCCTCGACGTACGAAGTCAATAGTGATCCCACGATCACTTATTCCATACAAGATTTGGCATGGCTGTTTTTGATTGCTTTTAATTTGAGCTGGGTTTAACTACATTTCCATCTAGTAGGTATTAATTGCAGTTAATTAATCCCTTGCGAGGCCGCTTCGCCGTGAGTGTAGACGAATATCAATATAAACCCATTATTTACTCAAACAGCTTAACATAAAATTAAAACTTACTAAACTCAACAAAAAGAAATCAACTCAACCTTTAGGATCATTTCATCCAAGATGGCGAAGGCGGTTGAAGTGAAAAACTTTGAAGAAGTAAGTAACGTTTGAATGAACGGTAACGTAAAATACTTGAACTGGACTCCAAAGCTCTCCACTTTGACCCACACACTCGAAGGGCCTCGTTCAGAAGAACTCAGCTCCTAAATTACCTTAATCGAGCTCCTCGACTGTTTTAAGAACCTTTACTTTTTTCTTTTGGGGTTTAGAATTTGATATTTAATTTAGCGAAATTATTATCTAACTATATAGCTTCATATTATATAAAGGACGCATACTGATACCATGTTACAAAATAGTCTGGTGTCTCATACGAAATGTTTTTCGTATGAGACACCAGACTATCAAGCCAAGGAAGGACCAAGGGATTTTTTAGATACTGGTGTATCTAAAAAATCCCTTGGTATGGCTGGCTGTCAGACTTTCGGGCCCCTGACTACCTGTAACGACTGTCAAAGATCTACAAATGACAGCCAGGACTAAGAACTTAACGTGCTTTCCGAGGCACGAAAATCGGTATCTAACGGAATTATGATCACCCATCCTCAGACCGACCTATTATTTAGCCACGAGCTCCTCCTATACAAAGAATGATAAATATACTAAAAATACATTACTGTAAGGCCACGACTCACTCACGTTATGGTACCAAGAGATGCGGTGTTCCTTGGGGTTGGCTTTGATGTTGCACTCGAAGTAAACGTCATCCCCTTCCTTGATGTCGTTGGGGTTCAGGGTGCTGCCTAGAGACATGGTCAGGACTGGTCTGTCTGTGGGAGAGAAGATTATGGGTGAATCGGTATAATCAAACAAACAAAATGGTGCCTGGAGCAGAGACTTAAGATGGAAGTGCCAGGAAAGCCCGTGAAATTCAATTTTATGTTTTTCGCGATTTGCAGGTCAATGTCAGCTTGTATGTTGATTAAAATACACATGATTTGCGACCCTAACAAATATGGCTTAACAGAGTTATAATCATTACATATCAATACAACCCTCTCAGTTCATTTAATCTCATTTAATGACTTTTTGCAAAAAACTTAAGAAAATTTGAATTTCGCGGCTTATATAATGCATTCAAACTCTACGAACACAATTGCCATCATTACTGGGGAAAAACATATAAGTTATTAAGTTAATCTATGGTTTTCCGGAAAACTGAAATTAGTTGAAACAGATGATAAAAACTCACTTCCTAAACACGGTGCTTGCCTCTTTAAAAGTAGGATAACATTTTTATTTTATCACATAATAATGTTAATAGATTATATCAATGTTCATGTCAAGACATTCATGCCCCCAGATTAAACAAAACCCTTACAAACTGACAACTGTCAAACAGCGTCGGGCACTAGTTGTCCGGCATTTTGCTGAACTGGGCCTATTTGGCGCAGCCGTGAGTCATACAATATTTCTTGGTTAGTTTTAAATTTTATTTTATATTTGCTTTTTTATATTTTGTATTGTGTACTTGTGGCGTGTGCCAACAAAAGTTTTTTCTTTATGTCTTTCTTTCTTTGATGCGAGTTTATCGAGATTATGTCTGGACCTTAAAAGAGACTATGACCTCTAAGTTTGTTTCGGCTGTTTCTTCTCAGAGTAGTCAGATACGAAACACCGGCCTCATCTAGTTTTAAAAAAGAAGACGTGTAAAAGTGTTTGTAAAAACCTATTTGCAAAATAAACATCATTTATCATTTACAAACTGGAAGATATGAAAGTTTGAACAGAAATTCGCTATTTTTGTCGATGGGAAACCCCATCCATTTTACGACTATTTAAAAAAAAAACATGTTGAGTACTTTATTAGTTCAGCAAAAGCGTCTAAGTTTCTTTGCAATCGCTATGCTACGATAAAGTTGAGCCAGTTTGCAACGAACTTCGGAAATGGATTCATCAGGTCACTTCATTGGCTTTAAGTTCTAGTTAGCCGGGAATTAAAATGTCGCAATTTGTTGGGTTTCTTGTGCGTCATTGGAGTTACCGATTCGCTTTTCTTTACCAGGTTGAGCGTTCAAGACTTGGAAAGTACCAACGGAGAGTCTCGAATTAGAACAATAGCGGTTGGAAAGGGTTCAATGGACTTCCTTTGAAGGAAAACCTGGACTGTATACCCCAACTTTTATTGAAGATAGTGTTATGATCAACATTTCTTTATTTATTTATTTTATGAAAGGTAGCTTCACAGCTTACAGTGCATAAAACATTAAGTACACAGAAAAAATATTATGATATGCAGAGTGACTCTAATTTATGGCCATTAAAATATATAGTGTGTGCCTGTTTGCATGCGGGTATCCGTACGGTGTGGTGTTTCCCCTGAATGTATGCAAAAACACATATTTTATACTTTACCATTACTTCTCTTTTTTGCAAAGTTAAAAACTTATAACACCCCTCTTTTTGGGTCAGGGTTAAAAAAGGTGATTAAATGTTAGAAACTATGTGTTGCTCTGACGTTAATAACAAAATCATGAGTTCAAACGATGTTAATCAACAATATTTTTAACAGAAAAAATCCACGAAGCGCTTACCCTTCCCCTATACTTATGGTTTATCTAGAGAGAAGAAGTGGAGCAGTATACATCAACTATTTTTATTATAATTGAGACAATTTCATGAACCTAGGCACACATTAATATCTCTCTAAGCATAGAACAACTCTCGCTCACTCCACAAACGCTTACAACAACACTACTTTACATTCGTCTATGTAAATCATTGACCTACACTGCCCACTGTCCAGTGCCTTCATTTCAGCGGCCATTCGCAGATAGGAAGCGGAGCCCATAGCCTAATTACAGGCATGCGGTCCGTCAATACGGTGGACTTAGTATACGAATACCTACGTACGTGGTTAGTGACCGCAACCGTACGTTGGTTACTTGATGTAGCCGTTTTTTGCATGGATGGCTTTTCTGTGTTGTGTTTGGGAGGAGTTTTTCATGATGATTGTGTTTGAGAGGGCTTAAAGTCGCATGTGTCAGTGTGTGTAGACCTATGTATCCTGCTTATGGGTATGAAGTTTCATTAAAATCGGTTCAGTCATATCGAAAAATAAGAACTTGAAAATTTGTATGAAACGCCGTACGGCGTACACGCTCTTAACCCTTTATCAGGCAAAGGGAATATTTCTCCCACCATATTTTTCAGCTGAATAATTAAATAATGTGTTCCTGTTAGTTATTCTACTGTTTTACACAAGTTATTACAAGACTTTTCAATCACTCACTAATTACTTGAAGAAAATAAAAACATGTAAAAAAAAATGAAATTTATTATCTACCAATAATACTTATGCCTATTTAGCATTATTTTCCGATTGCTAAATTGTAAGACAAAATAAATTTCCATGGATGAAGGGTAAAATTAAAATAACTAGCAAAACTGCCAAAACCAACAACACTATAAAATATAACTGATTTCCTTCAAGTAATTTCACAACGGGATTGGGATTGAACTGCTACAATTAATTTTGTTTATCTATCTTCTTCTTCTAAATATATAAAAGCGAAAAGTCACTCACTCATTACGAAATATCGAAAACCGCTTGACGTATAAAGATGAAATTTGGCAGGGAGGTAGTTTATAGTTAGTAGACGTCCGCTAAGAACGGATTTCGTGACAGAGCCAGATTAAGGGGGTCTAAGGGCTCTCGCAAGTTTGTATGAAAGGCCTTCATTTTTTGTGCTACAAACTTGAACCTAACGCGTACGAAGTCGCGGATGACAGCTAGTAATTGTATATGAGTATGGTTGGTTCCAGCTTTGAAGGATAGTTAGGATAGTTTTGACCCTTTGATAGGTGGCCCCGTGCAAAGCAGGGGCGGGTCGCTAGTATTTTATAACTTTTAACAGTCCTTTGAGTCGAAAAGCTTCAAAAACACAAACGCAAAGCCCGACCCTGATAAACTGATGTAGTCCAGTTCATAATTAAATGAACAACAGCGTGCAAGTGCAGTACACAGCGGTGGCTGTGTCGCTGTCATCTGATCGGATTGTCCACGTCACCCCGGACACCCGGACACGCGGACAGATGGTCTAGAAACGCTTTGTGAAAATGTAAACACGTCCTCCGTGTTCAGAGATGAATTATGATGTTGGACGACCATTTTTGGGAGCTATTTAGTTTTGCCTATCACGCCTGAGAAGGTTAGACTAAAACGAGAACTTCTTTACTTTATCGTATGGTTAGTGCCTAACCTGGTGTCAGGGTTTTTATGCTGCCCATGAGCCTCTGACTTGGCTTTACATGCCGTCAAGAAATATCTCTCATGCCTGCTGGTTTCCTCACGATGTCACCATCGTCGAAGACCCCAATAAAAAAAAATCGAATCTGTTTTTATTTCATCAAGTTCAGACACAATACCTGGGACGTGTGCAGTTTCGATAGCTAAATTTTACTTTGTATATGTAAGTATGAACATGGTGGAAAGTTAAACGAAGAAATCGTCCAAACAGATGAGTGACGACTTGAGGCAACGCAACGGTAGTTGTTGGACTGTTGTATATCCTATTCGCCATCCCATCGCGGATAACTTTGAATGGTGCGTATCTCCGATGTAATGTAGCGTTGCAGAACATCACGTACCTATTTTCCATTTCCGACTATTTCTTCTGCTTTCGTTTCGATGGTACGACTTATTAAATTTCTGGTGCCCAGTAGGTGGCCACGTTAATAGCAGCGTCTGCAGCATTTTTTAAGTCCCCTAATGTGATCACTATGAATGCCCACTCTATACTTCACTCATTTGTGTCCTTACGGTTTTTATTAATCTTTTCAAATATCACGCTTTCTGAACGACTACCCAAAAGTCAATTGTAGCTCAAGTTCTATGAGCTGAAGGCGGACCGCAAAATTGGTGATAACTCATTACTTATTGTGACCTTTGCGAGTCGTAGAAAAGTAGGTATTCAAAAGCTACTTACAAACGACACTCATCCTGAAGGCGTCTTCCAAAGCGACCCTGAGCACCGGGTTGTCAGCTCGGCACCTGATCATCGCGCCATCGTCTTCTGGCTGAGGCAGCATAGTCAGCTTGCTGACTGTGGTCGTCTCGTTCGTAAACTCGCTGTGCTGTTGAGATAATGTACTTTATATAGAAACAGTTAAGGTTGATTTTGGAGTGGGTGATTGTGCAGCTGTGATTTTGGGAATTGCTGCACTATGTTGTGAGACAGCAAAGGTTGCGTTTTGGAGTGGTCGTTGTGGAAGCTGTTGATATAAGTCATCATTTTACCTAAATTAAAATTTTGCTAATAATTAAGTTCCATAAATAAACAATAATTGTTATTACAGCTGAATAATAATTAATTATCAAAAGAATGAAAGCCAATTCAGAAGAAATACATGGGAATACCGAGACGATGCTATATCCCATTAAACTTCGCCTACAAGGATAACTTATTACTAGAATTCTCCACAAAATTGTTTATTTCTCATACAGTTAGAAACACAATGCACTCGAACAAATGCAACAGTAACAAGGTTTTAACCTAATTGGAGGATACATCCGAGGAAATCTGCTATATCATATATGTATTCAGTATTGTGTGCTCTGAGAATGTTTTTATTTATTCACCTAACCTAGCCTTCTCCACATTGTGAGGGAACAGAGGGGTTGTCACATGTCTTGAAATTTTTAAGTCTGCTCGGGTTCATCGAGGTTTAAGCTGCTCTTGTCAAATTCGGTCCCTGGATGAGGCACCATCTACCGACAGTTGACACCCTTCCGTGCCTCAGAATCTACGTTAAGCCGTTGTGTTTGTCCCGGCTGTCATTTGTAGATCCTTGACAGTCGTTAAGAGTCGTCAGAAGCCCGAAACTGACATCCAGTCTTACCAAGGCGTATCGTAGTATCCAATACAGTTACTGGATACTACGATACGCCTTGGTAAGACTACAACCCAATGGTTATGGTCAAAAAACTAGTAAAATCCTACCTATTTAGCTGTATTTGGTTGGACTAGAAACCAACTTAAGGTCGTTGGGAATAGGATAAGAAAAGATAAGAAAGAAAAAAAGAAGAAAAGAAAGAGAAAGAAAGAGACGAAGAAGGTAGATGATGAAATGCTGGTCCCCAACAATGTTTCCCTTCACCTGTTGTGAGTGCAGTGGTAATGAAACAAGGGTGTAACCTCCAATTATGAGTTTTATCGAAGACATGTGACATTTACCAAACCGCACTGGGCAAGCGTGGTGGATCTCATCTCTCTCTAGAGGCCTATGTTCCAATGGCGGGAACATTTTAGGGTTATTATTCCGAGGCAGGCTTAGGAAACGCTGGTGTGACGACTAAGAGGCTTTTGGAAGAGATTGACTCGGAAAAAACCGCACGGAGAGAAGAGTGGGGGGGCTAGGGGAGGTATTTGCCCAGCAGTGGGACAATATAAGTAAAGGCAAGTGAATGATATATTTATTTGCAAGAATGTAGGTAGCTTACATAAGTTCTTAATTAAGATATATATGGGTTTCACTATATTCGGCATTTCGGCCGTACAAATATTTATGTAGATTTTACATCTTGGTTATACTTATAGCATGCAGTACACATTTAGTTATTAGCAATAACATAAAAAATACTAATAATAATTTCATAATAAAATTAAGATTACAATGCAATAAAAAATGCAATAAAAATACTTTAAGACTAGGCCCCTGTGTAACAAAATATGAGTAAGTACACCTACTAGACTTAACTAAACACTACCCTTTCCAGTAACACATCCAAGATTCATATAAATATTCTCATAATAAAATAATTTTAGCACACCCAAAGGAAGCCACCAAAGTTTTTATCTCAAAAGAAAAGAAAAAAAAAACTGTAACAAAAAGTATATAAAGACGCAGTCCCAAGTTTGTATGCTAACGCCCTGTTTGTCCTGTTTCGGAGTTAGGTTATGTAACAGATTAGGACACACCTAAGTTTACCTACAGAATTAGCTCGGTGTCTCGCAGGAGACAGGCCAACGAAAATTAATGACGCTCAGTTATCAAGACTCTAGTTTAGTGCTCGAGTTTGTTAGAATTAAGGGTTTGTTCGAATGAGGCGATTTGTCGATTTGTCATCTTCTCGGTTAACGCGTTTTAAAATGTTCTCTCTCTGTCTTGTTTCACTCTGTCCTTGTCTCCGAGCCTATTCGCAACCGTAGCGTGCGTGTATGAACAGATGCATGGATTAGGATGAAGGAAAAGAAGTATGTATGGTCCTAAGCAGTGGGGTAGCTAGTCCTAATAGGGCCTTGTATCAAAAAATTTTGGGGGCCCTTTGAAACCGTGCGGTGAAGCATAAAAAGAGGATTATGAAATAACGACACTAACAGAATTTAAGAGGATCGTATACAAGTCTTGAAAAAATTGGAGGTTTTCTGGTCCGCAAAATGCGTAGCTGTTATTGAAGAGCGAGCGGAGCGAGCTCGAAAAATTGGCCCTTTTTGAATCGCGATAAGTAAATTTTTATCGATTACTCATTATGAGCCTCTTATCAATAAGAATTTGAGGTTATAGGAAGTTTTTTTGGTTATTTTCCTCTACTTATCAGGGGTTCTTGTAACTCGACTGATACGGCAGTAGCTGCGCCCCTGGTCCTAAGCATCGTAGCAAGTGGCGTTCTGTAATTTCCTCCTACCCACATAGAAATATTCGTGAGTTAATAATTGTTAATGAATAATTTGTCCATGCCCGCTGCGTGGTCCTACTTATAGAAATGTTGCTGATCTGGAGATGGAGTATGATGCAGACAAGAGATATAATATATAATTTTAAATTGTCATGACTTTCTGTAATTCTATAATTTTAAATTGTCATGACTTTCTCTCCAGCGGGGTCATGGCGTCTTAAAGCTGTACTGTTTTAATGTAACTCCAGTGTGGAAAAGAGACGGAGCTATAGAGGACGTCTAGAGCCATCCCTTTCCCAGTCTGAAATATGATTAAAACAACACTGCTTTAACACGTCATGGTAGGCCATATAAGCAATATAAGTTCCATATTTATAAGGCATTCACAAATTAGGTTCTATTTTCGGATTAGTCGATATTAGGTAGAGTCTTTCTACACAGGTGCTGCAGAAAGCGCCAAGTTCGTAGCCAGATTCGAGACCAACTCCCCAACCAGCAAAAACTAGGCTTAAAACAATCTCTAGACTACTGTTTTGTTGCTCTTAAATCACTCTTATATAATGATATAAGCCCGGATTTGGGCACCAATTATAAGCTTATTTAGTTTAATATCGTTCTAATATCAGTCTAATTGAATGCTGTTTGCACTTACTGAAATCTAGCCAAAGTTAATTTAAGCCGACTTAGGCTAATATTGCTTTTACGTAAGTATCATGTAAGCCTGCATAGGCTTATATTGGTCTAAGGTTAGAATATTTTGAGAATTTTTCGTCAGATCCAACTTAAAAGTTTGTGTGAGTGTTGGCTTGAAATTAAATGAAACAAATTAAAGTTAATATTGTGTGAAGTTAATGTTTATACTGTGTGGTACGGCACTTTAGTACCTATAAAAGTAGTTATACGATAAGTAATCGTATTGGAATTTATTATTTACTGTTAAATATACCTCGTTTTACGCTTCAAAATTCATGCGCCTTGTTAAATAAGGTATTTCCTGTTCTCGTTTAATTATTTTATTTGTTAATTTGTATTGATAGTGTCGCCATTAGTATAGCTGCATTTTACAAGCGCACTATTAAACTAATGTAAGATTGTTTACTCTAATATTAGCATTCGGTATACTAAAGATAACTCCATATTGGAATAAATTAGGGTTCCTCGCAATTTTACTTAAAACCTTAAATCGACAGAGAGAGAAACAATTAAGACACGAAGTCGGCGCGGGTGGCGGGGGCAGTTTTCTTCAATCTTTTCCAGTTTTTGTAATCCATTATAACAATTAAATTTAAAAACTTAAAATAAAATATGGCCAGCAAAATTACTCTTAAAACTATTTAAATTAGTTATTCCCAAAATCGATCTAAGATCAAACGCTCTTATATGGGTCTTGTCTTTTATATTGTAAATATGTTGAACCCAAATCACTCTAATATCATACTTAACCAGTGGTATTGATCTTATATTAGTTTCAAATAAGATCAGAAATGCACGTACTTACAGTACTCTTAAGCTATGCTGATATTAGTCTGACATCTTACAATAGCATTTAGCAAGTCTAATATAAAATCAAACGAGCTTAGAAAATACCCATATAAGAGCAAGTTTTTCTCAAGTGCAACTAGTCTTAGTAAATGCTCTTATATACATATATGAGACTTGGTTATGAGACTGACCATTCTTGAGGCCATACCGGCTTGTCTAAAAGTAATATAGGATCCATGGTATGTTCTAAAACAAATATAAGAGCGCTTTAAGCCTACTACTCTTAAAAAGTGCGAGTTCTGAGACTGTTTTGCTGGTTGGGTCTTATTTAGATTGCCATCGAGACGGTAAGAAGAAGACCGCACGTAAATCGTTGCATCTGAACAAGACCTTAGCTGTGGAAAGTTCAGGTCCCAAGTTGGTCCTAAAGTCTAACGAAGATTGCGCTAGAACTTTATCTAGTTATTTTTGTGTTTTTTTTTTAAGAGGTGTAAGTGGGTTGAAGTACTAATTGCGTTGGGATTACCCGAAGATAGTTTGCAGAGTATTGGGCCGTAGTGACCCGTTTCCCCAATTAAAGGAAATTGCAGGAATAAATGTAATTTCCTTTGAAATAAGGCAAATTATTCCTCGGCAGGGTTTTTGTCTTACCAACAACACTGGTGGTGAAATAGATAATACAGGATGGATGGAATTCTTGATAACAACTTGAGTTTGGAAAGTTTTGAGTATGAATGTGGATGGCCATAAGAGTAGAGGAAGACCAAAGAAACGATGGATGGGCTGTGTGAAGGATGATATGGCTAGAAAGGAGGTGACTGCTGAGATGACGAGTAATAGAGAAGTATGGAAAAAGAAGACATGCTGCGCCGACCCCAAATCAATGGGGCCTATCGCGCATGAATTCGCCGCTAGAGGCGTTCGTGTAGAGTAAGGTCTTTAGAAATGTCAGATGTCATAGAGTGTTCCCGCGTTGCGCGCTTTTTTATCACGTAATTTTATTAATATTCACGAGTGTGGTCAAGATTGAGCCATTCTTGATTAATTATGACTTGTAGATTGTAGGTAGCAAGTTGGGAGTTCTAATTTGTTAGTACTTGAAGGAAGAATGATTTTTAAATGTATCATGCTTCCTAATTTTAGGGACAATATTGTAAATATGTACCTTAAGTTTACACTATGTTGTTAAACGTAATTAAATAAACTTTTTATGAAGTTATTGGTACTTTGAAGTATAAAATTGAATTAATGACAGGACCTTACTCGACAGTGGTGCCATCTGGTGAGCTCAAAAACGATAGCCCTCATTATAAGTTCAGGAGAATCATGAACATCTTGAGTCTGTTTTATTTTGTGTACCTAGGACTCGAACCCGTGCGACTGAACTCTAAAGTCAGGGCCATTAGCACTGGACCTCTACTTCTCCCTAGTCATATAATTGGTACACTCATCCAGACTACGTGCTGCTACTAAACTACTAAAAGATTTCCAGTATCTCTTAGGAATTCGGAAAAGAATCACTCTGTATTACTGTATCTGATATTATTTGCCTTGTTATATGGCCAACAGAAAATTACTTTGATAAAGAGGCTTTGTCATTCTTTACGTAGGCCGATTAGTAAACAAAAGATCTGATGCTGAAACTCATTATTGAAATCTAAAAATAATCATACGATTCTCAGATTTACTAGGAAAATTTTAATTTATGTTTACAATGAATCTCATTATCTCTTTAAAAAAAAACGGAGAAGAGGAGCTCGTAACTAAATAATAACAGCCGCATTGGTTGATCTTCAAGGTTGACCCGCGCTTGCGAAGGTCGATCCGTGGATGGGTGACCATTCATTACATACCGAGTTTCTCCAGTGCCTCGGAAAGCACGTTAAGCCGTTGGTCCCGGCTGTCATTTGTAGATCTTTGACAGTCGATACAGGTAGTCAGTGGCCTGCAATTCTGACAACCAGTCTTACCAAGGGGTTTCGTGTTACCCAGAACTAACTGGGTTGTGCAGGTAAGATAGACAATCGCTCCATGTAAAATACTGGTATTCAGCTGCATCCAGATTGGAAGCCGACCCCAGCACAGTTGGGAAATGGCTAGGCAGATGATGAATAAGAACAAAGAATGATTGTTATTAATTTCCAAGAACCAAAAATTCGAATACAATCTGACTTATAAACTACCTGCACCGGGCCCTCGCCTGTAATCCCCAAAGGGTTAGGCAGAGGTGTACCTAATAGCACACCTAAATTTCGCCAGTTATGTTTAAGTCCCGTGTAATAGGGGGCGAACCTATTGCCATCAACCGGGCACAAATGCAACCTCCATGGCTGCTACTGAGGTATACCTGATGGAAAACCCTAAAAACGCTTTGCCCGACCCGGGAATTGAACCCAGGACATCATGCTCAGCAGTCGCGATTGCGACCAGTCGACTAACAAGACAGTCATACATATTGTACAAACGTGGCGAATTATAGCTCTTTCGAAAAAAGAAGGTTTGTTTCCCTGCTGTGGGAACCTTACAGCCCGTGCACCCGGCTCCCGTCATTGACGGTTCGTCATAAAACACGATACGTCATGACGGATGTACGTTCACATTGCATACGGAATCGTGTTTTATGACGATCCGGCAAAAAAAAAACGAATGGGTGTTCACATTAGTTCCGTGATGATTCCGGGAGCGAACGCATCGGCGAATCCGTCACAAAAAAATCACAATCCGTGTTTTTTGACGTACATGATTTTTAAAAGACGTTACGTGATTTAAGACGTGTCCGTCATTTTTCACGAATCGTGATACGTGTGAACACGTACGTGTGCGTGTATATTTAAAAAGGCATTGCCGCCGTCATAAAAATTGACGGATCGTGAAAAAAGACGATACGTCAAAATCAACGATACGTCGTCGTGTGAACGGGCTGTTACCGGCTAGTTATTTTGTTGCTTACACTCCTATAAAGTAAGAGTTTAAAATGTGAAAATGACAATGCTGGTCGCCATCAACCATGAAGTTGTAAAATGCAATTATTTTGTTAAAAAACTTATAAGCCGGCTCTCAACTCTTGTTAGACTATAACTTAAATGAGAAATGCAAGGGTTGAATCAGCTCGACTTTAATAAGATCTTTTTATGAATTGACTTGTGTGGAGTTTGTGTTTAGTGGGAAGTTAAAAGGAAACAGCCAGTTCTGATCAGAAGATGTATTCTCACCAATTGAATGAAGTTCGGAGCACGAGGCGTTTCGGTCCTATCGCGGACCCGGCTTGTGAGAAAGTGAAAGAGACCCGAAATCGAACATGGCGACCAAAAGCGGACACGCTAGTGTTGTTCGCAATGTTACTATTGTAGTGTTGGGATTCCAACAACTTGACGTAAGTATACTACCCCACTGCTCTGGCCAAAATCCTCCCACAAAGTCTCTTAGGTAAAATGAAAACATCAAGTATAAAATCATTTTTGGTGTTGCTTTAAAGATAATTGAAACGCTGCACGGTAAACTGTGCCGCCTGTCTAGGGTTCCATAGTAAAAAAACACCATGCCGGTCTGTCTAGACAGTCGAGCCGAGGACAGGCGTCCTCAGCTTAGCTCTGACATCCTTAACACTAGATAGCTGTAATTTGTATAAACGGAGCCTTCACGAAGCCGTCAACCAAGCATTCTGTGTAGTACATCAAACTAAGTAACTCTACGCATATTCCTTTTGCAGGGAAATGACTTTTTTTTTTGGGTGTAAAAACACGTCTCACTATAGAACTCAATGTAACGCACTCAAAACATTGTACTGATGCATGCATTCAATAGTACACGGATCATGGAGATATTTAATGTAAAGTTATAAGATTAAAAACATGTATGAGGACATGTATGAGGGATGTATGAGGACATGTATGAGGACATGTATGAGGACATATATGAGGACATGTATGAGGACAGTTCTAGCAGCAATAAAAGGCCCAGGAACACTACTATCAGATTTAGTGTCAGTATCCACGGGTTTTAAGACTATTACATTCACTGATTTCAAGCAAGTATGGCTACAGTTTAACAATTAAAATCTTAACGCGCTTAAAACTTACGAGACTAGCGCACTCTTTCGTGTCTGTTCACTTACTTACTGTAGCCATACTTGTTCGAAATCAGTGAATGTAATAGTCTTAAAACCTGTGGATACTGACAATAAATCTGGTAGTAGTAGTGTTCGTGTGCCTTTTATTGATTGCTGCTAGAAAAGTCCTCTGTCCACAACATTTATTGTGAAACCAGAACAAAAAATATATGGCAATGACGGGGAAAAGAAGTGCCCTTGGATTCGTTAAGGATCTTTTTACACCCGTAAGATGGTAAAAAGTTTGAATGATCTCTTACCCTTACCTTTCCCCTGGTATATCTTCTGTTCTCCCTAAACCAGGTGACCTGGGCCGCTGGCCTGCTACCGTGGGTCACGCAGATAATGGTGATCTCGGAGTCAGCAGACATCTGTCCAGGCTTGTTGGTGATCATCACTGAGGTTGGACGCACTGGGGACAGAGATGAATGTTAGTTCATTGAGAAGAAAAATCTTGTGTTGTGTGTGCCAAGCTGTTACACGTGTAGAGGCTTGGATTATAACATAAGAATTTTTGACACTCGTAGACAGTTAATGTAATGTTAATGTAATCTTAATTGCCCCGGCTTATTTGAACGAATTATTTTATTTTTAAATTGTCTTTTTTGTTCGTACTATGGATATTTTAACGTGCACGTCTTGCTACATCGTTCTCACATAAAGTACCATCTCAACATGAATGAAATAACCAAAGTTCTTGTAATAATATTCTGATTTAAAAGAGTATCCATGGCGTTTCTTGCCCATTCTTCTCCATAAAGATCTACGCTGTGGAATAGGCAAATAAACTATTTATTCACAGTTATTATGCCTTGTGACTGGGCTGCGCTAGGGCTGGGTTGTGCTTAGGACTGTAGCTTCATTTTATTCTTGTTTTTAACCTACTTCAAAAAAAGGATGAGGTTCTCAATTTTTTAATTTGTATTTCGGCTGTATTTTTTTTAATTTTTGTGTTTATTACCTCATCTTCGTCATTTATTTATTTTTTGAAATAAGTGGTTTCATTTGTTTTTTTTTTTATATTGATACGATTTTCAATATGAGTGAGCGAGACCAAATTATACAAATGTCAACGAATCAGAAACGTGATGATGCGGACCTACCAATTTAAATTTTTCGCCTACCCTTATTTGATTGACTTCCAATATCTCTTGTTGGCACCTGCCACATCTGAAGCTAATGTTTTTGATTTATGATTTTGTACAATCTGCCAAATTCGGTCGACAACGTAGGAGCTTAGTTCGGCCGATGACGGATTAGGTGTGTTCGCGAACCGTAAGAAGTTTTTCAACAAAAAGATGTATAGCAACAAATAAAGATATGTTTTCTATTATTGTTTAGTTAGAGCAACAAAATATTCTTCTTATAAAAACTGAAAGAGCGAAAATTCGTGGAACTGGGACTAGAAAATAAATATGATAAAGAAAGAAAACATAATCTTGAGATTATCTACTTCGTCCCTGTAGGACATAAATGAAGATACATCTTGAATTGAATTTCAAAAAGGTAAGTCTAAGGGTACCCCATCATCGGCGCACATGATAGACAAAACTTAAAAAAAAAAACTTAAAAAAGTTTTTATTTTACCATTTTTTAGCTATCGTATCACACACAAATCCTTGTCAAGTATCAATTTCGCAATTTCTTTTACTTGGATGTCATATTTTTTCCAGCTATTTTGGTTTAAAAACCAAACTACTAAACCGATATTGATGAAATTTCTATGGGACCAATCGGGAACCCCTTTCAGATAAAAGAAGAACTTTTCAAATCGGTTCATAAATCACGAAGATATGAGGTAACAAACACAAAAAAAAATACAACCGAATTGAACCTCCTCCTTTTTTTGAAGTCGGTTAAAAATATACAGATCGCACAGACTAAGAATAAAGGCATCGTTCCACTGAACAATACTTCGCGGAACTCGGTTAAATAATAGACCGGATACCTTGACAGTATGTAGAATATATTTGTATTAGATCTAGGCGTGATCTCAATACTCAAAAGAAAAAAATACATTCATTGACCTTATGTTATCGGCGGAAAATCTTAACATCGCGATTCAGGAATCTTCTCACAATGAACAACGCCATCTAGTTATAAAAACCGGCCAAGTGCGAGTCGGACTCGCGCACCGAGGGTTCCATACAAACCTGTAAGTAAAAGTTCACCCATCACGACAGCCAACTAAAAATTTACGGTTTTCGCAATTTTTCCTTTATCTGTGCTATAAGACGTCGCTTCATACCAAATTTCAAGATTCTGAGTTCATGGGAAGTACCCTGTAGGTTTTGATTCCCTTGCGAGTGTCGAAAATTTGCGGAAATTTGCTCCATAAACGGCTGTATCTTTTGATTGCGTTGGCTTAGAAGTTTGACAGCTGCAAGGGACAGTAGACTTGAGTATTTGATAGAAATTCCAGCTTGATACCCCCACGCGTTGCTGAGAAAAAGGGTCTTGACAGACAGACAGACAGACGGACGGACGGACGGACGGACGGACAACAAAGTGATCCTATAAGGGTTCCAATTTTTCCTTTCGAGGTACGGAACCCTAACAATGGAACTAAATTGCAAACATACTTTCGTTGCACTTAAAATTGAATGCGAACACAGTAATCCACGACAAAACCTACGCATTTGTACTTATGAAACTGTAGGCGGGGTCATCCAACCTACACCACCTTACGCACGAATGCGCTGCAGACAAACAAATGGACCGCGCAGTTAGCGTGACAAACCTATCCATGCACATCCTTCTCAACAGTGCATGGTCGACGTTAGGATCACAAAAAAATGCAAGAGCTAAAGAAATATTTTCTTTGTCCCAGTAACATGACGTGCATATTAAATGCAGGATCATTTATGTCCAAATATTTAATTTTGTTTTATTGTTTTGTCTTGTGCGAGTCAAATAAATACGTTGTCTTTCTTTCCTGTTGAAAGTCAGTGTAGATATATGACGGTTAGGGTTCCGCGCTCAGTTCGCACGTTCGGCTAAAACAAAATTATGATGTAAATGTCTGACAATAATTAACTGTGTTACTTTGTCTTCATTTTATTACCAAAATACTCCGGCAAGAGTGAAAAGTTATGTAAACGGTAAAAGGAATTTTACCCTTTATAAAGTGTTCAAGTAACATGTATGTAAATCTAATAATAATGTACAGTCGAGTTAAAACCTTTCCAATTCTTTCCTTAATCGACTCAGGACACTTAATTATTACTTTAGAAATTATAACTCAGAGCTGACTACTCGCTACTAGTGCACTTGATGAGAAAGGCCAACATATCAGTCCTTTGATTAATGTTTTTTTTTCTTTATTGGACTGGCCACTTGAATGGCCGATTTAAATCAGATCTGTTTCATGTATCCGTCAATGCCACATTATTGATTCTCAATTTAAAGTTCTTTCACGGTTATTTTACTTTTGGATAGTAGTAACCCAAAAGGAACCCTAATGAACAGTAATACAAGTCATTTTTAACCGACTTCTAAAAAAGGAGGAGGTTCTCAATTCGGTTGTATGTTTTTTTTTTTTTTTTTTTTTTTTTTTTTGTGTTTGTTACCTCATATCTCCGTCATTTATGAACCGATTTGAAAAATTCTTCTTTTATCTGAATGGATCTACTTCCCGATTGGTCCCATAGAAATTTCATCAAAATCGGTTCAGCAGTTTGGTTTTGAAATCAAAATAGCTGGAAATTTTTGTGTTTGTTACCTCATATCTTCGTCATTTATGAACCGATTTGAAAAATTCTTCTTTTATCTGAATGGATCTACTTTCCGATTGGTCCCATAGAAATTTCATCGAAATCGGTTCAGTAATTTGGTTTTGAAATCAAAATAGCTGGAAACAATATGTCATCCAAGTAAAAGAAATTGCGAAATTGATACTTGACAAGGATTTGTGTGTGATGCGATAACTAAAAAGGGTAAAATAAAAACTTTTTTGCAAAAAAAAAACCGACTTCCAAAAAAAACACTAAAAAAGTGGGAAATAACTTTACTTTCGGAAGTCGGTGGCAAAAAAGTCAATGAAACAAACAATAGTCACCGACTTCCGAAAGTAAAGTTATTTCCCACTTTTTTAGTGTTTTTTTTGGAAGTCGGTTTTTTTTTTGCAAAAAAGTTTTTATTTCATTTTGTTAGAATAGATAAAACAAATATGTCAAATGGCAAACTAGGTATAAGTTGCCTTTCATTCTACGCTTGGATAACTTTCCTTTGTTTGTAAATAGAGTAACTAGTGAAGGCTATTTATATTCGCTTTGAGAAATTCTTATGAGGTTCTCTTCTTAGGGAATTTGTCGGAGGTTCTGAGGGAATGATGATGAAGATTTTTTATTCTAACTTCTACTTTTAAAATACCATTATTTACCGAGTTAATCCTGGCAAGAAACAAATATATATGTATATGTATACCATACGCATATGCGTACGCGTACTATGCGTGACGTATACTCACACCTTTTTCCCAAAGGGGTAGGCAGAAGCCATAGAACATCGCCTTTTATGGATTCATACTCCTAAGACCACTTGACCTTTCTGGAGTCATCACCAGTATGGTCAGTGTATGTCTTTCTAAATCGTCCCCTTAGTAGGTGACGCTTATGCTAGGGCGTAACATGTACTTCAAAATGACTCGAGACAGGAATCGAATCTGTGATATCAAAAAGCTAGCGAACCAGCCCCTTTTGTTACTAAACCATCAAACTAATTCCAACTTCATAACCTCTATATTTCATTTTCAAATATCAACAAAAAAAAAATCTAAAACCAACCATCCTTAACATCACTTGTCAACAAAATATTTGTGAATATTTCAAAATTAGAACAGCTAGGCACCCATTCTCGTTAGTGATGCACCCTAACGAGGGCGCGCTCCGCAAAACGGATTATCGATATCCCGCCATATCGGAGCGACAATCGATTGACAATCGTTCCGGGCTCACTCGTACATTAAAGCTTTCGCTCGTGTGATAGGTAAATTCTACTCATCTACCTTTATGGTTTGAATATCGTACTTATTTGCTGGTTTTCAGGGTAGTTTGGTAGTGAATTTAATGTTGAAATTCCGTTTGAATGTTCATGGTATAGAGCATTGTTACAAGTTTGTTTCTGGGTAACTCGTAATGCTGATTAAGCTTTTTGAGATGATCGGAGAAATGGGTACACTCTTTTAAAAAAAAAGCAAATTATTGACCAGAGATGGTTATTTGCTTGAAGTTCAAGGAAGTAAGTAACATGGTGGCCCTTATAAAATGCCGGGATCATTTTTATGTTCCGAAATAAAGCTGTTAAATTAGAGGGAGGTATTATCCACATGCCAGCCGTATGCCCAATGAGCTGAGTGCCAAAACAGCCACTTTCTGGAGCCCTGATAAAGCCAGATGGCGTCGTGGCAGACCTCGTAGAAGATGGCGGGACGATTTAGACAAAAAGATAATGGTTTTTATAGAAGCACGTTCCATTCATTTGACAACAATCACAAGTAGGTACGGTCACGAGCAATTGTTATGCAAAAATCTATGGCTATATTCTCGTAAAACAACGACTGCTACTTTGGGAACAGACCTAACATAACATCATACCATCACACCTGTAATCCCTGAAGGGTAAGGCAGAGATGTACCTAATAGTACACCCACATTTTGCCAGTTATGTTTTAAGTCCCATGTAATAGGGGGCGAGCCTATTGCCATCCAGACTCCGTGACAACAGACCTATTTTATAATAGTTTGATTTCCATTAAGCTATGTTCGCAAAGCAGAGCGAGTCGATCGCTCATCACTTACTCGCTTTGAAACTACACCAGCTTGAGACATCATCTGTCACATTGACATACACTAGCCGGACAAGCCAAGGGCCTACTATATGATGACACGCTGCAAATCAGCTTAGAATTGTGGCTGTTCGATTGTGTGTCTTCTGAGGGTTTTAATAACAAGGTTTTTTGGTCGGAAAGACTTGAGAAATGGTCTATACAGGTAGAACGTTTCTTAATATGTATATATGTGGTTGCGAGCGCGACTGCTAGCGATTCCTAGGTAAAAGCAAGCAAAGTAAGGAATTTCTCAATCTCTGTGCCCGGTTGATGGCAATAGGCTCGTCCCCTATTACATGAGACTTAAACAGAACCGACGCAATGTGGGTGTACTATAACACAATTCTGCCTAACAATTCAGAGTGTACAGTCGTAATGTTATGTTATGTAAATACCTAAATAAACAAATATTTCTTTTATGCAATTTAATTAATATAACATGTGTTACTTCGAAGCTATCAAATGTTGATTATTGATACTGAAAATATACAATTTGGACATTACAAAATTGAACACATCGTGTGTTCAATTCTGAGAACGTCCTACTGGACGTTCTGAGCATCGGGCATCCATAGAATTAATGAAATAAACTACGCTGTTGGACCGTGTAGTTTATTTCATTCATATTTAGAACTAAACCCAGATTCTGACGCAAATGAATAAAAAGGGGTCTGTCTCACTAGCAACCATGTCAATTAAAACATCATCTGCTGAACCAACTATGTTAGGGTCGGATTCCACTCTAACTGGATGCAGCTGAATGCATGGAGCGACAGCTTCTCTGACCTCCACAACCCAGTTACTACTGGGTAATACGATAACTCTTAGTAACACATTTTGTTGTTTGTTTGTCAGACCTTCGAACCACTTCCTGGCACTGCCACACTGTGGTAACCAGTGCTAACAAGGCAGGCAAACTATACAAATGTTCCTGGGAATCTAATTCTGAAAGAAAGAAAAGAAAGAAAAAGTATTTATTCGTCTCGCACTGGACAAAACAAAGTGGTATTTTGACAATAAAACGAAGATTAAAAAAAAGAAAACTTAAAAACAGATTAAAATAAAACTAACTAAACTGGTCCTGTACGAGGCCAAAAGGCACCTATCTCAGCATGGTGCTGTAACATTAGAAAAAGTCACAGCGCTGGTATTCTGATAGGGCCCAAAGTGATGCCACGGTCATTTAATAATAATAATAAATAAAGTGTATAAACGAATAAATACATAAGGTATAATAAGTGTGTGAAGCACACTCAGAAAAAGAAAACACCCAACGTCATCACAATGTTTGACTATGCCATGAGTGGCAATGGCAACACAGAGAGAGACGTGAGCGCAGACTGCATTTATCTGTCTATGGAACATTATAGCATTCTGGATCAGCAAATCGCAACCTTGATGGTCCTTTCTTCGCCACGCATTTACACAATGGCTCTTAAATCTGACAAAATACTCCATTACCACTCCTGCAAGTGCCAGATAAACAAAAAGCGTTAAACAAAAAGGTAAGAAGAATAACTCTTTGCAAAGCGCTATAAAGCATTATATCACACACATAAAGCTGGCATAAACAGGTCATAAAATAAACTTATTCAACCGTGGAAAAATTGCATCTTCACTGTCTAAAGGTCCTACTTTTCAGACCAGGGCTCAGAAAGTCAAAAATGGCCGCTGTAGCTGACTCATAATAGGATAATACATATAAATTACTTTACAATTCGTAAAATGGTTACCAAACAACTACTCATAATATTAACTGTGTCTATTTACCATTTAAAAAAAAATGTACTTGATTCATATTTTCCTATTAAAATATAATTCTTCTTAAGCGGCCATTTTAGGCCCCAGAAGCGTCCTGTTTTGCCATTCTGGAAGCCGACCCTAACGTAGTTGGGAAAAGGCTAGTTAGGCGATGATGAATATTTTTAACCGACTTCAAAAAAAACTTTTTTGCAAAAAAAAACCGACTTCCAAAAAAAAGTAAAGTTATTTTCCACTTTTTTAGTGTTTTTTTTGGAAGTCGGTTTTTTTTTGCAAAAAAGTTTTTAATTAAGATAGATCTGTCAGTGGATTTAGTGCACAACGAATGTAAAGGTTAGAACTGTGATATTTACCACAAAATAAGGGGTTAAATTAGTCTGTAGGGACTGTAGTGTCATTCTATGAAATTAAGATAATGACAATACTGAGTTTCTGAGGCATTAAAGCAGATTCTTTAATTCACTAAGCAAATAAAAATAAATCTCAATGGGAAAACACCAGCTAGGCTTTTTCATGAAAAACTAATTCAATGGGATTAAATGAACTAAAGAGGGTTGTATTGATGATTTAAATGATTATAATTTTGTAAAGCTATATTTGTTACGGTAGCCAATCATATTTTAATCAACATACAACCGGCCGACTCACCTGCAAATTGCAGAAAACGTAAGAAAATCTGAATTTCGCGGACGACCATGGCGCATTTGCCTTAAGAGCGTGTACGCCGTACGGCATTTCATACAAATTTTCAAATCCTTAAGTTTCGATATGACTGAACCGATTTTAATGAAACTTCATACCCATAAGCAGGATACATAGGTCTAAAAACTTAGTGAAAAACATTTTCGAAATGTCTTATTTAAAAAAGATTATTGGAAATTTCTGTTTCTATGGAACATTTAAAATCGGGCTAATTTAATTGTAACACAATTTTGCGAAAATGTTTTTCACTAACATTTTAGACCTATGTATCCTGCTTATGGGTATGAAGTTTCATTAAAATCGGTTCAGTCATATCGAAAATTAAGGACTTGTAAATTTGTATGAAATGCCGTACGGCGTGCACGCTCTTAAGATAAAGAAGTTATTATTACTGTTACTGTACTTACAATGCATCTCAACCCTCGCTGTCCTTTCATGAGGGCTCAGCAGAGGAGTGTTGGTGGCCTGGCATCGTATACTGGTGTTCAGCCAACTCCTCTCGGCTCCTCCTATGCTGATTTTGCTGACGATGACCTTGCCGTCGTTCTTGAGGATCGTGTGGTCATCGATTTGCTTGTTGTTGATCAGCCACGTTAAGGTTGGTTGGGGTCGACCTGGTGGTAGAAAAAATTACTTTATTTTTGCAAGTTGCTATAAATTATGAAACTGTATTATGTATATCTAATAATTGATTAATTAGCTTATGTAGAATGAAAATTGCTCTAGTTTAAAGTCTTAATTACTCAAAATTGACGTGTTTTGTGCCTTCTCCGGGTGGTAACTGGAAGCGATTGTTGTGCTACATAACACAAACTTTTAAACTCAAATACATAAAACATTTAAACTCAAATACATAAACAGCCAACCCCGGAACAACTATCTGTAGGCCATAAAATTTTTTTTTTCGAATGGGGATCGAATCCCCGACACGCAGCACAGCAGCCAGTCGCTCGGCCTCTGCGACAACCGTGTCGTCGAAAAAAATATTATTAAATGAGCACGAGGAGCACGTTCACGTACAATGGTCGCTTTCGATAAGCACACAGCCTTGTTCAGGCTCAGACGGAGCTCCAAGTCATTAGTTGACCTAGAAATCTCAAACTCTCGAGTCGGTTTACACTCAGAAAATGCTATCAAAACACAGTGCTTTCAAATCTTCAACAAAGAACCAATTAAAACCCATAATTAGCAAAGCTCTTAAAGCCAAACTCGAAGAAACTTTAAATTATAATCGAGCAAACAATTACCCGCAGTAAAACCTCGGAAATTACAACTTGAACATGTTCCCAACTCAAGTACAAACAAAAAGGTTTGGGAAAACTATCAAACAATTAGACTAGGTCGAAGAACTTGGGTCTCGCTTGTAAATTTAGCAAATTTTGCGCTGCAGCGGAACTTTTAGCGGAGTTCCTCAGCGCTGCAGCGTAAACAAGGGGAGAGACCAACGAGGTTGGGTACAGTCAGACGTTACTAAAACTTTGCAAACGTTCCCTTATCTAACTGCGGAGTTTAGATCCTTTTGAGCTAACTATAGTGACCTGAGGTGACTTTCTGGAGATGTTAACTGGTTGGAATGTTTTGAAAGCGTTTAGTAGGTAACTACCGTTTCATGTTAACGGTAACATAGCGTTGAATGGGTGAAGATTCAGCGGTTGACTGTAGAACTGTTGCTTATTTAAACTTAAATTATTAATACAAAATATAATTATGTACAAGAGAAAAGAGGAAAAATATTTAAGGGCATCAAACAATTTTTCCATATTGCTGTCAACAGGAATAGTGCCCAGAAGGCTGGCAGCATTGCCACGTTGAATGGCTATGAAGATTCTTTGACCCGAAAATAAGCCAGCCCTCTGGTCACGAAAATAAAGAAAAATATTTTAGATGCATGTAGCTCGGTTTCTCTGGGATAGATTTTGATGGTGCCATAATAAAAAAAGATTCAGAATTATTTGCTCTTTAAAGTAATATATTTAGTGGCTGGCGATGTATTATTAAAATAAATAAATTTCTCAAAAACCTTCGTTACATTTTACAGAAAATAGTTTGGCAGTGTTTAGCCTGTGTTTACAGTAAACACAAGCTAAACACTGCCAAAATATTCTAAATATATTTTATCAATCAATTAAGTTCTGCAACTAAGGCCCTAATGTTGTTGATTGGTGGCAAAATTCGGCACTTTTCAATTCTAGTTGATCAGATCAGACGGATCAGACGGTTTTTATACCTACAAAATTTTCGTTTAAAAAAATGTGTATACAGTATAGTCTACCAAGCAATAGAAAAATGTTTTTTCCGTTTTACCAAAGTCATCACACAAAATTCAGAAAAATCTAGTCGATTAATTGAGGTGCTATTTTTCCGTGAAAATACAGGACGAAAATACAGCGCGCCAGGTCAAACCGACAGCAGACTAGAAAAATTGTGTATTAAAATATTCATACAAAAATATTCTACGGATATTAAAAGGATTTTAGGGCACAATAACCAGATAGTGTCCCAAATTCCGGAAAAAAAAACAAAATGGCGGACTATTTATTGGATTTCCATTTATTTCAGTATGAAAGCGTAAATACCGGAAATTGTAGACACCATAAAGTGACCAAACTTTTTGTTATTTATGGGATATGATCTTCCAAAATTGTTAGTGCGAAACGTAAAAATAATAAAACATTGATTTAGTTAGGTTTGTTTTTGTTTTCGGATACGGTTATTGAATTCGGTTGTAGTGAAAATGTACTGAATAAATTATTCGGATATTACGCCGGCTGCGATGTGGTGTAGCGCGGGCGGTTGATATGCAATTTTGTATTTTTTCGTTCTTTTACGGACTTACCGTAGTTGTGCTAAAGAAAATATGTAACTGCTTTGTTTTAGGAACTCCTTTTAGCTTGTTAAAACTATTGCTATTTTAATTTCTACAAAAGATCCTATAGATTCATGTCACAATACCGTGGTCAGGTATTTCTATGGTTGAAAAAAGTAGGCTAGTCTATTTTTGACTTAGAGAAAGAAAAAATCCTTCAGCAGTAACGATGATGGAAAACCATTGTAGAAAAATGAATTGCTTTGAAAGTGATTGCCATAACTAGGCTCCCAGGTCGGTAACTGAACTCGGTTCTAATAAATAACAAAAATTCAATTGAAGTCAACACATCGTACAGTCACTGAAATGTTGTCAGTATAAACTTAGTTTTTTTTCTATTTCACTAGGTATTGTTGTTATTTCATTTCTTAGTAATGACAAGCATAACAAACGACATACTTATTCAAAGAATACTGAATCAAGTTACAGGACAATCAGAAGTTTTATTTCAATAAGAATGTTGTTACACACAGTTCTAGGTTTTTCTCCGAGCGAACTCGGGGCGCGAGTGAAGTTAGTTTGCTAACAAGAATAAGCGACTGCATAATATATTATGATATACTATTGGAGAAAAGCTTTGGGTAGGTAGGAGTGTGGTAGTGTTTGGTTTCGTAGTATTTATTAGCTCAAAGTATAAACGAAATGAATTTTTATTTGCTAGAATTGTAGTAAATAATTTGAATTTGAATTTAGTACATTATAAATGGTCGGGTTTATAGAGGCTCAAACAATTCGCTAGATCTAGCATGTAAAATTATAAAATATATTAATAAATAATTGAAGCTAAAATAATTAAAATGTTATAATAATAAGATGTCAATGATTTGTCAATTAGTAATAGTAAAATGTCAACTTGACTCTTTAAGATTAAGATACTCATTCACAGAATAAAATGATTTATCTATAAGCCATCTGAATAATGCCGTTTATCGTTTATACATAATTATATTGTTTATATAATTATAAGTTTTGTGTATTTTTGTGTGCTGAATAATTTGTGGTAGATAGTGCGAATAATATTATAACGAAGTTACGGAAAATGATGAAGCTTAAGATATATTCTTTGGTAGTTATGCTGCAGAAAAATTGTGTCAGGAAAAAGGAATCTACTTCGTGATGTTTTTACAAGTGAGTATTTTTTTATTCTGCCGTCCATAAAGTGGTCAGCGCTACATAAGGTTTACTTTAGCAAAAACTTTTTCTCAAGTAAACCTTTGAGAAAGGTTCGTGTATTGTTGTTACATGTACTTATAATAATATTCTGTCTAAGCTTTTTTTAACTACGTAGGGGTCGGCTTCCAGTCTAACTGGATGCAGCTACTTATCAGTATTTTTTTGTCTTTTTCTTTTATTTCTTCCAATATCTTGCCCTTACATCAAGTGTACTATTTCGCAAAAAAGTGTGTACCACCACCGATATTTCTTATTACCTTCTTCCTCCTATAAACTCTTACACGGAATCTTAGGGTTCTGTAAATACTCCTGTAATTTTATTTAAACAGGACTGTCCTGCTTACCCCAGAATCTTAGTCACAACACTATACCGACGACGCCATTCGGGAAAAACTCGACGGCAAAATTGTATAAATTTTAACGAACGATAAATATCGACACATTGCCTTAATCCGGAACTGGTAGTAACTGGGCCAAGGCACAGCGTTCTTAGGTCGACTTTTTAAATGCGACACCCCTTTTTTGGTCTTATTTGTTTTGGTGGAGCGAGAATTTGTATGGCATTTCGTGCAAGAAAGTGAGAGAGGCTATTATATTGCGAAGACAGAATGTTTTCGCTTTAATCTGGGATGAAACGAGTCATGAAATCTTCATATAGATTGATAATGTAGTAAGGTGTGTATTAATCAGGCGCTAATCCTTCTACTCGTAGAAGTGCCTTTATACCGAACGAGCTTTGGTCCCGTTCGATCACATTCGCTTGGTGTAAAGACACATAGAGCATTCATTGTTTGTTGTATTTTCTTTGTTCGCGTAGTTTCTTAGGAAGATGACCATTGATATCCCACCTGCAGTGGGATTATTTATAGCAGCGGAGTCGCCGACCGACCAGCCATTCCCAAAGAGGTGGAGAACGTGCGGTCGCTGGATAGGCCGCACTTGGTGATGGGGCCCGCCGGGATTGGCGGGCTGATACCAGTCGGGGGTGCGTACGAATATACTTTTATCTCTCGGTGACGCATGGTTGTAGTAGGGACAGTAGGTTTTTATTCAGTTAGAATCCGCCCCAAACGGAGGGTATCAAAGAGGATTTTCCCACAAAAAAAAGAAGACTGATATCTTTATAGGCAGCAACTAACGAAGCAATTAACTTAAACGACAGATCACTTATAACAACAGCTATCATGCAATTTTCAACCCTAAAGCTACAATTAGATAACCGCTCGTTTTTCCGAAAAAGCTTTTCCATCAAAAGTGTCGGAGTTTTTATCAAGTTCCAAAGTCGTTTGTTCAGATTAGTGTGCAAAGCTGTGACGGCCGAGTTTAATGGTATAAAGTGATATACATGGTCACCCGTTCAGCCTGTGAACATATATATTCATTTGCGAGTCCGGTGTCGTCTCATCCGGACAATTTTTCAAGGAGATATTGTTGGGGTATGGTGTTAGTTGGTAGTTTATGATTGAGCTTATTTTTATGGTTTATTATGGGCTAGTGCTAGCGCGACCACTAGGGTCGCGGCCTCAACTTATTTAGGTATAGGTCGTGGGTTCGAAACGAGGCAAGCACTTTATTTTGTATCATTTATCTTATCACTGCTCTCAAAACGGTGAAGTCTAAGAACAAAAAAAATCAAAGATATTTCATCATCTGCCTTTCCCAACTATGTTGTCTTCCAGTCTAAGTAGACGCAGCTGAATACCAGTATTTTACATGGTGCGACTGCCTATCTGATCTCCACAACCCAGTTGGTACTGGGTAATACGATACTCCTTTCGGGGAAACCGATATTCATACTTATATTAATATGATTTATTTATTTATTTATTTATGATCTAGGAAAAACGAAAATTTTATCAGTATAGGTAATTTAGGAACAGTCACATGTGGGACTGTTTGTCAGACTTTCGACTGACTTACCTGTACTGTTTAATTTGGCAGCTGTTTAAAATGTCTGCGATTTGGGGCTTGGATGGAAGCATACTGTTCCTTAAACGGTCAGAAATTTAGACTCTTAGCATACTTCGTTCCAAGGCTCGCTGGCTGACCCAGAGTTCGGACGGGTTAGAAGCGTTATGACTACCTCTCGATAAGACTAAATAGCAGATATGACTAGTTCGCTATACGACTTAATCTCGATATGACTAGATCGCCGTAAAACTAATTAGCTGTTTGACTACATATGCATAAGTCCTGTTATCAAAATGACTCATTATCGATATGACGTACAATCGTATCTAAAAGTGGCATTAGTATAGGAACTTCATGGAGTACCTACTTAGCTTTACTAAAGTGTGAATACACTATGAAGTTCCACTTTATCTATGATTCCACTATTAAAAATAAATTGAAACAGTAGTTGTCATTGTCACTTCGAATTTTTATCTTGCATGGCATATTTTATTGTTATTTAAAAAAAGTGGCACATTTTCAAGATAAAAAAAAAATGAAAATTCTCTGTTTGAACCGAACAACAAAAGAAGAAACACCATAATTATTATTCAATCGCAAGTATCAAAGAGAATTAAATAAACTTGAGACGAAGGAGATAACGCTCCTGTCTTTTTTAAAAAACGTTAGCGATCTATGGGTAATATCAAAATAAATTGTACAGTCACCAAAAAGAAACGAAAATGAATTTCGTTACAAAAATGAAAAGTGTTACAAAAAGGAAACAAAAAGGAACTAATGGGGCAATTTCACACTATGAAAACTTTTAATAATAAAAAAAACAACTCTTGATAAAACTTTTAAATGACAAAATTTTTTGACATTCAAACAGCATTTTCTGTCGATAACATTTTTTTTGAGTGCCGCTATTTTTTTCTTTTGGATTTCTAGTTTCTTGTTCTGTTTTTTAATGGTTTCTTTCAATAGTAGTTTTTAGGTAAAGTTTTCTTGATCTGGTTTTCTTTTCACGTTCTTTGAAATTCTTTTTCTGATTATTTTTTAGCCTTCTCCAGTCTCTTCTTCTGTTATTTTGTTGACTTTCTGGTAGTTTAGATATTTTAACATACCTGGACTTTACTGTTTCCAACTATAAAAAAACATTATATATTAATTGATACTTTCCTTCCATCTACTATTATTCCTAGTAGTCAAGGTGAAAGCATTGCTAGATTCTTTTTGTAACAAAATAAACGTGTGACGTAGGTATTTTTCAGCAATATAAAATCACCCTTACTTCCTTTTTGTTAACTCATTTTCGTTACGTGACAATAATTTGTAACAAATTGTAACGAAAAGGAATATAAAACACGTGTTGAATATAACCCCAAACGAATTAAAAATCAATAAAGCTCCATAGCTAAAATTTTTGTTTACTTTTGATTTGGGCGAGAATAATACAATATTTAAATAGTCTAATAGTAAATAAACAGCTTTCCAGGTGATAAATAGACCAGCGAACAAAAGGAACGTATTATTGTTGAAAAAATTCATCACTGGCTTAGGCACACTGCACTCAGAAAAACGCACGTTGCAAAATGGCCAACTGTCACCAGTTAGCGCTACGTCATTGGCTGCTTACAAAAAACGCAGTGTTGCCAATTCTACATTTTAAAAACTACCAAATATTGGTGTTACAAAATACAATAACAAAAATGACAAAAATCGTGGACGCAGATTTGATATTGAATTAATTATCTATTTCTTTATTATTTTAAAGAAATAATGCTGGATCTAGATAGTATTAATAATACTGAAGCTCATTTTTAGCTTGAATTAATGAAATATGTAACACGCAAAAAACTAGAGGCTCTTTTGTAACGCACAAGTCTTCGAGGACATAATTATTTACATGGGAGAAATATGATATACCCCAAAACAAAAATGTATTTTTAAAAAACTATATGCTTTATTATGCTTTGAAATACATATTATTCATCCCTAATTCTGTATGTCTCCGTATCATAGCTTGTTTTATAAAATATACGCATTATTTCGATAGAACCTACCATGGACATTTCAGTATGTTAGAATGTACAATTATTTTTGATATTACCCCTATAGCGTAAGTTTAAATAAATAAATAATTATGTTACAATGAAATATATAGTATAATTAGAATGTATAGTTAGTATAGGTACCAAGGAAAAAAACTTAATGCTATAACTCGATAACTGTACTCCAAAAAACAAACGAAAATATAGTCGTTACGCTATCTGGCCTTATTGCAATCTAGTCCAAACATGATATAGTCCTAACAAGATCTAGTCATATCGAGATTAAGTCGTATAGCGAACTAGTCATATCTGCTATTTAGTCTTATCGAGAGGTAGTCATAACGCTTCTAACCCGTTCGGACTTAGGACTTATTCAGTTAGTATGTAGTACGGAGTATTTAGTTTAAAAGGCCAAAAGGTTAAAGGAAGGCACGCTACTTTAATAAGGATTTATTGTTAAAGGCAAATTCATGTTCTACACCCACACACAATTAGCTACAATATTAATATTCAAGCCAAGTCCGCTGCAACTAGAGCCACACCCACGACGTAAAACTTTCATGTTTTGTGTCAAAATAACTTATTTAATTTACACCCACGTATTCTGAATATACGAGTTATCATCTGCTTAGCCTTTTCCAACTATGTTGGAGTTGGCTTCCAGTCTAACCGAATAAAGCTGAAAACCAGTATTTTACATAGAGCGACTGCCTATATGACCACCACAACTCAATGACTGGGTAACACGACACCCCTTGTTATTTGTCACACTTTCGAGCTTCTGAAGACTCGTAAAGCCCTGTAGTAGCTATCTTAAATCTCTTTGAGAAAACATTGAACTTCTTTTGGCTTCACCATAGTCGGGTAACAGTCTTACAGCCTATTTACCTAACCTGTAATTTTTCACCTTTTCTAAATTGCCTGCACATTTTGTTACGAGGCAATACTTGAGCAATAATTGGGCAATTATAAGCTCCTAAGGGCTTAATTATTGACTCTAATGAGGCAATTCAATTTCAAGTTCTCATTTGCATGAAAAATTACAGTTTGCAACTGGAAACTAAACGCTTGATTGCTGCATGGAATATTTATTTTCAGAAATATAAATCGTGGTTTCGTGTGCACTTACTTTCGTCTATAATTGCAGCGCTGCGAGCACTCATTGATATTTTAATAATAGAAGATAGACTGGACTGAATTGGCTAGTCTCGACTGCTTATCTGACCTACCCAACCTAGTATCTGGACAACACGGACTCCGGTTTGGTAAGACTGGTCGTCAAACTTCTAGGGCTTATAACTATCCGTAACTACTGACAAAGATCTACGAATGATAGTTGGTACCAACTTCCTGAGGCTCGGAGGGATCTCCGTATCCTCCACAGATCAACCTTAGCAAGCGTTGCTGACTTGTGCGGCTGTTATTATTTACCCACAAGCCCCACATTCTAAATCATCATCATCTGCTTAGCCTTTTCCCAACTATGTTAGGGTCGGCTTCCAGTCTAACCGGATGCAACTGAATACCAGTATTTTACATGGAGCGACTGCCTGCCTGGCCTTCAGAACCCAGTTACTACTGGGAAATACGATACCCCTTGGTAAGACTGGTTGTCAGACTTTAAGCCTTAATTCTGAATACGTTACTGAAAATTAAAATACAATTTCGTAAATGAAGCTATTTCAAACATTTGCGATTGCATGTCCGTTGCATGATTAAGTAAGCAGTTATTAAATTACAAGCGCATGAGATGTAATTGGATGAATTTTGTAGTGTAATTAGTATGAAAAATACAGACTAACTAGTCGTTGCCTGCGACTTTACGACGACTACGTTATTCACGATAACGTAAATAAATCATAATTAATCAGTACTTTCGCTAAAAACTTGTAATTATCGCTCTTAGAACGTATTAGTTACTTTTATTTTCGGCTCACTCTCTCGTAGCTTACAAATAAACAGAATGGCCGCAACTTATCTTAATCCACAAAGTATTTAGTCGCATTAAACCGTTTACTAATCTTTTTTTCTCCTCACTGTAAAAGTTTCTGGCATAGCTCTCTTGTTTCGGGACCTTCCCCGAAATCTTAACTGAATAAAGTTTTAGACAAATGGGGCACTGATACAAAATGTAGATGATATATTTTTCACTTAGACTTGGGGAATTGAAACAAGTTTTACAAGCTGAATGAGAAAATGTAGGGATCGTCTGTAATTGTCTCTTGACTTATTTGTTACAGGTTAGTCACCTATGACTACAGAAAAAGAGACGTATTATTATTTCAATTCGAAACTTTAAATTAAAAACTAAAAACCCGATTGCGGTAAAAAACTTAAGTTAAAAAAAAAAACACTAAAAAGCTAAGAACAAGCACATTTTAAATTTAAAAAACTTGGAAGCAGGCGGGAGCCATTCCATTTTTATATTTTCAAACTGAAAATTTTTACGGCAGTCGAATTTTTTAGTTTTTTAATTACTTTATTATTTCCAGCGTTTTAGTTCAGACGATTAGCCAAACAAATTTTTACCTCCTTCACCGCATGGAGTTATGTTGTGTTCTGATTCAAAATTTATACCCGGTGTCACTTGCACAATTAATACGAATCAAACGACACCTTTGAAGCTAAAATCCATGGATCCGTTCAGGCTGCAGAGCTTGCCAAACATACATACATACATTCTTTCATACACACATGCATACATACCTTCGAAAAACATAACCCTGACGCAGTCGGGTAAAAAGATTTGCATGGTATGAAAAACAGGTATTGAAAAACGCTCCATTCATTATCTGCCTAGCCTTTTCCCAACCATGTTGGGGTCGGCTTCCATTCTAACCGGATGCAGCTGAATACCAGTAATTTACCTGGAGCGACTGCCTATCTGACCTCCACAATACTGGGTAATGCAAAGACTAGTTGTTAGACTTTCGGGCCACAGACTACCTATAACGACTGTCAAAGATCTACAAATGACAGCTAGGACCAACGGCTTAGCGTGCTTCCCGAGTTACGGAAGATACCCAATATGTTATGATGATCACCCACCCACAGAACAACCTGGGCAAGCGCGGATTAACCTTGAAGATCGACCTGTTCGGCTGTAATTATTTAGCCACGAGCTCTATTATAAGCCTATAATGTTCCAACAGATGGGACACAGCCCTCCTCTTTAGGAGAGAGAGTGGGCTGTAATCCGGGTTGGTAGATGTCACCTGTTCGAAGACACGTGACATCCAAGAACACGTCGGTCTTGTGACACGCCATTTCCTCAAAATGTATTGCTTCTCAGTTTTGATTAAATAAATTGCACACCTGGGTCCGAAGCCATAGAGCTACCAGTAAGTTAAGGGCGTTACCACTGAGCCGCCGCTGATTGAATAACGCTGAAAATGGTAAATATAAACCACCAAAAAATGCAATATAGAAGATTTCTGAATATCGCGAGACTGGAGGCTTGAGACGGCTAGACGGGGTTGCGGCAGACCGAGGAGAAGATGGCGGGACGCTGTTACGGAGAGGGTCTTAAAATGCTTTAAAAAAAACAATTGATTGAACACTGTAATAGACCTTTTACTTGATTTATAGTAAGTACAGTAAAAGTATGTATCCGCGACGACGTTCAAATCCACACTGGCTGTTGGGCTCTAGAAAAGTGTCGATGTGGCGGAAACGCTGACACAGCTAAGAGTTCAAAGGTTCCACGTGGTCATCACTATTATTTTATATGCGTGCGCGTGTATTATAAGATATAACAGCGCCTTGGATGGCTTCCTCACGAATTGGTGAGGAGAAATAAACCTTTAACTTGAAGGAATTGGTGGAGGCCTTTGCCCGGGAGCTGGACAAATCGGGCTAAATAATAAAAAAAGACAGCCTCGTTGGTTTAATAGTTGCAAGCACGACTGCTGAGCATGAGGCCCTGGGTTCGATCCGGCTGGCCAATTGTTTATTTATTTATTTATGTACACACAAAACACATTACAGGAAAAATACATAAACACAAAAGAGCACAATGGTACCGCTTATTTCATTTAGAAATCTCTTCCAGCGGACCTGCGAGAGGATAGATATAAAAGAAACATAGACACAGTGTGTAAGAAGAATAAATTAACTACTAAATTAATAACTTAAACAATCATAATTAAAGAGATAGTAAAACATACATGCTTATATAATAAAATAAATATATATTTATAATTAATTGTTATTGGGTTTTTCCATCAGGAATTTCTCAGTAGCAGCCACGGAGTTTAAATTTGTCCCAGGTCGACGGCAATAGGCGTGCCCCCTATTACATGGGACTTAAACAGAAATGGTGAAATGTGGGTGCACTATCAGGCAGACCTCTGCCTAACCCTTCGCGAATTACAGGCGTGATGTTACGTTACGTAATAAAAAAAAATATCTTAAAACATTGCCTTTATTCCCAGAAATATCTTAAAACAATTTATATACAGCAATAAGACCAGCCAATATCATGGCGATCTAACTCACTGTGCTGACACAAATATTTAGCTTAAGGCCCTGCAAATCCCTTTAAAAGTATTAAGCACTTTATTTATTGTCTCCAAGGCCTTTCACAAGAACTGGGAAGTATTAGAGTATTATTTAGGTTTATCTTTATAGGCTAAAATGAGACCAGAGATGGGTCTTGAATAAACAATTTTAGGATGGAGATATAATACGTGTACCTAGGTAGCGTCGCGTAACTATCGATTTAAATTTAAAGGGTGATAATAAATATTTATCTCCTGATCCGGATCCGAAAATACATGCACTAACGGGAAGCCATGTTATTCCCAAGTTTCATTGGCTACTTTTTTTTTAGTTTAGGACCCAGATCATACATTTTCACCTTCACATACCTACGTTACTATTACAACTTGGTTTTAGTAGGAACATTAAGCGCCACATCATCATCACCATCTTCCTGCGCTTGTCCCATTCTACTTGGGGTCGGCGCAACACATTTTCTTCTTCCATGCTCCCCTGTCAGACGTGACGTCATAATTTACTCTTTTCTTTTCCATATCATTCCTCACACAATCCATACATCAATATTCATATCCAAGAACAGTAAGCGTTCAGAAGCATTGTCCTAGTAGCTATATGTATCGTGTCTATTACTGCCTATACAGAAACATAGCCCTAGTGACTATTAGTGTCTATTACTATCTATACAGCAACCAACTTTATCAACTTTTTCTAGTCGCAAACAAATCTAAAAATAGCTCACAAAACCTCCAACCCACACTAATCACACTCAATCAAAACAACCACTTCTTACAACAAACCCATCCATTCAGAACGATTTCAAACAAATAGCAAAAACTTACACGTTTCGCATCTCCGGAAAAGTTGCGTCGACTCCGCAAGAAAAATGCCCGCGCTTTGTTACCGAAACGTAATTTGTATTACTAATAGTTCGTGTTTTCCGATCCCCCTTCTCCCCTTGGGAGCTAGCGGTTTTTCTCGGTTATTTCTCGGTTATTTCCCGGTTATTTCTCGGTAGAGTGTGTTCTTTGTCCGCCTGTCTGCGTGACTGATGTCATAACTACTCTTTGTGAAGGTTTCGGAAAGTAGTTCGATTGTTCTGTTGGTTGGTTGTTCGGATTAGTATTGCGGTATCGGAGTTTTTGTTTGCTGAAGATTTTTTGGATTAAATCTGTGATAGTTTTTTGGGGCACAATAGATCAATAAAATATTCTTTATTATGTACACCCATTAAAATGTGAGAAACTTTAATCTATTCATCTTATTGAGGTGTATATTTTAATTAAGTTGTTGTGTCAAAGTGACGTTTAAAATACAATCAGTTTATCACACCATGAGTCAGTTAAAGGTCTATTTAAAAAGCAAATTTTCTTTGTCAGTCGTAGGTCGATAGATAAAAGCTAATTTTCTTTGAATTATTTTTAGCAACGTACTCCGACATGGAACAGAACTAACGCTATTATTACCTATTTGTAGACCAAATAAATATTACGTTTCATGCGGCAAACGTGCAGGCAGCTACTTCCCGTTTCGCTATTTTCTATAATTGTATTACATTTGATATAAGGCACTACAAAGTATTGATCTTTATATCAAAACCAAACAACCTTCTTTAATTTGTCTTCATGACTTGTGTTCCACTATTATTTGGACAATTCTGTGTCAATTTTATTGATCTGCAAAACTTTGAGTAATATTCAGACCGAACAAGGTTTACATCAATAAAACATTTCTAGTAACTTTGAGAGCTTATTGAAATTGAAAATTAATTGTTTGATAAACGAAACTGAATTTATGTAGATCAAGATATTTACAGGAATTAGTTATAGCGGCGAATCGAGGAAGAGTCATCGAACAAGCTGACCAATTTTATCAAAATATCAGTCACTAGTATAAGTCTATATGTATAATATATTGACTGCTTTGTTGGTCGAGTGATTGCAAGCGTGACTTCTGGGCAAGAGGTTCCGAGTTCGATTCCCAGGTCGGGTAAAAGTGTTATTGGGTTTTTCCATCAGGAATTTCTCAGTAGCAGCCACGGAGTCTGGATATGTGCCCGGTTGGTGGCTATTGGCTCGCCTCCTGTCACATGGGACTTAAAACATAACTGGCGAAATGTGTGTGTATTAATAGGTGTACTTTGCCTAACCGCTCGAAGATTATAGGCGTAATGTTATTATGTTATATTAGTATTGGTCTTTCAGCGCTACAATTATATACGAAAGTGCACACGAAAGAACGATATATAATTCTGAAAATAAATATCCCACGTAGCAATGTAGCGTTAGTTTCTAGTTTGGATTCAAATGAGAACTTGAAATTGAATTGCCTCATTAGAGTCAATAATTAAGCCCTTAGGAGCTTATAATTGCCCAATTATTGCTCAAGTACTGCCTCGTTACAAATTGTGGAAGCAGTTTAGAAACAGTCACAAAAGGTGAAAAATTACAGGCTACGTAAATAGCCTGTAAGACTTTTACCCGACTATGGTGGAGCATAAAGAAGTTCAATGTTTTCTCAAAGAGATTTAAGATAGCTACTACAGGGCTTTACGAGTCTTCAGAAGCTTGACAAATAACAAGGGGTATCGTGTTACCCAGTAACTGAGTTGTAATTTATAATTAATTTATTTATTGTTTGTCACAGGTGAAAAGACAGTTCAGAAGTCTTGTGGAGGTCAGGTAAGCAGTCGATCCATGTAAAAAACTGGTATTCAGCTGCATTCGGTTAGACTGAAAGCCGACCCCAACATAGATCGCAAAAGGCTAGACAGTCATGAGATGATGGCAGAAGTTTAGTTAAGTTAGGCCGAAGAGCCAAATGACATAATTGTCAAGTTTGATTGTTCGCACTTGGGGATGGTAACTGTGAAACTAATGGCGCTACCATAGTTAATACCAACATCGTCATTGGTAGAAAATCTGTTAATGTTATTTTGTATTTCAAAATGGCTTGAACTCAATGGTCGGATTGGGACCTAGTTATGGTCGCGCCATCTACAATAAGCTTTTACGATCGTCTCCATTGCAAACAGATTACGGTGATACTTCGTCTGTGATACCTAAGTATATTTAAATGTGTTTTCTGTTTGTTTCAAGACAACATTTTCGTTTCTTCAGTCAATTTGAAAGTTGAGGTAATCTTTGTTATTCCTTAGCTTAAGTAAAGCTTTGAAGCTTAAAACCGTATTTGTGAGAGGATTCACAAAAGTAACGGGAATAAAAATACATAATGTGTTGGAGAGATTTTTTGAGTTAAATCTTAAGTGTACTTGCATTGTTAGTAATTACATGCTTTTATAGAAACTGAGTATAGTTTTTACGTTTGTGAGTAGTAAAATAAGAGGCATTACATACCTATTAAGCAACATTCCAAATTACTCTGCCTATGTTGATTCTTTGTCTACTCAGAAAAATCTGTCTCCTAAGTACCTACTTATGTATATGAGTTAAAAAAATATATATTCTTAGATATTCCTTAATCTAACCTACATGGTCCGAGTAGAAAAAAAAGACAAGGCGCGATGTGACAGCTTTTTGAACGGGCAAATTGTCAAACAGTAGAATACTGATGGCTTGGCTTGGTTTTCGGATGCAACGGATTCAGTATTTTATGGACGTTGTAATGTTAATTAGGGTCGTGTTATATAATTCTGATGTACTTATTAATTACCTATGTGCTTGTTGCTGATTAAAAACAATTTATAAGAAATATAACTTTCTAGGTTGGTTAGTGATTTGTTCTTTAATAGTTTTCGCTTCTGGTCTCTAAGAATATATTATCAATTCATATTTATAATAAAATTAGAGGAGCTCGTGGTTAAATAATAACAGCCACTCGGGTCGATCTTTAGGTTAAGCCGTGCTTTGGATGGGTGACCACCCATTATATACCGAGTTTCATCCGTGGTTCGGAAAGCACGTAAAAAAATATATAGAGAAACATTAAGCCGTTGGTTCCGGCTGTCATTTGTCGATCTTTGACAGACCACGACCGATGGGTTAGGACATAAAATATTTTTTATCCCGGTCGTAAGTTCCTGTGGGATAATTTCTAACCTCCACACTGGCGGAACCGCGGACAAAAGTTAGTATTAATTTTTGTACCGAACCACACCTTCTGGTTACAGAGATATTAAAGTTAATAGTTTTAAATTCAAACTAGATTTTACGATAGCGTATTTCGACTAACATAACCTACTCTAATTAACTAGTAAAGTTCAAAAACAATTACCTTAGTCAACATAAATAATTAGGTTTCTGCTTAAGTAAGCTGTTTGCTCGAATTTAGTACTAAATGTTGTTTTAATAACCGTGTAAATAACTTTAATACAACTATTTGTTAAACTGACTGAATTATTTGATTGTTTATTTCGAGTATTCTTAGGAATTCTGGAAAGCAAATTAAGCATTTATTTCTGACTTAAAATATGAAAGATTATTATTTGAAGTATAGGATTTTTTTGTATTGAAATACTTGATTAGATATTTTATTTACAACAATAAAATCTTCAAGATATTCGAAATATTTTAATATCCACGTACACCTATCATGGGCATGAATGAAATGACAGAAGTTTAGAAGGTTTTAACAAAAATGTTAAAACGAGCTACACAATTACAACTATAGAGATGTACATAAATCTATATTTTTTTATTATTTTTTGTTAAATATTAAAATGGTATGACTCTTATTCGCATTTAGCATCACATGTATCATAACAATTGTCTCCCTAATTGATAAGACATGGTCAATTACGACTTGGATAAGCTCAGCCACGAGTGTTGGATTGTATTTTTGGGGTGAAAAATCATGTTTTACGGTAAAATCCAAAGTAACGCACTCAAAACATTGTGCTGATGGATACTTTGAATAGTGTACGGGTCATGGAGGTTTTAAAAGTGAAGTTATAACCTTAAAAACTAGTATGTAAACAACTTGTGAAAAAGTCGGAACTTCGACCTCCAATATCACAGTAACTAAATAATAATAATAAATAAATATCGCTGGACATTACACACAGCGCCATCTAGTGCCACACTAAGCAACGAGGCTTGTGTCGTGGACACCAGATAGTTGATATACTACATAGATACTTTTTGTTTGTAAATACATACTTATTATACATATAACCATTCATGACTCGGAAACAAATGTCCATGCTTATCACACAAACACTTGCTCCTACCGGGATTCGAACCCGGAACCCTATGAACGTAAGGCAGCCTCACTCACCGCTGCGCCATTCGGGTCGTTAAAAACTAAAAGGTAAAAATCGCAAAGACGGGGAAAGTAAGTGACTTTCGGATTCGTTAAGCGTCTATTTACACCCTTTACGATCAAAGATCAATTTTGAGCACAAAATAATCGAACAACAGCTACGGAACCCTACAACACAATTTACCATTTTTTCAGCATAAATAACCTGAAAAAAAATTGCAACAAAACACAATACATAATCAATCCTTGTCATGAACAGGTAAGCTTGCTTATCTCAATGTCAGGTACTGGTCATGGTTTTATAGCTGGCACTGAAAATATCTGCAATGCGCTCCAGTGGTATTTTATGTCGAAAGTGAACATTACTAGCATTTAGATTTCATTATTAATGTTTGAATTTTCTTCGGCCATTTGTTCGAAGAAATTGCTGGAGTAAGTTACGCTTGTTTTGTTTGTGATTGTGTAATTTGTGCCTTTTTTGTTTTGTTTTTAAGGTTGAAGGTTTATTTGTAATGGTTTAGGTAAGTTTAGTAGTGGATCTAACTCAGTAACAGCTCGTAAGAGGTCCATTAGGATTTGATCTACAATTTAGGATAGTTAAATCGGTATGTCGCACACTAAGTTCAATTTGAGGGTCCAGACTGGTGGCAATCACTATGAAAGCGTAAAACACGTTTACTTGATGTTGAAAGAGCGCAACGGACATTAATAAAAGTAATGTACTTCAATAAAACGACCTTTCCCGCCTATGAGCCAAAAAAGTAATTTATTATCAGTCATATATATTTTAGTATTAAAAAAATATAAAACCCTACCCTTAGATCCTAATGTATTAGCTAGAAGAAGGTAACACAATATTGCTCCCATCCCTTTCGTAAAAACAGAATTTGCAAATATTCAGTACGAAAAACGCTCGTCTTTCTTATATAATAAAATAAATAAACAAATATTTAAACTAAACCGTTTAAAGAATGCAAATCGTTGCTGATTAAGTGGATAAACCAGTTATGCTACGATGAAGTAGAAAATCTTCTATTAAATATAAGGTAAAACCGGTACCTTTGTGCTCTTTTGTCTTTATGTATTTTTCCTGTAATGTGTTTTGTGTGTACATAAATAAATAAAACCGTTTCCGTATAAAACAACCACAAAAACACACAAATACACACGCACGCGCGCAAACGTATACACACACGCACACACACACCAACAGACTATTAACATTAATAACTATACTTTACATGCAAAATATTAATTCATAAACTTTCGTTTACTAGCATTTTATAATAGTTGTGAGATAAAAAAGAGCGGCGCCTCCTGGCACAAGCATCTATATGCTGAAAATTAGACGCTACCAATTGTATAATGTACAACGTGTAATAATAAAATAAAATATTTTTGACCTCTGCCCAACCCCCGGGGGATTACAGGTGTGATGTTATATTAACTAAATATTTTGTTCCTCCTGTGGCACAATTGACAAAGTTTCTAGGTACAAGTTTGGAATACAACTAGTTTTGGGTATGAACAGTAAACGAAGACAGTTAAAATTGACAACATACTTGTTTTATCTACATCGTCATCGACCTAGTGCTTTCTCAACTATGTTGGGGTCGGCTTCCAGCTAACCGGATGCAGCTGAATACCGGTATTTTAAATGGAGCGGCTGCCTATCTGACCTCCACAACCCGGTTAGTACTGGATAATACGATACCCCTTGGCAAGACTGGTTGTCAGACTTTCGGGCCACTGACCTATAACGACTGTCAAAGATCTACAAATGACAGCCGGACCAACGGCTTAGCGTGTTTTTCGAGTAACCGAGGAAACTGGGTATGTAATGGGTGGTCACCCATTCGTAGACCAACCTAGGCATGCTTAAAAGCGATCCGAGCGGCTGTTATTATTTAGCTACGGGCTCCTCACTTGTTTTATCTACATCGTGGTGTAAAAGCAAGAGCAACAATCACATTTGAGAAACTAAAGATACAATATAGTTCTCTCTGCTAAACACAGAACATTCTATAAACACGCAGTATTGCTCAAAGAACGTCTAAAGTGAGCTAAACACATTGCTTGACAATTGTAAACTTGAAACAAAAGTTAAGCTGTTACGCGCTAAACAAGCTGTTCCAAGTTCACAAGAGCCAATCTTGTGCTGTAGCACAAACAAGGTTAGGGGACGATGAAATTTACAGTTGACAAAGCTTTTTTATTGTGTTATTCAAGTCTCTCTTATTTGTTTCAATGACAGTGTTTTGTTATAGAGTCAAAGGTTTCTTAAAAAAAAATTGTTATAGTTTTGTAGTTCAAAAGAAAACATAAAACAACATTTGGCTAAAAATATAGGACAACATACAACTACTATATGAGACTACTTCTTCGAGCTTCAGTCAAAGTTCCATCGTCAATTTCGATTTTTCCTAAGACGTGGCTAAAAGTGATCAGTTAGATAATCACAGTTCAAATGATGTCCTCTGACACCACTTGACTAAGGGCATCACGGCCGACGCCAACCTTCGTAGCTTCACCTTGCTCCGAAATGTTAGCATTGTTTATGTTCTCATTATTTTAATTTATATATTGCAGTGCCCCAACAGAGTTCATACAAAAAAATATACTTAAATAACTTTATTTATAGAGAAGTAGATTACATCAAAAATCGGTCTCTGGTCTCCACACTAGGGTTCTCAGTGTCATGATTGCTCTTAGCTTTTTATAACACTTTAAACCTAAATTGTGAAACAAATAAATTAAAAAATATGAATATGGAAACACCTGCTTTATACTTCTAAGAGGGAATGACTGCTTACCTCCTCTCAACTCGCACAGTAGCGTGAAGTTGCCACCCTCTTCTAAAGGCCCGACCACGCCGGCGACGTCGCGGCCTTGCTCGTCGTACAGGAGCAGCTGATGTGGTGGTACTGGTAACAAATAAATAAAACTGTTTGCAGTTGAGTGACCCAGTGGTATTTGATTACCATGTTGTTCGTAACTTTATCATGTCCCACTGCAGGGCAAAGGTCTCCTGCATAAGTATCCAGTTGTTCTCTTGTTCGACGATCTCGAGCCTATCTCCCACAAATGCTTCTAAGACAGGCTTCTTGAGTAAACTTTTCCATCGCTACTGCACTCAAAATCGTGAACTAGCATGTTCTAGACCCGAAAAATTCCATGACATGTGAAATCTACGAACACGCATTGCCCGTGTGGTAGATTACGGCCCTAAAAGAGGATACCCGTGTATTATGCTTATATAACAACAACACAACGTCAACTTTAAGGCGTTCGTGGTGCGAATACCAACGTGTTTAAGATCTTGGAAGAGGAGTTTTGGCCACAGGGAGCGGTGTTCCGTCGCTTCCACGGGCAATTACCACATGACCGCACAGTGACATAGTGCACAAGTGAACTGTTACTAACATATGCAGTTTTAAGGTTCTATTTACTAACGCAAATTGTATTGTATCATAAATGTATGTTAGTCTGTAAGGTACATAATTATGTATCTATGGGCCAAAGTTGCCTGAAAACAATTTAATGTTATGTTATATACAAGGTGTTGCTTTGCATCCTCGTCAAATTCAAGGAGGTAACTATGCTAATGATTCTCGACACGAATCAATAATAAAATGGGTAGGTATTTTTTTTTATTTTTCGAAATCGATAAGTGTACACCACCCGTATTAAAACGCGGCTCGTCTAATACTAGCCCTATAACCGCGCTTTCACACACACAAACAAACGTAGACGTTTATTCGATAAACGGGTGATTCTCCTCTTTTGAAAAGGGTTTCATTCTGAATTAGTGTCAAATTAAAACAATTAAAAAAAGCAGCGTTTATAATTATTGACCAGGTACCGTAATTTATATTAATTATTTACGTCTTCTATGATAACCTCCTGAATTTTGACGAGGTTGCAAAACTACACCTTGTATATAATATAATAATTCTATAAAAGATTTACATCTCAACTTTTTCACGAATTAATCCACGCATGAACTTAATTGGTACTAATTTCTTTAAAAATATTTTCAGCCAGAGGGTGGTTCTGAAAAGTCCTCTTTGAGCCGCTCATGATGAGTGCAGTCAAGATTTATTTCCAAGAACTCTGAACTAGGGTAACAATGTTCATAACTCTCGAGTGGTTTGTTAAAACAGTGCGTTTAAAACAAAGAGTTTTTCATCCTGAGGCGATTGTGAAAGTCTTCTCTTTCTTGTGTATACCAGGAAGAATTGAAATTATTTTACTTTGAGTAATCAATTCTTCCAGGAATTTCTCAGTAGATACCAGCCACGGAGTCAGGATGTGTGTCAGGATGGCACAGGCTCGCCATCTATTACATGGGACTTAAATCATAACTGGCGAATTTTGGCTGTACTACTAGGTACACCTCTGCTTAACTTATGTTATGTTAATCAATTGAGTAAATAAAAACTTTTTTGCAAAAAAAAACCGACTTCCAAAAAAAACACTAAAAAAGTGGAAAATAACTTTACTTTCGGAAGTCGGTGACTATTGTTTGTTTCATTGACTTTTTTGCCACCGACTTCCGAAAGTAAAGTAATTTTCCGCTTTTTTTTTGGTGTTTTTTTTGGAAGTCGGTTTTTTTTTGCAAAAAAGTTTTTATTTTACCCTTTTTAGTTATCGCATCACACACAAATCCTTGTCAAGTATCAATTACCCAATTTCTTTTACTTGGATGACATATTTTTTCAAGCTAAGTATTTTGATTTCAAAACCAAACTGCTGAACCGATTGCGATGAAATTTCTATGGGACCAATCGGGAAGTAGATCCATTCAGATAAAAGAAGAATTTTTCAAATCGGTTCATAAATGACGAAGATATGAGGTAACACACGAAAAAAAAAATACAACCGAATTGAGAACCTCCTCCTTTTTTTGAAGTCGGTTAAAAATTAAAGCAAATAAGTAGAGAAGTACGCGTTATTTTTACGCCAAGGATGTATACGTATATTTAAATAGTTTCGTCTCGCATGTCACCGTATTTAAGTAGGACGAAAATATGTTGAAAAGGTGAAGCGAGACAATACTATTAAAATAAATATAATGTAACACAGACAGAAAGCGTTATTTTTAACGCGCGAAGTTTTATTAATACTGATTCTTAAACGATCTGATCTTTTCAATAATGTAAAAATACACGTGATGCTAGGAGGGGTGGAAGGGGGGAGGGGTAGCCTAAAACCATATCACCTAGGGGGAGGGATTGTTATAAAACTAGCCTAAAAACCTTACGTGATAAAGGATGGCCCCTTAGAAAGTACATTAACTTTGAAAAAGTCATATTGGCACTCGCTGGGTTTGAATTCATAATTGAGGCATAAGACGAGGATCGGATAAGAAACATTCCACCACGACACAGTTTCATTAGAGTAAAATATTTGAACATAAACTCACCAACAACATTCAGCTTAATTTGGAAATTCCTGGTCGGAGAATTCTTGAAGTCCACCCTACACCTGTAGACCCCTTCATCATCGAGCTGTACGGTGTCCACCGTCAGGGCAGAGGGTCTGGACATGGTGACGAAGTAGGCTCGTCTTCCAAAGGCGAGGGGGTCCGACCAATGAAGGGCCTTGTTGAAACTCCGGCCGCGAACGTCGAAACTGTGGACAAGAAAACATTTCAAGTTATAATAAAAGTACTCATCATCTGCCTAGCCTTTTCCCAGCTAACTGTTTCCAGTCTAACCGGATGCAACTGAATACCAGTATTTTACATGGAGCGACTGCCTATCTGACCTCCACCATCCAGTTAGTACTGGGTAATACGATACCCCTTGGTAAGACTGGTTGCCAGACTTTCGGATCACTGACTACCTGTAACGACTGTCAAAAATCTTCAATTGACAGTCGAGACCAACGACTTAACGTGCTTTACGAGGCATGGAGGAAACTCGGTATGTAATGAGTGGTCACCCATCCACAGACCAACCTAGGCAAGCGCAGCTTAACTTGAAGATTGACCCGAGCGGCAGTTATTAGTTAGCCACGAGCTCCTCCAATAATAAAAGTACTATCATATTTTTTTTCTTTCCAAGAGTTTGTGATGCAAAATATCAAAGGCAGTGGAAATCCACCTTCCAATCCCGGGTTATTCACATTACAAAGCTGTGTTGTACTTGTTTTGTAAAAGTCAAAAACGTCAAAGAGTTTTATTAATTTATATTATCCAAAATTTGCCCTATACTTTTAATTATTAGTATTTTTATATTAATAATATGTTTTTTTTTCTTTTTTTTGACATTGGCATTGATTTGATTTTTTTTGACATTGTATTTCTGATATTTTATGATGACATTGTATTTATTTTTATATTGTGATTATATTTATTTCGTAACTTGTGATTGTAATATGGGAGAGCCTGAATTAAATTGATTTAATTTAATTTAAAAACATGACGTGTATTCAAAACATTACAAACATGCATCATACAAATATTTTGGCTTTGTGTCGGTGTCTTTGTTTATATTGTTTACAAATTGTGTCAACAATACAATGTCTGGAAAAGTCACAATGATTACCATTTTCATTTTATTTTTTACAAGTTTTGTCTGCAATTAGTCTTAGGTCTTTAGGTATAAACGATAAAAAAACGACTCAACATTTATGGACGTGTTTTATACCTTGACGTTAAGGTGACATAATGTATCATTAAAACGTTACAAAAAAAAAACGATTTCTTTTATTATAAAAGTCACCTTTCTATAACGAATTCTTTGACATTGACTACAAATTCCTAATTGGTCTCAATTATTTACAAACAACACGAAAACACGAAAAAAACAGCGACAAATCAAATTAATATTTATGTCTCACCTTGAAGACATCCCAATGACACGACGATCGATATCCCAATTAAAGTCCCCTCTAAAACAGGACCCTTCACCCTTTTACCGTAACATTTTTCATCAAAAACCACAAAAGAAAGCCCTTTTTTAAAACTCCTTATCTAAACGCTATGTATTTATCAATGTTCTGTCTACGTTGCACCGTAACATCAACTATCAGCACTGAAAATTCAACCTTAGAAAGGGTCATCTAAGGTTGAAAATTCAGGGGTTGTGCAAACAATGGGTGTTGGGCCATTAAATCCGCCGCTGAGCGGGCGACAGCGATTCAGTTTGCGCTTTCCGTTTGTGTAGTCACGCCAAGTTTCCGGTTGTTTGCGACTAGTAGTAGGTATTACTAGATGCTAGATATACCTAGATAGTAATTGTAGTGTAACGGAACAATGGGCCTAGATTTATTGCCGTTTGTCTGTATATGCTGTAAGTATCGCTTTTGTGCTGCTTCAAGGAAAAGAAAAACTGTGTGTTTGGTTTTTGTTTGCTGTTTATTAGACTGTCTCGGGCAAGTTATGTTTCTACCCCAGGTGTATTCAGTTGATTCCGTTTGGTGAACGTTTGTAAAAGGAATTTATTTCACGAGTTTTCGTAACAAATTTTTCATTTCTCTTACCTTTAACAAATAGCTCATGCTCTGTTAAAAGTCAGCTAGGTGGTAGCAGTTGGCCTAAGTTGCACTGTACAAGCATGCAATATTTGTAACTGAATTTGAAAAAAAACTTTTTGGCAAAAAAATAACCGACTTCCAAAAAAAAAACAAAAAAAGTGAAAAAATAAATTTACTTCCGGAAGTCGGTGACTATTGTTTGTTTCATTGACTTTTTTTCCACCGACTTCCGAACGTAAAGTTATTTTCCACTTTTTTTTGTTTTTTTTTAAGTCGGTTATTTTTGCAAAAAAGTTTTTAGGTATCGTATCACACACAAATCCTTGTCAAGTATCAATTTCGCAATTTCTTTTACTGGGATGACATATTTTTTCCTTGGATGACTTTTTTTGAAGTCGGTTAAAAAGAGGAGAAAGTGACTTTACTTAGAAATTAAAAAGTCCACTCTAAACATCGGGAGCATTATTTTTTTTAAACCTAAGAGGATTTTTTATAATCACCACGCTTGGCAGATGATTACGTGATCGTTATCAGACCGAAGTACGCTGCTTCACAGATCTTATCAGTCGTGCTCCACGATAACTGGCAAATGCTTGCACTGACTGGACTCACGTCCACTCAAGTCTGTGTGGTGCTTTCCTCATAAGACCACCTAAGACACAAATCTGCATAGTCCTCATGTAAGTTGACTAAGATTATGTCTGGACCTTAAAAGAGTCTATTATGACCTCTGAGTTGGTTTCGGCTGCTTCTTCTCAGTAAAAAAAAATAACGACGTGTAAAAGCTTTTGTAAAAACCTGTTTGCAAAATAAACATAATTTATCATTTTATTTCGTAATCTCTTTATCAATATCATCATCCCAAATTAGTTCACCGCTGGACAAAAATATCTCCAATAATTTTTTGGTCCACCAACGGTGATGAGATGTTTGGAAGCAGCTGGATAAGAATAGTCGCATTCGGCTGCTACCAGCCATCCTTCGAAGATCTTCATTTCAGTCAGTTGTTATTAAGGAGACTGACATAGGGAGACTGCCTCGTTGGTCCTGCGCTTGCAATCGCGACTGCTGAGCGTGAGGTAGGGTTTGATTCCTGGGTCGGGCAAATTGTTACTGGATTTTTCTATCAGGATTTTCTCAATGTCAGCCACGGAGTCGGAATTTGTGCCCGGTTGATGGCAATAAGCTCGCGCCCTATTACATCAGACTTAAACATAACTTGCAAAATGTGGGTTTACTATTAGGTACACCTCTGCTTAACCCTTCGGAGATTACAGGCGTTATCTTTATGTTATGTACATAGGAAAACATAGTACCTTTTCACCTTTTTTACTCAGAAACTAAACGAAACGGAAGTCCATAAATCTGTTTGTAACCAATACTTTAAATGCTTCACAAAATAAAAAGTAGTGTTGTTTAAAGTACAATGCTTAGAATTTATTGCCTTTTGTCAGTAATTAAATAGGTATAGTGTCTATCTTTTTACAAGCAAACACGAAGGCTTTTGAAAGTAATATTCAGTAAAAACAGCACTTAATTTATTTTCAAGCACTTTTTTGTAAAGTGTACCTGTGTTTTAATGAAAAGTTTTCGTCCTTTGTGACACAAAACAGTGCTTTTAATAGCTGTTCTATCAGATTTAATGTGTATTCTTTTACTTGGTAACTTTTGATGAATATTTTTTAAAGGCCAATGTAATAATCTATTACCTACAAACGTAACATAGTTTGCGTTCTTTTTAAACCGACTTCTAAAAAAAGGAGGTGGTTATGTATTCGAACAGTATGTGTCTTTGTAGATGATGTGCTAATAACTCCTAGTTATAACGTAAAATTTATACTTGATTAGGATTTGTGTGAGATACCACCACTAAAACGGGTAAAATAAAAACTTTTTCAATACACTTCCTCGAAAACTGGCTCTTATCGCACTACGATTAGGTTCAACATGCTATGGATTTCACCCTCGTGGTTTTCTTCTTATATACCCGCACTATAGTGTGGAAATAAAAATTCCACACGTGGTGAGGCGGCTAGTCCCCACACGCATTTTAGTTTTTTTTTTCTATTCCATTGAATCAATTTTGACTTTGAACAAATTTGGACTAAAAACTAAAACCATAAAACTAAAAGCGTATTGAAAAACGTCGTTTAAAACACGTGGGCATTTGTTACTGCAGTTCTCGGCTCCATAACACCCTCGCCTGCGGCTCGTGTGTGTATTTCGCCTCCGCAATAACAAACTTTCGGCAAAAAGTCAATGAAACCAACAAAAGTCACCGACTACCGAAAGTAAAAATATTTTCTACTTTTAGTGTTTTTTTATTTAAAGTCAAGAAAGGTATTTTTTTTTTGAAAAAAGTATTTTTGCACTAGTACATAGAGTAGACCATCGTCTAGAATTAGGTAGATGGTTCAGTAAGTTTTCCTGTATTTTGGGGCACCTGACAGCATTTTTTATTACTTAAATCCAAAGCCCCGTAAACGGGGTGACAAAGAGATTTTCGGGGTTAATCGTGACAAAACTTCCGAAGGGTTTTCAACGTCGAATTTAAATATAGTGTAAAAAAATCGAGTCCTGGTGGGAAAAACTTTTCAAAGTATTATTTTGATTCACGCCATTACATAACGAGTTTCCTCCGTGCCTCGGAAAGCACGTTAAGTCGTTGGTCTCGACTTTCAATTGAAGATTTTTGACAGTTGTTACATGTAGTCAATGAGCTGAAAAGTCTGACCACTAGTCTTCCCAAGAGGTATCGTATTACCTGGTACTAACTGTGTTATGGAGGTCAGATAGGCAATCGCTCCATGTAAAATACTGGTATTCAGCTGCACCCGGTTAGACTGGAAGCCGACCCCGACATAGTTGGGAAAAGGCTAGGCAGATGATGATGAGCTGGGTTGTGGAGGTCAGCTAAGCAGTCGCTCCATGTAAAATATTAGTATTCAGCTGCAACTAATAACGTTGGAAAAAAGTCTAGACCGATGATGATCTTGATTCACCCCTGCGTCCCTATCCACCCAGGACTAATTTCCCTCACACCGCTGCCTGTGGAGCCCACACCTCAAATGAGAACATTGTGCACAACATAAACACGGGTGTACACGATCGGTCTCGTTAGTGGCGAGCGAGCACAAAGACTGAAGACATCACTCCGCCATGGTCAATGGTCTGAGTAGGCTTGCTATGTTGTCATGTGGTGTACCAAATAACCAATAGATGTACCAAACATCTATTGTTGAGCATGAGTCTTGGCAAAGTGTTATTGGGTTTTGCCTCCAAATTTTTTTTCAGTAGCCACCCGGTATCTGGATTTGTATCCAGTTAATAGGCTCGACCCTTTTACATGGGATTAAATTAACCGGCGAACTGTGAGTGTACTATTGTTAAACCTCTGCTTAACCCTTTGAGAATTATAGGCGTGATGTTATGTATCTATAGTACACCCATATTGTACGTATAGTACAGATAACATGTCCAGACCGCTCGGTTTCAATGCTTTGCACGAGAAAAAAAATAGCGAAATGTGCGTGTATTTTTGGTACACCCCTGCCCTACCTTTCGATGATTACAGGCGTTACATTTTGTGTCTACACCATTTATCTCAATGTGCACAACATATACACGGGTGTACAGTAACGAGCAACAATATGTAAACACTTAGCAACTTTTAAAAGTGATTTTCTCCTACTGTTCTGATTAAAATTTCATGTTGTTACGAACATAGCATTTTGGGACTCATATTTTTATGAAATAGATCCTATCTCCAAGTTATAGTCGTCATTTCTCTCAAAAAAAATGCTTTTAAATTTAGGAAAGTGTATACGTATTGGTGCTCGTGACTGTACGCGCCGCTCCGCCTTACTCTGAGCACCTTATCATGTGGTTTTTGTACCGTATTGTAAGTGCTTCGTAGAACTAGTGGTCGCAAAAACTCAAAAACACTTTGCCCGACCTAGGAATCCTATCCAAGACCTCATGATTTACGGTCTTGGATTCGTTTCCTTGATCGAACAGAGTGTAATCGAGTTTTTACATCAGGAATTCCTCTGTAGCAGCCCTTAGTCTAGATTTGTGCCCGGTTGATAGCAATAGGCTCGCCCCCTATTACATGACACAAATATAGAATTGGCAAAATGGTACTTGTACGTATAGGTATACGTCTACCATACCCTTCGGGGACTACACGCGTGTATCGTGTACACGAACGGTTTCGTTATCGGTCGTCGAGAACAACACTCCGTCATGTTCGGAGAAGGCCATCTACGTTGACACGTGGTTTTGGTTCATTATAGTAACTATCGACCAGTAAAATAACTCAGGTGAGAGTAAGGTGTGTGTGTGGTGTCCTGAATTCGAACTGCCACTATCTAAGTTCCGTTCTCGATCTCATACGATGCGACTAATACGACACGTACGCTAGTCACTTGTTTTCGTAGCGTGAGTGCTTTTGATGTAAGTGGGAAGGGAGCCCCAGAAGGACATACACTGGCCCTATTGGTGAAGTTCTTCAGAATAGTCAAGTGCGTAGTACTCGAAACAGGCGTGCGTGTATGACCATATGTATGAACGTGGATGAGGCGAAAAGAGTATGTAGCGGCACTACAAAAAGTACTACAGCAGCATAGTTCAAACTCAAACTCAAACTCAAAGCATTTATTTCAATTAGACCATTACAGGCACTTTTGAATGTCAAAACACAAAAAAATAAACTATGCTACAGTCCCAGTCACAGGGCATAATAACTTGTGAAAGTACTGTAGTTGCCCATTCAAAAGCGTAGATCTCTATGGAGAAGAATGGGCAAGAAACTCCATGGACACTCTTTTAAATCATTATGTTGTTACAAAGTCTCGGTTACATCATTCATGTCGAGATTAAACATACATGTGAGAACGATGTAGAAAGACGTGCGAGTAAGAGCGTCCAGAATAAAAAAGATAAAATTAACAATTCAAAAATACAATAATCCATGGCAGCTGCGAGATGACCAGTCACAACTGACAGCGCCCGTTCACGAACATGACGCATGGATCAGCCATCATTCAACTCAACCATTTTGGAGGGAACTAAACGACCCGACACACGCACCACCATCAGCGAGACATTTGAGTGAGCATGACATTTCTCAACCGCCAGGGCAAATTCGAGTCAGTAAAAGATGTAAATGGTAGCTTTATCGTACATAGAACTCACACATGTGCTATGCAATTATATAATACTAAGAGACTGAATCTATACAATGCAAAGATATGTTTACAATCTTCTGCAGCTTCCACAATAACTTCACAAAGTAATCAATTAGTTTGCCCCTATGGTTGTGGAGCAGGACCAGCATTGAGCCAAGCATTTTTATCATCAATGTAATCTCCCAACTTATAGTATGCTTGCCTACATAGTGTGCGTTTTATACAAGATTTAAATTTCGTCTCATTCAGTTGTAGAATGCCGGGAGGAATTTTATTGTAACATTTACACAATCACAAACAAAACAAGCGCACAAATTACACAATCACAAACAAAACAAGCGTAACTTACTCCAGCAATTTCTTCGAACAAATGGCCGAAGAAAATTCAAACATTAATAATGAAATCTAAATGCTAGTAATGTTCACTTTCGACATAAAATACCACTGGAGCGCATTGCAGATATTTTCAGTGCCAGCTATAAAACCATGACCAGTACCTGACATTGAGATAAGCAAGCTTACCTGTTCATGACAAGGATTGATTATGTATTGTGTTTTGTTGCAATTTTTTTTCAGGTTATTTATGCTGAAAAAATGGTAAATTGTGTTGTAGGGTTCCGTAGCTGTTGTTCGATTATTTTGTGCTCAAAATTGATCTTTGATCGTAAAGGGTGTAAATAGACGCTTAACGAATCCGAAAGTCACTTACTTTCCCCGTCTTTGCGATTTTTACCTTTTAGTTTTTAACGACCCGAATGGCGCAGCGGTGAGTGAGGCTGCCTTACGTTCATAGGGTTCCGGGTTCGAATCCCGGTAGGAGCAAGTGTTTGTGTGATAAGCATGGACATTTGTTTCCGAGTCATGAATGGTTATATGTATAATAAGTATGTATTTACAAACAAAAAGTATCTATGTAGTATATCAACTATCTGGTGTCCACGACACAAGCCTCGTTGCTTAGTGTGGCACTAGATGGCGCTGTGTGTAATGTCTAGCGATATTTATTTATTTTAAACAGTACCCCATGATAGATGAGTCTACTTTAGCTAGCCTGAAACCTGGCTGAACTAGATGGTCCCTGGTTCTAGTATTATAGTGGTGTCTGTCGCCTCTTTTACTAAATAAATGCAGATTTTTCCTAACGTACATGATGTTTTCATAGATGTATTGGCAAGGTACTGTCATGATGTTAATTTCCTTAAACAGTTCTCTTAGAGAATCGCGCCTACATAGATTATATATGGCTCTGATGGCTCTTTTCTGCAGAATAAATATAGACTCGATGTCTGCAGCCCGTCCCCATAGTAAAATACCGTAAGACATAATACTATGAAAATAACTAAAATAGACTAGCCTCGCGGTATCTACATCAGTAAATTGACGGATTTTCCTAACAGCATATGCTGCTGAACTCAGCCGTCCTGCAAGAGATGTTAAATGAGGAGCCCATTGTAGCCTTGAGTCGAGCGTGATCCCTAAGAAAACAGTTTCATCGACGAATTCTAGTTTCTCTTGATTCAATACTATGTCACAATCACTAGTTTTGACATTTGGTAGGGCAAATCTTATGCACTTAGTTTTTTTCCCATTTAATACTAAATTATTCGCGGTAAACCAATTATGGACTTGCAGTAGGGCGCTATTTACGTCGTCAAGAATTGTGGCACGTCTGTTTATCTTAAATATCAAAGAAGTATCGTCGGCAAACAACACCATTTGTGGTTGGTTTTTAAATAAATGGGGTAGATCATTAATATAGACTAGAAAGAGGAAAGGACCCAATATAGAGCCTTGTGGTACACCCATCCTTACTTTTAAACCCATTGAATTGAAACCATTTATTTGTACTTGCTGATGTCTATCGTTTAAATACGAGTTCACTAAACTGAGTGCAAGTTTCCCCAAACCATAATGCTCAAGTTTAAAGAGAAGGGTTTCGTGGCTTACGCAATCGAATGCTTTCGAGAGGTCACAGAAGATTCCTATGGCATCTTGTGCCTCTTCCCACGCAGTGAATATGTGTTTTAATAATGTGACACCGGCGTCAGTCGTACAACGTCCTTTGGTGAAACCATACTGTTTCTCATGTAAGATCTTATTGGTATTAAAGTGGTTAAGCATCTGATTAAGCATTACCTTTTCAAACACCTTGCTGAAAACCGGCAATACGGATACGGGTCTATAATTATTCGTATCTTTACTGTCCCCGGATTTGAAAAGTGGTATTACCTTGCTGTATTTCATAAGGTCCGGGAAGACTCCTTGGTCTACACACAAATTAAATATTAAGGCTAAGTACGGTGCTATAGTCTCAATAATAGCTTGACAAACTTTAATAGACATTCCCCATAGATCTTCCGTTAATTTGATTTTGATTTCCTTAAAGGCTTTAATGACTGCTATGGGGTTTATATGCTTGAATTGAAACTCAACCGGACAGGCTGAAACGTTCGCTCTTAATAAATCAATAGAAAGCGAGGGTGAGGAATTTAAGGTTTCGGTAGTATTAAGTGGGATACCGGTAAAGAAATCTACAAATTCTTGAGCAACTTCGCTTTTAGAGCTTAGAAGACCACGTGAGGTCTCTAGTGTGATATCATTATTATATTTTTTATTTCTATTAGTTTCACTATTGATAATTTTCCAAACCGTCTTTATTTTATTATCGGCTGATTTGATCTTGTTGCTAATGAATAAGGCTTTAGCTACCTTGCAAGTGTTTTTAAAAATTTTTGAGTATGTCGCTACATATTTATTAAAAGTTTCTGAGTTGATATAAGGCTTAAGGCCGTACAGCTCAAACAATCGCTCCCTACTTTTCCTGATACCCTTAGTTGCCCAGTCACTGAACAAAAACTTTGGGCAAATAGATTTAGTTTTAATTTTTATTGTATTATTAAACTCTGTGTAAACTACCGAAAAGAATTCCTCATAAAATTTATTTACATTTTCTAAAATATATCCCGGAATGCCTAAATTACCAATTAAGTTATTATTAAAATTATTCAAATTGCTGAGTGTTATTTGTCTAGATTTTATCTGGATTTTTTGTAATGGTGTGTACGACTCGAAAACAACGGTTTGACCGCTGTGATCAGAAGGAAGGTAATTTACAATGGATTTATCTAAGTAGTCGCAACAACAAAAAACATTATCAATACATGTAGCAGTATTTTTAGTAATTCGGGTTGGTTCCGAAAACACGTTTAACAAATTAAATGATTTAAAAAGATGTAATAATCTACTGCTATTTGAATTTTTCTCTAAAATATTAATATTAAAGTCACCACAGATAACTAGTGATTTATTACCAATTGCAAGTTTTGCTAAAGCATCCTCCATTACTGACTCAATTAAGAGTAGTTCTGATAATTTGGGGGTCTGTAAACGCACACTATTACATGCTTATCTAGCTCAACACAAGACAGTTCAATATTATGCTCAACCGATAGATCAACAATATCATTACGAGACTTAAATTTAATACAATTTTTAACTAAGATTAATGAACCCCCACGCATCTTAGATTTCCGGTTAAAGCAACTGCCCACACTGTAATTTGCGTAATTAATTAGCATTTCAAAGTCTTTTAACCAATGTTCAGTGAAACAAACAATTTCAAACTTAGTTTTTTCTAGAAACAATTCAATTTCTAATTGCTTTGAAGAGAAGCCTTGAATATTTTGGTGAAATAATTGCATAGAATTCTGCTTAGCCCCTTTTTTACATTTAGCTATTTGAGAGCAAGAAGGTACCTGTGTGTTGTCAGTTAGCGTAACATTTATGTTACTGGTATCTTCTGTTGTCTTACTAACTAGTTTAAATGAGCATCCGGAGTGAGCTCCAAGACTCCTATGCCCTCACAAGACAATGAGACCCTACTTCTAGTGGACCCTACTGGAGAATCTTGTACACATGGATCCTCCTTTGTAAAAAAATTGTAAAAATGAATATTAGTATTATTACTAATAGTCGCAGTGTTAATAATGGAACTAAACATAGACATACTACTTATGTCTGAGTGAATATTATATGCTAATAGCCGAGCTATTTTGTGTCTACAACTAACAGGTAGATACACATTACCCCGTGTCGACCTAAGTTTATCAACAAAACTGTTGACATCAAGATACATAAGTTTGTCACTATAGTGACCTACTAAGAAATCTACATGCTTATTCAGCATGTGAATATAATTGTTTTTCCTATTTGACAATTTTTCAAAATATGGGAAAGCACACAATATTATTTTACGACAATTCAACTTTAACAACTCAGTTACACTGTCCGTGATGTCTTCTTTTTTAATTTTTAAACTATTTCCTATAAATATAGTTATGTCGGTATTACTATTATAAACATTTCTAATTACTGATGCCATTATCTGTTTTTATGTTGCCCCTGGCATACAATGATTTTGATTGGGAAAACTCAGGTTATTACTAACTAATTTACCTACACCTCTTCCTATACTATCTGAGAACATTACTGAACAAGAACAATTATGACTATCATATATCTCTGGCTGTACCACTTGTAAATAATCTATTTCTTGGTTGAGTACACAGTCCTGAGATAAATTCTCAGCCTGGGATGGGTCCTCCATTACCTCAGGCAAGATAGTATCATGGTTGTTAACTGACTGACAGCTGCATTGACACATTACTAACTCATTTGCTGCAAGAATGTGTTCCCTAATTTGGTTCTGAGAACTCACATACCTACTGGAAAGGGAACTAAGTGAGTTCTGAAGTACCTGTATTTCAGCCTGCAAATGCTGAGTATCAATTTCATAAATTTTAATACTGTCTTCTAATTTTATTTGATAATTATTTAACTTATTAACTAAATCAACACGCTCTTTCCTCAGTGGAATATATTTGGAAAAGTGTTTATGTTGTTTCCTAAATTGATTACATTTTTTAATTATTCTGTTCAGCTTAGCATATTTTTTTATTTTCTTATTGCTAACTGTATAATTATGTTTTAGTAGGGAATCTTCAGTCAGATCAATAGTTAATAAGGAAGGGGACATACAATTACTATTTAATAATTCATTATATAAGATGTTCGTTTCTTTTACCTGAGTACATTCTTTTTCTTTCTGTAACTTTAATATACAACTATTGGCATGAATTAACTCATCTTCTAGGTCCCTAATTTTATTTTATCAATTAAATCTATCCGCGTTATCAAAGTTATCCGCGACGTAAGAGTACATAGAAAAGCCCGATTACAACTGTGTGGCAGTAGCCCCCCCAGATATAACACCCGTCTGGTCGGAGGATCCGGATTTTTTTATGGAGGATAAAGAATTTTACGACCTGTTCTTCATATCCGTATGTAAGGAGGTGACTTTCTGTAGTTTTTGCATACCCCCGTGAGAAGAATGCGTGAGTTCATGGATGAGTGCTTCCACTCCAAAAGTCGTGATAACTAGTCGCATGCTTAAAAAATCTTTTTCAATACACCTCCTCCAAAATTGGCTCTTATCGCACTACGATTAGGTTCAACATGCTATGGATTTCGCCCTCGTGGTTTTCTTCTTATATACCCGCACTATAGTGCGGAAATAAAAATTCCACAGCCAGGTGGTGAGGCGGCTCGCCCCCACAGTCATTTTTATTTTTCATTTTTTTTCTATTCCATTAAATCAATTTGGACTTTGAACAAGTTTGGACTAAAAACTAAAACCAATAAACTGAAAGTGTTTTGAAAAGCGTCGTTTGATACACGTGGGCATTTGTTACTGCAGTTCTCGGCTCCATAACGCCCTCGCCTGCGGCTCGTGTGTGTATTTCGCCTCGGCTGCAATAACAAACTTTCCACACTTATATCAAAATGTACTATTTCCATCTAATTTTTGCACGGTCGCTGCCGCAACACAGTAACAATGTGACGTAGCGTTAACCCAGTCCTAGTAAGAGTTAACAGAAATAAATAGAAAAAGGTAAGACACATTGCTAATTTTCATTGCTTATTCTTAGAGTTACATGTTATACGACGATTTTCTGATATTTGCGAATGATTTTTTATTCGCTACACTCATGAATGTGGTTTTCTTGAAAATTTTTATGTTCATTTATCCGTGAAATAGTAGCAGTTACCAATAGCAAAAGAAGTCTTAGTCTTGAAATCCGATATTTTAAAAATAATTGAAGAAAATAGGAAATATTCAAAAAAATACGTGAAAAAAGCATTTCATCTACAACAATGAACAAATAAACAGAAAAAATTAGCGTTTAATGATGCACACTGGATGCACACCGGTCACTCTATAATGCCACAATAATTGTAAATTCGCCAAATTTCAAGTTTTTCATAAACGCAAAAAAAAGCGGCGAATTTTTTTTGTTACTTTCTTCTCCACACCTCTAGGAACTCAACAAAAAAGTCCTATAAAAATCCGACCACTATAAACTTCGTTCCACCTCTTGAGTATTTTTTGGCTAATTGCACTCGATTAATAGGTGCATACGTTGGACCTCGTTAGCGACCGTCGACTACATCGCACTAAGCCCCCGCCCGGCGATACTCGATAATCTCTAGGTAATAAAATTAAATAACTGATTCGATGTACACCTAGCCTATAATGTACACATATAACGTGATTTATATAATGTATAGATACTTAATACAAGCAACCCTATAAATTTCGTTGTGCTAAGTCAGGTTGGAGATGATATTTTTGGCAATGTAGCGTGTTTAGGGTTAAGTTATGGCTTTATTAGTATGCTGTAAGCCCACTAGTAAAGTAAAGACATATTATCAGTTTAATATATACGAATACATATATTCATAAGCCAGAATGCCACCTACTACGATCCTAACACACACCTTTTGCTTCTATGGTGGGGAAATAACTAGAGTTAGTGTACCTATGTCTTTCTCGGGCGTCCTCTCACGGCGTTACCACTCACTTACTTGTTAGACGCCTTTCATTCATCGTCTCAACATGGCCGCCCGTTACAGCATACTCTTTTTTGTAACTACACCTTCTTTTATTTTAAAGCAATCTATTATTCAAAGACACACCACACATAGTACTTCGTTTGACAGTTGGATTCGGGCCAATACACCATCTTAAAATATTATCCCATTGGTGGCAACTGGCTTAATTAATGTATTCTTCCCATACCTACGTTGAAAAAAGCAGTTATACGATTGAGTAAGTCAAAAGTAAACGTATTTCTCTGCAATTTTCTCATATCGAACTAATAAAAGTAAGATTTTTTTTATGAGAATACTACTTACCTATAAACAGCTTTCTATCACGAAAACTGTAGGTCTTCAGAGTATTTCACTAAAGATTTTCCTAAATATACAGTAGGCTTAACATCATTACTTACTATTCGAGGTTCAACCCATTTACAGAGAGTTAATGAGCGTAAAAATAATTAAATTATTCATAATGCCCAGGTGTAAAGATGCCAAAGTAACCAGGCAAAGCGTTGTTTATGAATACTAAATTGACTGGAAATTATGCATATTTTATTAGTTTGATAATTTTGGATAGGTATTTTTCTTAATTATAAAGTCTCTTTAAGGTTTATGGCGTTTGTAAATTTTGCGTTTTCGCCTGCTGGAAGCTTTCATTGGCATTTTAAATTGAAAGGTTTATTACGATGCAATGAATCAAGTTACTGATTAAGATCTGAAATAGCGGTTTCCAAAAAAACAGACCAGCTATTTGGTTGGTATTTTGTTGGTTGATACAGTGGCACAAAAATAGGCTGTTATTTATCCACATTGATTCTATGGGGGGATTTTTGGTGAGGTTGTCAGCAAAACTAAAACCGATGACATTTATCAACAATCGAGAAGACCTATTTTGTTGCTCCACAAGTGACTTTATGAGCAGTGGTGACCCAGGAGTTTCGATCTCGCGTGACGAATTGTAGGTGACCACGAATCCAGCATGGATCGACCAGACCTTTCACAGTGAGCAGGCTGAGTCCAAACAATGAGAACATCTATATTTATTTTGTGACACTCTCTATCCAAATTCTTTTTTTATTAAAAAAGAGAGTCCCCTAAAATTAGCCCTTCCTCCTTCCCAGTCATCAATTGAACAGGAATTATATTTGGTTAAATACAGCGCCATAGCTCACGTACGTGTCACGCTTCGTTAAACCAACGGCTAACGAACCGTCTTGGATGTCGGATGGGTGTGCGGGCTGCTGGAAAATTGTGCGTGTTGGATTGGTCGATGGTTAATTGTTGGAGGAAGTCTGGTGTTTGGACGGGCTGGTCTTCCCAGCAAGTAGAACCAAACATTTCAACTCACATACACAAACAGCCTGACCCGGAACAACTACTTGTAGGTCATACAAATATTTACTCCGTGCGGGGATCGAACCCGTGACACGCAGCGTAGCAGCCAATTGTCCAGCCACTGCGCCAACACCGTGCTGTCAAGACACCAACAATTTGTGACAACGTGCTCTAGAAGGATTTTTAAAATACGATTTTTTTTTGTGACTGTTTCCTCCGTTTCTATGGCGAACTTTCGCGTTCCTTGAACATTTTACTGTTTCGAATCCTGAGAGGATTCCGAAAGTGGTTTTCATCAGCGAAAACAATATTAAAAAGTCAAAAATGTATTGGATCGTCATGGGTAAGAAAAAGCATATATCAAATGCATATGTAATCATGTTACAAGTAGATGTAGGTAAATACGACACGAATGGCACTTGTCTAGACCATGATGAAATTTTTAACTTACTGTCTAACGCCTCTTATGAGCTATTCTCATGTCTACGTAAGCAACATGAATAGCTCATGCCTTTTAAAAAGACACGTATCAAGACGCAAATGTTTAATATAGTTTATTTTTTTTTATTTTGACTACAGAATCACCAATTTTCAGATATAGCTCTTGTAATACTACCACTATACATTTCATAATATCTTATCATTATGGCTTCGTTTTTTTTTTATAGACCAGATATACAGGGTGGCGCCGACAATACGACCATAAATTTAACTGCGTATACCTCATGACGTTCCCAGTCTGAATACAAAAATGCATTCGAATATATCCAGTAGTTTAGTCACAGGACATTATTTTTCATATTCAGAATTTTGTACATGATGTAGATCAGTAGGCTAGCACCGACAGATAACGATACCCGCATCGGTACAAACACTAAACAAACGTTGTCAACTCGCTATTTCAAAAACCTTTGCCAAATAGGTTCCATAAATGTTATTTCCAGACGCGAATTTGTGCAAATTATACCTTAGGTTAGTAAACCAATACTTATAAATGGTGTTGTATTTCGTTAACAGCTTTAAGCCATGTAGTTTGAAAGTTTTTTTTAAAATTTCGATTTTAGGATTTATTTGATAGTTTAAAAATATTCCAATGAACTAGTATTACTAGTGTTTTAATTTATTGTAGTATAGTCGGCGCCACGTTATATAGTGCTTACTCTACATGTCTAAACACTTGTATAAAAAGACAATATTTTTTCATAATTTTTAAAAAAAAGTAAATGACAAAAGGACCTTCATATCCCCGTAACCTTTTTATACCCCGGAACCACACAAGACTGTCCTAAATCCCATTACCAGCAAATATCTATAAGATAACAGTAAATCGTGTCAAATAGAGTCATTACGATGATTTTATATCATTTTTATAGTTCTCAATTTAGTTGGAAGTTATATCTTAAAGTCGGCTCGTATAAATCTAACGTATTTATGGACCATTCCGGGAGGAAGAGAATGTTTTATTATTTTAGTTGAATATTGTTATAATGGCCGTTTTGTTTACGGTAAAGAAAGGGTTTTTTTTTCTCCTATCTTACATAATAAAGGAGTATTTAAGATTTTATACAAGTTATTTTTAAACCGACTTCAAAAAAAGGAGGAGGTTCTCATTTCGATTGTACTTTATTTTTATTTTTGTGTTTGTTACCTCATATCTTCGTCATTTATGAACTGATTTCAAAAATTCTTCTTTTATCTGAAAGGATATACTTTCCAATTGGTCCCATAGAAATTTTATCAAAATCAGTTCAGTAGTTTAGTTTTTAAATCAAAATATCTGGTAAAATAAGTTATCCTAGTAAAAAAAAATTGCGAAATTGATACTTGACAAGGATTTGTGTGTGATACGATAACTAAAAAGGGTAAAATAAAAACTTTTTTGCAAAAAATAACCGACTTCCACAAAAGTTTTTTTTACCCTTTTTTTGTAAGAATATAAAGCAGATTCAAAGTCTAGGTTCGTTAGAAAATACCTTGTATTGTACAACAGTTGTATTGATACCTTCTTACTTACAAAAAAAATATGTTTATACTCGTAGTAGCGTTACAGGTTTTTATACTAGATTCCAAACAGCTTAAAAACAGTACTATGAAACCTTTTTCAAACCTGTTTTCTTTTTATTAAAGACACATACCATCTTCGATAAATACTGACCTCAGAAAAGATTTGATACTTTAACTATTTTGAAAAATAACAGTCTTATTTACTCGGAAATCTTTTGAAACCTGTAATTTGTATGGAACTATTGTGCGAACCGCCAGTCTGAGGAATTCACTGACGGCTTCTCTGTTTCCCAATCACCATAATCTCATATGGATCTCTTCAAAATTCGAATGAATCGGTTTCTTCTAGGCAAGCGTGCTCCACCCTAGAACGCATCATCGCTTCACATCAGGCGAGTTGCGGCCAAACGCAAGACTATTTAGTAGAAAAAAAAAACATCATCTGTGAATCTTATCCCTCGCTGGATACCTTCACCCCATACCTCTACAAAACCCGTGCCATAGTCAAGGAGCGATATTCCTTTTCCTGCCAACACACCTACCAAACTCTTCGACTAAATCGCATCTCCTCGCGTTTAACGGAACCCTTTAATCTCAGATCCCATTACGATTAATCTCGACCGATTTATCGTTCCTTGCAAATATAACTTTTGGTATCTTAAAACCCAATAAGTTATTGCAAACGACTTTCGATGTTGAGGAGATCGTGTTTGTGTTTCAGAGTTCTGTTCATGCTGTTAGCGGAACGGCGTGATGATGTATTTTCAAGTTTCGTTGTTTTGCGCGTTAAGTTTTTTAATCTAAGTTTTACTGCAATGTTTGTGAAGTGTTTTTTTTTTGTCTTTGAAATGGCTTTGACACATAAATACGTGAACGATTATATCGTATACACCAACATACAGCCAGTTAGACAATGGGGAAAAAATTAGTATGTACGGATTATACAGATATACCTAGAATATGAATCTGCCTAGCCTTTTCCCAACTATGCTGGAGTCGACTTCCAGTCTAACCGGATGCAGCTGAATACCAGTATTTTACATGGAGCGACTGCTCATCTTACCTCCACAACCCAGATAGTACTGGGTAATACGATACCCCTTGGTAAGACTGGTTGTCAGACTTTTCAGCTCACTGACTACCTGTAACGACTGTCAAAAATCTACAAATTTCGGCCTAACGTGCTTTCCGAGGCACGGAGGAAACTCGTTATGTAATGGGGTGAATCAAGATAATGCTTTGTAAAGTATTTCCCACCAGGACTCGATTTTTATACACTATAGGTATTTAAATTCGACGTTGAAAACTGCTTGTCAGACTTTCGGGCCACGGACTACCTGTAACGACTGTCAAAGATCTACAAATGGCAGCCGGGACCGACGGCTTAACGTGCTTTCCGAGGCACGGAGGAAACTCGGTATGTAATTGGTGGTCACCCATCCACAGACCAACCTAGGCAAGCGTGGCTTAACCTGAAAATTAATCCGAGCGGTAGTTATTATTTAGCCACGAACTCCTATGCTACCTAGAATATGAATGTACCACTAATAAAATATCAGCTACGATTTATTCGTGCGCTAGCTATGTAGTGTAGTCAGTTGTTAGTAGGGATCAAATGTTAACGTATCGGATTTATTACCACGGCTTTTTTCCATGGGGTAGGCACATACCACACAGCGCCACGTGCTACGATCCTTACATACTGCTTTTGCCTCGTCCACGTTAAGACATCGGGTCATACACGCACGCCGCTGGTTTCGAGTACTAGGCACCTGACCTTTCTGAACAACCTCACCAATAAGGTAAGTATACTACGCTTTGTACCACTCATAAGCACGTGTTTTTGATAAAGTCTATCCATCGTAAGCCTTCTGTAACATTTTCAGAGACCCTGAACACGAAATTCCATTGGCGATACAAAGTTTAAGACAAACTCTTTGTTCGATGGTTTTGTCCATTATGAAATTCGCAACACACGCTACATATGATTTCACTAAAAACAGCACTGTATTTAATCTAAATAACAGATGCAATGAAAACTCCGCGCGAAAATGGAAAACAGTTGTGCATATAATAACAACCATAAAAAAACAAAAAAAAAAAATTTGGAACCATAAACAAATCATCCATTCCCGATATTTTTTTGACAGAATGTATGTCGGATTTATTAAAATATACGTATTTTTTTTTAATCGTTATAACACGTTAAATCAATCCGCAAAATCGTCAATTAAATAAACACCGCTCGTTAAATAATATCATTATTTTGAAAATTCCTCCTAGCTCAGAAAGTTTTCAATATTATTAATAACACGATTCTCTTCCCTGAAATAAATTAAACGCGATTATAAATTCGAATTACTGAAGCGAAAAGGACACCCTCCAACGCCGTAGCTACTGAAAATGTCTGAATACGACGATTTCCTATAATTAATACCGGCAGCGTTACAATAATGAAAATGGTCGCCATCTTATATGTATAGGGTGTGCTAAATTTACGTTTGATATTAACAGAGATAATTATGAAAAATTATAAATATAGGTTAGGTATATGTAGGTCAAAGGAGCATTGCGAAAAAAAATACTGTTTTGTGTTCTTCACATTATTTAACATAACATTACATCACGTCTGTAATCCCCGAAGGGTTAGGCAGAGGTGTAACTAATAGTATACCAACATTTCACCAGTTGTGTTTAAGTCCCATGTAATAGTTGGCAAGCCTATTGCCATCAACTAGGCACAAATCCAGACTCCGTGACTGCTACTGAGAAATTCCTGATAGAAAAACCCAATAACAATTTGCCCGACCCAGGAATCAAACCCAGGATCTCACGATCAGCAGTCGTGATTGCAACCACCAGACCAACAAGGCGACCACAATATATAAATGTGAAACAAGTACTAAGACACACAGAATCCACTCTCTCAGGCGTAAATAATTCGACTCATCAAACTTAGATGTAAGTGACACAGACCAAGACGATTTTTTTTTAAATTACAATGTGTCGTAATTTACGGCCTCCTTCTTTGCACTAATTCTCCACTTAAATTGAATTACCTCTATTAATAATTAAAAGAACGAATTCCAAAAATAGTATAAAAATAACTTGGCGGAATAGGATAAAAATAAAAGAGCAGCTTATCATTTAGCACTACACCAATTAGAACGAAATACCGGACTTCACGGAAACAAGGACCAGTACCTGTTACTAAAATAACAATATAACATAACATGATGCCGAAAAGGTCAAATCCGTCATTTTTCTTTAAGCAAAATATTTAGTAAGCGAGCTTATTGCCATCAACCTGGCATTGGCTGCTACTGAAAAATTTTAAAACTTATGACTGTTGAGTATACATTTTCTTGAGTGCAAGCGTAAGGTAGGACGCTTTCGAGCTAGGTGGAGCGACGATCTTTGCAGGGTGGCTGGTAGCAACTGGATGAGAGTTGCCGAGAATCGAGTTGAGTGGCATGCGATTTAGGAAGCTTATGTCCAGCTGTGAACTGCTGTAGGCTGATGATGATGAGGGATCGAACCCGAAACCCTGTGCTTAGCTGTCACATTTGCGATCTCCAGACAGAAGAGGCGATCGTAATAAATATACCAGAGAAGAATAATTTTCTTTAAAAAAAAAAACATCCTGTATATTGAATCATATTATTAATGAAACGAATTATTGACCCATAAGTTGTATTTTAATTGAATTTTATCTAATCTAATTAACTTCTTCCGCCTCCGATTAGATGTCGGGATAATTAAAATTGTTATAGATTCTCATGTTTAGTAGATTTTTCTGTGGGTTTCAGGAGACGTTTTGGAGTTGACTTCGTTTGAAGGCACAATTTACATTACGTAGTGAATGTTTGTGTAGCAACAAATATATAAATATATAGTATATGTTCATAGGGTTCCGGGTTCGAATCCCGGTAGGAGCAAGTGTTTGTGTGATGAGCATGGACATTTGTTTCCGAGTGATGGATGTTTATATGTATAATAAGTATGTATTTACAAACAAAAAGTATCTGTGTAGTATATCAACCATCTGGTGTCCACGACACAAGCCTCGTTGCTTAGTGTGGCACTAGATGGCGCTGTGTGTAATGTCCAGCGATATTTATTTATTTATTTAAATACTACTTGGGAGTCTTGGAGTAAAATATGCTTTGATAAATACTGACGGATAAGTCGTTCTATCCTCTCCTCCCTATTCAAACCGCTTCATCGACGTGATAAAAAAATATTTTGTAGGGTATAGGGTCACCTGGATAGTTCATTACTATAGTTATAATCGGTATCGGTACCTTTGTGCTCTTTTGTCTGTATTTTATTTTCTGAATACGTGTTTTGTGTACACATAAATAAATAAATAGTTGAACCCGGTTAAAATCCCAAGGATAGACAGATCTATGCCTACTTAAGTATATTACAAAATGAATGTTTGAATGTTTGGCTCACCAGTAAACCACTTGTACTTTGTTTTCATTATTTCCATGTCATGGAAAACTGTATGCAACCTTTTTGATCCCGGTTTAAAGAAAGAAAGAAAAAAAAGAAAGAAAAAACGTTTATTGGCACACGCCACAAGTACACAATACAAAATATAAAAAAGCAAATATAAAATAACATCTAAAACTAACCAAGAAATATTGTGTGACTCACGGCTGCGCCAAATAGGCCCAGTTCAGCAAAATGCCGGACAACTAGTGCCCGACGCTGGTTTTCAACTGAACCCGGTTTCGAATCGTATATAGTATCCTTATAGATACGTTAGTAAGCAGTGATAGTCTAGTGGTGAGACCGTTTGATTGCCATGTCTCGAGTTCGAACCCAGGACACGCACCTCTGATTTTTCGGAATCATGTGCGTATTGTATAATTATCACTTGCTTCGGTGAAGGTAAACATCGTGAGGAATCAAATAACATTAAATACAAACAATTTTTTTAGTGGATTGATAAATTATGAAAAAAAAAAAAATATCGACATAAAGTTAAAGTTTTCGTAGTAATGTATGAACATTCTGCTATGAAAATTAATCTGTGTTACGATAATTCCTATACTTTGATATGATTATATGACAAGAGTCCAGCTTGGTATTTAAAAGTACAAACATTTCCAAACGTTAGTACATCTGAAATAAGACAATTAGATTCTATCTCAACTCTATGTCTAAAATGTAGTCTGGTCTGTAGTCGTTAGTTTGCCCACTTTGGGTCAATGTTACACGTGGGGGTAAGAATACGGTCATTAGATGGTCAGAGCGGCCATTTTGTTATAAGTACACGTGTACTTACTTGTAGTAACAATAGTTATAGTTAGTTCGATAAACAAAAGAGATATTCGTTTAGTGGTAGAAAGCATAAAGTTTTTCGTTTACAAGTCGTGCTGTGCAATTATTTGGGGCGGCATGAATCGAATATATATACAGGATGTAAACGGACCCTACACGAAGCCGTCAACCAAGTATTCTGTAAATCAAACTAAGTAACACTGGTTAAAGATTATTGCTGGGAAACGACTTTTTTTTGGTGTGAAAGCTCACGGTAGCATTAAATGTAACGCACTCAAAACATTGTGCTGATGGATGCATTGAATAGTACAGCGGCCATGGAGGTATTTTAAAGTAAATTTATAGCATTTAAACTTGCATTTACGGCCTCAACTCAAAATTAGTATGCCTTATTATTTCGTCATCTTGACACGCAAAAATTTTTACGCGTGTCCACTTAGTGAAACTTAAATATAATCACTTTTATGTTTTCGCCAATTGGACACACGTTCGGATTTGACCCGAATTTATGACAAAGTACACACTACACACACTACACAGTAGTCACTTAAATTAATGTTTTGTGTCCAATCATCATAGGCCACTAAACGTCCCACTGCTGGGAGCGGGAAATTTTGTATATCAATGTATTTTATTTATTATTATTCACTATTTTTGAATTTATAAAGAATTTATTTTTGCCGGCCGCCGCTGACTAACAATTACATAGTCTGCTCTGATTACTTGAAGCAGATAATAAATCCTAACCCGGTAACCCTTTGGTTATAATTCGTTATCAATTTACTTTTTACATGGAACTTCAGCATCCACCTTTTCTACTACTTATGCCTACACTTTCGGGGAATACAGGCGCGATGTTTGGTTACGTTCATAACAACGAGTTCGCATAAAATAATGATACATAGTTTTGTTTTGTCACAGTTTCGTTAATAACACGGATAAATACTTAATTATGCCCGGTGTTATAAATGGTAAATAGTTATCTACAAACAAAGCGTTATAATGGCCGACTTTCAATGGCTAGTAATTATATTGGCTTTTGTATTTCAATTTTCTATTTTTTACGCGTTTTCTGTTAGCAAAATCCATTTGAACTGAACACAAACAAATTATATTTAGTACGGTATAATTGAATAGGTAGTAAATATTAACATTTATTTGAGCAAATTGATTGCACAATGTAAACTTGATGTTTGACTTGTTTTCGTGGAAATTGCTTCCATTAACTACGTTATTTTCAGCCACAGTCGTTCCATGAAACATTGGTATTCAGCTGCATCCAGTTAAACTGGAAGCTGACCCTAACATAGTCGATAAAAGGCTAGGCAGATGTACGTATGGGTTGTCTACAAATATAATTACAACATCAAATAATTATATAATTACTTCACCCCAAATAAAACATATTATCAAACTCGAAATGATACGAAACAGTACATATACTCGTATTACAAAATCAACATTCAAATAACTTAATTTAAACACTATAAGATCTCAGTAATCACTATACACTGTACTAAGGCGTAGTGCCTCTGCGGCGTAGCTCCTCTACGGCGTAGCGCTACGGTGCTACGACACAGCTGCGTAGATCGGAGTAATGAAGCGTACAGCAAATAATACTTTAATTTCTGAGCAGGTATACAGGCTGTTCTCAATTTGTTGGCGATTATATTTCTATGATATGCCGTACAAATGCAATGATGAGTGTTTTTGAGTTAAATCATAGATGATTTAGATAATTTAGCGGAAATTAGAAAGGTTATCGTCTTCCAATATGAATAGTTCTTAAAAATCTGAAAAATAGACCAATCGAAGTATTCGCGCTGATAGCTATTTTTAAGTAATCTTATTTTCAGTAGTGCCTATGATTCAATAATCATAATTGAGCAGTCATGAGCTAGCGAACGACATTGCTCCGTGTGACCTTTTTTTTTCCGGATGGGAAATCATCAAATGACTTCTCCCGCTCTGGGCTGAGCGGGAGGGAGTGTCAGACTTTTACTGACTAAAACCCACCCATGTTCCTTCATCGCCCTTTGTGTTCCGGGGCCGCGGTATCGCTTTCGAACAACCCGCAGCACCGTGTGACCTAAGTTCAAGAAGCCAACAGCCCCAAAATCCACAAGTTCTACGGCTCTTATGGATACTTTGCCACTCGCTTACTTTTTCATTATTGAAAATAAAGACCAATTCAAAACCACATTATGAGACCGTTAACTGTTGTATAACCAAGAATTAATTCAAACTGTATAATATGAGATTGTGTATCTAAGTGCAAATAAACTTCATAGTTTATTCGTCTGTGCTTGTTGGGAGTATCCACAAGATAGTAAAATATATGTATGTAAACATATAAACTAGTAGATTTGATTGTAATACTAAACATTATTCTCTTGATTGAACTGGGGAGCCCTAAGTAGAGTATGATCTTATCTCCAAGCTGAATCTTAGTTGATATTAGTGTTGTGTGTACTAATTGTTACTGACAGTGTGATTCTGTCGATTTTTATTATTATTTTTATCTTAACATAAGACATTGATTTTAAATTATTAGGTACCCGGAAAAATGTAATTCAATACCTATTTTAGACATAACTAGCTTCTGCTCGCGACTTCACCAGTGTTCGTCGAGGATAATGCTAGGGTATTCTATCCAGGTTGTGAAGTATTTGTGTGCCCATTTTTAGCCAAATCCGTGTTTTTACGTAAATGTCACTGCTAATAAAAACAACACGCCATTACAAAAAAAACGTTGAAGTTGTTGTGTCATATTATCATTTAACGTTCAATCTTTTACACATTGAGAGATATTTATTTAATTCTCTTATTGTTTTTAATCATAGAGCACTTACACTACCACTCCAGTTAACCAACAAGTACATTAAATTACTCGCGAACAACTAAAACTCAAGTTACAAGTTAACATGCACGTCACAGTAGTAAAAACATAATTAGTAAGCGTTGCTAGCTAAAGTGTTGCCAGCATTATGCATGCTGCGGCTCCAGTTCTGTGTTAGGGTTGCCATTATTTGGGCAGTTAGAGGGACTGTTCCTTGTGACTTTGATGTTTTAGTGAGATAAAATTAAAAGTGCCTCGTTGTTCTATTGATCGCGAGCACTGCTAATGAGTTTGAGGTCCTCGGATCGATTCCAAGGTCGGGCAGTGTTATTTGATTATCCAGCAGAGATTTCTCAGTTGCAATCCGAAGTCTGGGTTTTCGCTAGGTTGATGGCAAATTGGCTTGGCTATATAGGACTTAAATATAACCGGCGAAATGTGAATGTGCTACACCTTTGCTTTAAGACAAGCGTGATGTTATGTTATAGTTTTGCTATAATTAACTCTTTGAAAAAACAATCCTTGGAGCGAAGAGCTAAAACCATAACGCATGTCCCGTAGTCGTCAATTTTAGTGATAAAGATCGCCATTATTACCGAACCGATATTAATAATGTCAATTCAATGTATGCAGTTTTGTGGAACAAAAACTGAAATAAATCGTACCTTTTCTAGGAAACAAAACTAACAACCCACGTTCAGTTTTCCGAAAAAGACGAATCGGTACAATTTGTATTGTGAATCACGCATTCTCAACAGATATTCGCATAAAAGAACAGAAACAAATACTTGTAGGTTAGACTGGAACATATTTGGGAGAAGGGTAGGCAAATGACTTTAGCTAGGCGAATGATTGACTGCCTTGTTGGTCGCAATCGCGACTGCTGAGGTCCTGGGTTTAATTCCCAGGTCGGGCAAAGTGTGTAGGTACTTGTAAGGTTCACCTCTGCCTAACCCTTTGGATATTACAGGCGTGATGCTAAGAAAATGATGATGGTTGGCATACCGACGGGCCACCTGACGGTAACTGACCACCACCGCATATAGACATCTGCGATATCAGACATCGCAGATGCATTGCCATCTAAGAGACGAAGTTGAAAAACCTCCTGTGTCTATAATTACTCCGGCGAAGGAATTAAACAACGCTGATTGGCAGCAAAAATATATTATGTTCACTTAAATATATTATGTTAACTTCCTCGTTGGTCTCGGCTGTCATTTGTAAATCTTTGACAGTAGTTACAGCTACGTATAGTTAGTAGCCCAAAAGTCTGACCAAAAAAAGCCTATAACCCCTTGTGGGTTGAGCAGGTCAGATAAGCAGTCGCTCCATGTAAAATACTGGTATACTCCAACATAGTTCAACAAAAATCATGACTCCCTTGGACGAGCTGTTTCGAAAAGAGCTTTACTAGACAATACTACTGGCGCTAGTTACTGGCAGCGTGTGTCGCCCCACTTTGCTAGGTAAAGACCTCCATGACTTGCAGTCCAGGTCAAAATATTTCGATCCCGAGCTAGTGTGGATCATTGTTTTTTTATTATTACTCCTTTGTTATTTATTTGTCCCAAAAATATCCCTTATTTCAATCCACAAAACACGGTGAACCTAACAAAGCTACTTGCAAGTTGTTTCACTCCTCGCTACTACGAATTGAATTAGACGTCGCCTAAACCAACGGCGACACTTACAGCAGTTTCTACAGAAATTACACAACCACAATCAGTAGTACAGACTGGTATATACAGGGTGATTGGTTCAACGTGGGCAATACTTTAAGGGAGTGAAATACTCATATATATGAACAAGTTTTACTATGGGACTATCTATGGAATAAGACAAAAAAAATATGTTTTCGAGTTACGCGACCAATAATGTATGGAGCAGCTGATATTTTTTTCGCAATTTCATGGCCGGTCCCATAATAAAAGTTGTTCATTTTAATGAGTAATACACGCCCTTAAAGTATTGCCAACGTTTAAAAAATCACCCAGTATAGGCAGCTCATACTCTGTTATGTCTATTTTTAACCGACTTTAAAAAAAGGAGGAGGTTCTCAATGCGGTTGCTTTTTTAATGTTTGTTACCTCATATCTTCGTCATTTATGAACTGATTTGTAAAATTCTTCTTTTATCTGAAAGAATACACTTCCCGATTGGTTCCATAGAAATTTCATCGAAATCGGTTCAGTAGTTTGGTTTTTAAATCAAGATAGCTGGAAAAAATATATCATCCAAGTGAAAGAAATTGCGAAATAGATACTTGACAAGGATTTGTGTGTGATACAATAACCAAAAAAAGGGTAAAATAAAAACTTTTTTGCAAAAAACATAACCGACTTCCAAAAAAAACACAAAAAAGTGGAAAATAACTTTTCTGTCGGAAGTCGGTGCCAAAAAAGTCAATGAAACAAATAATAGTCACCGACTTCCGAGAGTAAAGTTATTTTCCACTTTTTTGTGTTTTTTTTTTTAATATTATAAAATGTATGAAACATAGTCGCTTTTAGATTTTGTTTGTGTGTGCGCTTCATAAGTAGTAAGTCATTTCATAGTCTCAGCGGTCAGCTAATACTTTGGGCCCGTATCATTCCGCTGCTAGGCAAAAGCCTCTCCTCATGACTTTCAGGTCTTCTGATACAGGACCAATATAGACCACTCATCGAGGTCATAGTTTCTTTATAAGTCAGCTCAACTCAAATCAAGGAGTTCAAAAATTCGACAAACGGGCAGGCTGTACACTAAAATACATAGCGAAGTTTGATGCACTTTTCAACATATACCTGTACCTGTATTATACATAAATAAAAAAACAGCCTATACTATCCCACTGCTGGGCAAAGGCCTCTTCTTAAACAGAGAAGGCATTATAAATATATACTTAAAAAATACACAGGGTTTATGCGTATAATATTTATCTACTATATAAAAATAAGTCGGGTTTTCCTTCCTGACGCTATAACTCCAGAACGCACGAACCGATTTCCACGGTTTTGCATTCGTTGGAAAGGTCTCGGGCTCCGTGAGGTTTATAGCAAAGAAAATTCAGGAAAAATTTCTATATATATAACACAAAGTCGGGTTTGTTACAACACTTATAACTCTATATCTGCTGGAACACATTTTCATGGTTATTGATTTGTTGGATTTGTCTCTGCCTAGAATAGCAGAATAAATCTTAAAAACAATGAAAAATCGACGAATAAAAAATTACGAAAGATAAATCATTTTCCCAAAATGTTCCTTGGTTTCGTACCTGTCAAACATTTGATGTCCATCCTGTCAAATACTGTCAGTAGTGACAAATGATTGACATATTTATTGATTGTCAAATATTTATGCGTGCGTTCAGAAATTTATTTTATTTTGATCTAATAGAAAGGTTAATAAACTATTAAGGTAGGTAGGTAGGTGGTAGGTAGGTGGTAGGTAGGTGGTAGGTAGGTGGTAGGTAGGTGGTAGGTAGGTGGTAGGTAGGTGGTAGGTAGGTGGTAGGTAGGTGGTAGGTAGGTGGTAGGTAGGTGGTAGGTAGGTGGTAGGTAGGTGGTAGGTAGGTGGTAGGTAGGTGGTAGGTAGGTGGTAGGTAGGTGGTAGGTAGGTGGTAGGTAGGTGGTAGGTAGGTGGTAGGTAGGTGGTAGGTAGGTGGTAGGTAGGTGGTAGGTAGGTGGTAGGTAGGTGGTAGGTAGGTGGTAGGTAGGTGGTAGGTAGGTGGTAGGTAGGTGGTAGGTAGGTGGTAGGTAGGTGGTAGGTAGGTGGTAGGTAGGTGGTAGGTAGGTGGTAGGTAGGTGGTAGGTAGGTGGTAGGTAGGTGGTAGGTAGGTGGTAGGTAGGTGGTAGGTAGGTGGTAGGTAGGTGGTAGGTAGGTGGTAGGTAGGTGGTAGGTAGGTGGTAGGTAGGTGGTAGGTAGGTGGTAGGTAGGTGGTAGGTAGGTGGTAGGTAGGTGGTAGGTAGGTGGTAGGTAGGTGGTAGGTAGGTGGTAGGTAGGTGGTAGGTAGGTGGTAGGTAGGTGGTAGGTAGGTGGTAGGTAGGTGGTAGGTAGGTGGTAGGTAGGTGGTAGGTAGGTGGTAGGTAGGTGGTAGGTAGGTGGTAGGTAGGTGGTAGGTAGGTGGTAGGTAGGTGGTAGGTAGGTGGTAGGTAGGTGGTAGGTAGGTGGTAGGTAGGTGGTAGGTAGGTGGTAGGTAGGCGGTAGGTAGGCGGTAGGTAGGTGGTAGGTGCTAGGAGAGTAGGATAGGTAGGAAGGTACTAGGAGAGTAGGATAGGTAGGTAGGTAGGGTGGGTAGGTGGGGTAGGATTCATTGACTGTTAGGCGGTACGAAGTTCGCCGGGACAGCTAGTTTAGTATAGATATAGCATAGGAATCTAATTGTTTTGATAAATAGACGCAACGGTAGTGAATTATAGCCGCATAAATGGTATCACTAGTCTCACAAATTCTTATTGTGGTAGATTGTTATGTTCAATAATCCAATAATAACGTTAGGCGGAGGAATGAGGAAAATGCGGTGATGAAAATTTTGAGTATGAATGTAGATGGGTATAAGAGTAGAGGAAGACCAAAGAAACGATGGATGGACTGTGTGGAGGATGTTATGGCTAGAAAGGAGGTGACTGCTGAGATGACGAGTAATAGAGGAGTATGGAATAAGAAGACATGCTGCGCCGACCCCAAATGAATTGGGATAAAGGCACGACAATGATGATGATGACGATCCCATATAATATACAACATTAGTTTTAGTATTTGCAAAACCTGAAACCGCGTCTAGTATTTTTATGTAAAGAATCTATGTACAAAATTTCAAAACTGTATCATGAAAAATCACAAAGTTATAAGCTTGTTATGTTACCTGGTTGTCCGTACAAAAACATACTCACCACGCGGCGCCCCACTGTGCGCCCGCGCCTAATGCCTGTGTTGTGCGCGTATGATTGCGGATAGGTTCGCTCGGTGTACAACTCGTAACCTTTTTTAAATATTTTTGGGACAAAATATAACATGATATAAAAATTATTGGAATCGATTCAGTTACTTATTCTGATCAAACTATATTCTGGTTTCGCATATACTAAAAATAATGTTGTATAAATAATACACAACTGAGTCATGAATTTAAACAGAGTTTTCGCTTCATGGTAATGGTTCGATAGGTAAAACGCGTTTATATTAACAATTCTGTTCGAATCCAAGACCCCAATTAGTAAGTCTTATTGGATGAATACCGAAATATTTCATAATTATTATAATACAGATCATTAAAGCCCCTCTCCTGTTTTCATAATTTGAGGATGACTGCCTGGTTGATCTCGAGGTCACCCTGGGTTCAATAACTCAGGCCGCGTCAAGTGTCTTCCCCATTATGTTTTCGTTTTCAGTGACAGTTCGGCCAGAATCTTCATTTTGCACTCGGTTTCTGTTATAGACTTATTTTCTATCGAATGCGGCTTACTGAACAGCTGGTAAAATTGAAACTGAACGCGTCTGCATACCCTGGTACGTTGGTCCTAAGCTCATCCAAACATTTCTAACTTCAATAAAACCCGTTGACTGCCATTTTGTAATATTTTTAGTGCACTCGTTTGGTCCCACTCCTCTCAAAAGCCTCTCATTCATTCAAGTTCGCTCGATGGTGTGCTTTTGCTCACCAATTCGAGAAGCAGCCATCCAAGGCGTCCCGCCATCTTCGCCTCGGTCTGCCGTCCCATCTAGCTCTCGTTCTCTCAGGGCTCCAATCATGCGATATTTGTGCCCACAGCTCTGTCGGCATCCGGCAGACATGGCCTGCCCAGTCACACTGTAGTCTCACTCTGTATAAGCTTCGTCAGCTATTTGTGTTCTGGAGCGTAGTGTGGTGTTTCTTATCCGGTCAGTTATTTTGACATTCAGTATGCTGCGCTCCATCGCTCGTTGGCAAAGATGTATAATTTTATTAGTACAAATCCAAATATTACTTTTTTTTCCTTTTAATGGCGTGCAAAACAGCACTGTGTCCTCCTTATTTATGCTAGTACGTACCAAAATAATCTAGAAACTAAGTAAACAAGCTAAGCCGTAAGTAGTTTCACTCCTCGACGTTCTGCGAATTGAATTAGACTGTGTGTACGACTAAACCAAGTCTGACACTCACGCGACGGCACCTAAGCTTTTTGTGATTGTTGGATTTACTAAACGTATACTATATGTATTATATGTATGTACATAATATAGATCCACCTACTGTTGCTGTGGGTGGCATAATATATGAGACAAGAGAATCTTCAAGATAGTTGTGTAGGTATGTAATGGGTGGTCATCCGTCTACGGACCAATCTAGGCGGCTGTTATTATTTAGCGACGAGGTTTTTTAGCAAAGTCATTTTTTATTATTCTGGCTGAGCCCCTCGGCTCGTAAAGGCCTTTGCCCAGCAGTAGGACTAGGTCCACTAGCCAAAAAAATTTTTTTTTGAAAATATAATTTTACCAATTTTTATAATCGCCCTAGGCAGACTAGTCTGGAGGTACTTAGTGTCCTTGTTAAAAATTATAAATGTGTATAAAAATATCACATTAAAGATTTATCTCTTTCAACCAGACTCCATCCTTAAAAAACCTGTGACAGATCTCAAAGTGCAACTGAAACTAACAAATAATACAATAAGACTAGATTCGTATTCATTCAATTTATCCTCACCCATACAAAGGCTGTAAGAAATTGCTTTTAACAATAAAGTACATTGTGCCATTTCTAATACAAAACATGTCTGCTTTTAGGGTTCCGTAGTCAAATGGCAAAAACGGGATCCTTGTAATTTCAGTCAGTCAGTCATGATTGCACAACTATTAAACTTTTTGAAGAAATGATGAAGAAAGGATGAAGAAGAGGAAGAAAAGATAAGAGAGAGAGAGAGAGTAGAGAAAGGAAGAGTAGAGAAGTATAGAAGAAGAGAAATGCTGCGCCAACCCCAAATTAACAGAGATAAGGGCAAGAGAATGACGATGAGAACTCAAAGGATTGGGCTCAAAAAGTTTTGGAAAGAGAATACTGGCAAAACGGGAGGCTTTTTGCCCTGCAGTGGGACGAAACAGGCATATAAAAAACTGTTTGGCAAAAATTATGCTAAATTTTTTTATAATTTCAGTTAAAAATAACCACAGAAATAACATTTCACAATTTTCGAGAAATACAAACTTACTTGAAACGCCTTCCGAACGTAAGGATTCGTCTAAATGTTTTTTGACGTTTATGAATTCAATACTGTGTATGCTTAAACATTCACACCAACTACGGAACCCTCCACTGTGGGATGTGCGACACGCACTTGGCCGCTTTTTTCGTGTTACGAGTGCAATATTCTAGAAAAAGTTGTCGTAGATTTATTACTGTGCCCAAGATGGGATAGTGCTTTGACCTGGATCTATAAAGCTAGTTTCTTCTATTTTTAGGTGTAATAGAGTAATAGAAAATGTTCAAAAATTTGGAATTGACATGTCTATCAAAAAGTTTTTATATCAAGTCCACCAGGGTATTTTGGGAGAAACATTTTATCTTTAGTTTTCTCGATTTTATTGGCTTTATGTGTTTTTTTCTGATTGATCTAATGGCTTCAAATACAGTGTGAGAGGCTCGTGGCTATGTTATAACAGCCGCACGGATCGACCATCAAAGTTAAGCAACACTTGCCGAGGCCGGTGTTGATGGGACCATCTATTACATACCGAGTCTCCTCGTGTTGGTCTTGTATCGTAACTGTGAGTTAGAAGCTCGAAAGTCTGACCGCCAGATAATAGTATACCTAAGGGGTAATTGATTTCCAGCTTCAAGGCATCCAAAGACTGGGAAAAGAAGTGTCGGCCATCCTAAGGCGAGATAGGCATACGGCACTGTTGCCATCGGAGGAAAAAGCTGGATGAGGCTGGCAGAGGAATTCGGAGATTGTCACAAACAAAGAGTGTCCTATACCCAGCAGTGGATGAAGCCAGACTGATATGATTCATATGGTGTAAAATATTATCAGTTTATCTAGGTATCAGCTATAATATCGAGTATCGGAACAAAACCGCAGTAATTCCTATCGCAGGGCTAATAACACAACAGACAGCGTTCGAACGCGGACAGAATAACAACTATTGACGCCACCTGTCTGGACTACAGGTTATACAGCATGATCCGTTTAGAGATTGATTTATGTTTTAAAAAATAAACATGATTTCAGTCACAGTTCTTTTGAGTAGCGTCATGGACGATTAGCCTAATATTAGCAATCAGTAAGAGGTCGTAGAAAATCGAGAACGTCTTATGAAAAATAAATGACTGTTCATATACTTGTAGTCACATGCGACAAGAAAACATTTGTTGTATGGTTGACATGTTGATAGCTGAAGTAAAGGACCCCTATTAAGACCTTTAAAAAACTAATGATTCATTTGCAAGACAACCGATATTACGAAAACCTGAAGGTACAATTTTTTTATACTAAAGTAGCTGACCGGCGCAACTTCGTCTGCGTAACATTTTTTATTAATTCTCCGTTCCTATTAGTCGCAGCGTGATGTTTTAGCCTTCCTCGATAAATGGGCTATCCAACACTAAAATAATTTTTCAATTCGAACCAGTAGTTCCCAAGATTAGCGCGTTCAACAAAACAAACAAAAAAACTATTTAGCTTTATAATATTAAATATTTATATTGGCTTGCGTTTGGCCGTCACTCGCCTGATGTGAAGCGATGATGCGGCTTAAGGTGGAGCAGGCTTGCCTAGAAGTAACCGATTCACTCGAAATTCTACCCCGCAACTACAAACCACAGCAGCATAGCCACCTTTCACAATAACAGACTGCAGCAACGAAACTGGCTTCTCTGTAACTTTATGAAAACAGTACCAGGCAGCTATGTCACTGTATACAGAAGCGTTTACATATTGTTCTATGCAAATGGCGAAAATCAGCGTATTGACGCTAGTTTAATGTGACCATATTCAAATGTGGATTTGTGGTGCTGGAGATCTGGTGTTGAAGACGCATGCTCATGATAAGCTGGAACCCATCGGAGTAACGTGTCACTCAAAGAACTCAATATTAAACAAAGACTGTCAATTACGAATCCTCAGATTCTTTGGACGTGTTACCCGTAACAATGATTCCATGGAGCGTTTGGTGATTCAGGGTAGATTCGAAGGCACGAGACCACGTGGTCGATCACCAACACGATGGACAGACTCCATCAAATCTGTCACCAAGATCCCTCTGACAGAGTGTGCCGCCATGCGGCCAATAGAGACCGGTGGAAAAACATCGCGAAGGCAGCGACCGCAGTTGTGGGCCACCCCATGACCACGACTACTCTGTCAAGAGTGAACGACTAAGAAGAATCCAAATGTGCCCGTACACACAGGGTGGAAGGGACACCGACGCTGCAACAGTTACCACGTATTGAGTACATCATACTGACCACCACCATTGAAATTACCGATGAAAGATTTGGGGAGGGATCCCCAAATCTTTCATCGGTAATTTCAATCCATAAAAAAAATCTGCTGTTTCCTACAAAACTGCAATACCTACACGGTCAAAATGTATGGACAGAACAGCTTTCTAGGTGGGGGAGTCAGAATGATGTACTGAACTGAACTTCCACTTTGTATACCTATATATTCCGCTCCCCTTACCAAACTTTTTAGAACCACAATAAAATTAAACTGCTTAACGTCCGTTATTGTACAACAACAGAACAGTGGGTATCTATTAATTATTCGGTCCGAAAATCATAAATCAAACAATACGATTTTCACACATAATTACGTGACTGTCGAATATTCCTGCTAATGACGCCATATTTGACGCTATATTCGACGCTATTCACTCGCTATTTCAGCCTAGCTAATTACTAGGAACGTGATCGCTTTTATTTGATGGTTATACCACATTGAGTGAATAGAAATTAATTTATGAATGGTATAGTGCCCGGGAAATATCGAGCTTTGGAATGAGACAATCAGGTATGATTGACGGACACTTTGTTAAAGCTGAATTTTTTCTAAAATGTTATTTGTCATATTTACGCAACTAGCTATTAAGTTGCTGATGAGTGTCTTGCCTTGAGGAGTACGTGGCTAAATAATAACAGCCGCTCGGGTCGATCGTCAGGTTAAGCCGCGCTTGCCTGGGTTGGTCCGTGGATGGGTGACCACCTGTTAAGCCGTTGGCCCCGGCTTTCAATTTAAGATCTTTGACAGACGTTACAGGTGGTCAGTGACCCGAAAATCTGACAACCAGTCTTACCAAGGGGTATCGTATTACCCAGTATTAACTCTGGGTTGTGGAGGTCAGATAGGCAGTCGCTCCATGTAAAATACTGGTATTCAGCTGCATCCGGTTAGACCGGAAGCCGACCCCAACATAGTTGCGAAAAGGCTAAGCAGATGATGATGAGTGTCTTGCCTATATGCCAGGATGTGTTATAGCGACAAATCCAATCCATTCCTTTCTTCAAAATGTTTCAGAAAGTGATAGAAAGTGTATTGTTACGCCATTTCGATGGTTGCTAATGATAAATGATGTATTTTTGCAAATGGGTTTTTACAGACTCTTTTACACGTATTTTTTTTTTTACAAGGAACCGGGTTTTTCGTACCTGACTACTATGAGAAGTAACAGCCAAAACCAACTACAGGTCATAGTGTCTTTAAAAGTCTTGGTCAACCCACATGAGGACTATGCAGATTAGTGTCTGAGATGGTCTTTTGAAAAAAATAACCAACCAAACAGTGCAAGCATTTGTCAGGTATCGTGTAGCTCGACTTATAACTAAAGAAGCTCAATCTGCCCAGTAACCATCTTACGGTCTGGTTATTGTTTATAATACGGCATGACCTATTCAAATATACGCCGTATAACCGTATTATTACAAAAATAAGATACCTAACTATGGCTTACTAAAATTACATCTGCGAGAATCGTGATGTTATGCTAAAAGACGCCCGTTCATCCGTCTGACTTATCCAAACTAGGTTGGGGTCGATTTCCAGTCTAACTAGGTGTGGTTAAATGTCAGAGTTTTGCAGGGAGCGAAACCCAATTACTGAGTAATATTGTTATAGTATATATTAAAATATGCAAATAATACAGAATATATTAAAATCGAACTGGCGAAATGTGGGTGTACTGATAGGTACACGTCTGCCTAACGCTTCGGGAATTACAGGTGTGATGTTATGTTATTTTTATATTAAAGTCTTGATCTTAAGGATTTTGTTTCCAATACGTACTAATGTGTCAAAATAGCAATTAAAAATAATAAAAATGATTACGTTTGATTTTTAACTAAAATTATTTATTTTCTTTTCAAAAGCACCCTTCGTGGAAAAATACAGAAAATAATTATTCTACTGCTCGTTCTCAATTGACTCGGTGGACTGAGTTCAATTTTTATGGTTTCCAAAAGTTTCTTCGGATACCAAGAAAGTATTTATTTCTTCATTATTACCTAAAGCAATTCGAGAAAATAATGTTTTGTGTAGAAGAGAAACTCTCCGTTTCTCTTCCACACAAAACATTATTTTCTTTTCAATGTCAAGTTATTTACAAGCCTAAAATGTCCGTCACATGGTCCGATCTCAGCAGTAAGTGTTGGATAATGTCCATGAGGGTGTGCATCTAAATCTACCCGTACATTAATAATGATGGAAGTAATAAGGTCACTTGGCTTGCCAAGTTTGGGCACAGCGGCCAATAAGATCAATCGATTGGAGACATGACCATGTGCCACCAACATTTTAGGAACCCTATGAATGTTACTATTTCTAAACTAGCTGTAATTTTTCTCCAATAATACGTATGAACAACCCATCAGGCTGTTGCTATGCATTATATATTGTATGTATATAATGTAAATTGTATGAAATGTGGCTTTCGTATTTTCATATTTATTTATTTATTTATTTATTTATTTATTGGAAACTCAACAGCTTATTATTAATATGACATTTAGGTGAAATTTCACCACACTGTCAATGAACAGCACAATACAGTTGCGACAAAGTAACTAGCATCTTAAAGTCTGCATACACTGAACATGGACAGCGAGATGATGACAATTATCTCTTAAGCCAATAACAGAGTTTCACGGCATTGACAAAACTAGGTTAACTAGAAAGTGGCTAAAAGAAAAAACAAAGAAATTAATACAGTGCAAAGTAATGTGGGATTGTTGACACATAGTTAACAAATCTTAGTAAACATATTTAAGTGATAACATGACCGACTAAACATTGGGAAAAAGCACAGTATCGTAAAGTCCGATATTGAGAACGTGCTTTGTTGAATATAATATAAATAAGATAAGAGTACCCATTTAAAAAGGAGTAGTTAAATATTAGAAAGTGATATAATTATATTCCCTTATTTTATTATAATTCCCCAATTTTAAGTTACAATTTCAACTTATGAAATAAGTGATGGCACAACTTATTCATCAAACAATGTTTTCTTGACTTGCCTCCGAAATGATGGCTTGGATAAATGAAATATATCAATATTTTCAAAACTCCCAGAGTAGATGCGAGGCAGTCGGGTCATTACCGCATTTCTCCCGTATTTTGTGCGATGACCAGGGATACTGAATAATTTTGTATGTCTGGTACGTGTTTTAGGGGTACAGAAATATACAGATGAAAGAAGCTCGCTACTGTCCAAACGACCTCGTAGGATATCAAAGAACAAAAGCATATCCAACATCTTACGCCTATCCACGAGGGGGAGCATATTATAGTGTTTGCAGTCTCGGTCATAAGACTCATGACGTTTTCGGGATTTAAAGTTTATGAATTTTACGAACTTTTTCTGTAGATTTTCGATTCTTTTAGTATATACCTCGTATTGGGGTGACCAGATTTGGCTACAGTACTCCAAGATGCTACGCACATATGCAAAGTATATAATTTTTAAACTATGACAGTTACTAAAAGGCTTACAGGTGCGCATTACAAAACCAAGGTTACGAGAGGCTCTACTGGTGATGGTGTCAATATGTTGGTCAAAGAGCAATTTAGAGTCCAACATTATACCAAGATCTCGAACTACGTCAACTCTTTCGATCGCATTATTGCTAAAACCATAAAGATATTTAGTTGGGCATTTGGAACGGCTGAAGCTGATACATTGACATTTCGAGACATTGACAGTGATATTATTTTGTTGATAGTACGTGAACAATGCATCAAGATCACGCTGTATCAGTTCACAATCAAGTCCTGATTTTACACACATGTAAATTTTCATGTCATCGGCGTACATGAGATGTTTCGCGGACCTAAAACAAGTCTGAATGTCATACAGGTATGCACAGTAAAAAAGAGGACCCAACAAAGATCCCTGGGGAACACCGGAGGGGATGTTTACAAAGTCAGATTTGTAACCTCCCATAACCACAGCTTGCGAACGGTTCGATAAGTATGACTTGACCCATCTCAGTAAATCTCCATGGATCCCAAGTTTTTGCAGCTTTGCTAGCAAGATCACGTGATCCACACGGTCGAATGCTTTTTCGAAATCCGTGTAGATCACGTCAACCTGGCCACCGTCTTCCATGTTATTCAAGACATAGTCACAAAACGTGGTTAAGTTAGATGCTGTGGACCGTCTTTGAACGAATCCGTGTTGGCTCTGGCCTATACCATTTGAGATGATTGGATATATACTTCTATAAATCATCTTCTCTAAAACTTTGCTAAGAGTATTAAGAATCGATATTGGACGATAGTTTTTTATATCCATCTTGGCTCCCTTCTTATAAACTGGCACTATATGAGCTGTTTTCCACAGGGAGGGACAGACGCATTCAGTTAAGGACTTTTGGAATAACAAAGCTATGGGATGTGCTAAACTATCAGCGCATTTATGCAAGAAAATAGGAGGTAATCCATCGTTACCGGGACCTTTTGTTGTGTCTAACGCGCGTAAGGCTTTAAGTACGGTGTCTTTGGTGATACATAGGTTAGACAGGACATTATCTGAGCCGGCCACTTCATTAAGAGTAGCTGCCGCAGAAGGCGTGGACGAGCTGATGAAAACACTATGAAATGCTGTGGTTTATACATACCAGGTCGTTACTCCCGCCCATAAACCGACCAAAGTCACAAGAAAAGTCTCCTACAATAATTCAAACAACAGAAACAAAAAAATAAAACTTAAAAGAAACTATAAATCCGCCATCTTGCAAACAAATTAAGCAAAACATATTTAAATTTCGAACCTAACATCGCCCGCAATCCTACACTTACACCAAACACGGTTGTAGCGCGGGTAACGAGGCGTGACGGCGCGACGCGTCCCGCTCTGACACACGTCTAGTAATTGAAAATTTATATCGATACACGCGAAATTTGTTACGCTACGGTGTGATACGATATACGGCACACACTGTTATTTACGGCTCTCATGTGGGAATAAGGAGATTATTTCGATAGAAATTAATTTGTGGAATCGAAAATGATTACGAAAATTTCAGTGTGATATCTGTTGATGAGAATAAAGTTTTAAGTATATCTTTTATGGTTTCTGTAAGAATCTACTTTTTGCTTTGATGTAAGAATTTGGGACAAACCTACGATTTTAATTTTAATACAAAGTACATCGTTTAAAAGTACTTAGATGTAGTGACAAAAATTTAAAAGAGTGTTCTTATATGTTTTGGTCATGTTGAGAGGATGAATGAAAGGCGACTAACAAAAAGTATTTACAAGGCAGATGTGAGTGACGCTCTAGGACATACACGGACCTTATTGGTGAGGTTCTACAGAAAGGTCAGGTGTGTAGTACTTGCAGCTGGCATGCGTGTATGACCAGATGTAAGATCGTGGACGAAGCAAAAGTATGTGAGTATCGGATTTCGGCCGGATTCTGTGCTTTCAGCCTAACCCCATTGTAAAAAGGCGTGAATTTGTGTATGTTTGTGTTACTTCATTAAATATTTTGAACATAGCCTGGAGCTGACGTATCTTGTCAGTCATCTTACCTTTATGAAAATAAGCTGTGATATTTTTTATTCATAATGTGACGAAACTGAAACGAGGCTAGGTCGTGGCTCTGGGGTGTCTACGAAGAATAATTTTGTGTGCTTAATATTTTATAGGACTCGGTGTACACAGACGACCTGGAAAAGGCTTCAGGGAGTCTCTGGATGCTGTCGGGAGCTTATTTGGAAAAAGATTTTTTGGTTGATATTATAAAATACGGATTCATATCCAACAGTTTTTTTTTATGTTTAGATATAAATAGTAGGTAGTGAACGGTAATTGCGATGTCGACAATTTTGCCAATATCAGATGCGAAATAGAGCTACGAGTATTTATTTGAAATTGGATAAGAAAACAAGTTATCATTTGACAAATAGACGGTTTCGGGACAAATGGGAGCAACTGCCAATAAGAAGTCACTGCAATTTTTTTTTTCAACAACTTGTTTTCCCTTCCACCCAACCAAAACGAATGTGCATTGCATTAAACAAACACAACGTTCTTTCATTTTTGAATGATTCTAATTTCGCCGAGTGATCGAATCCAATAACAATAATTTGTCCGCAAAATGTAAGGTTACCTTTGACAGACGTTTAATTAATCTCCGAGATTGGACCCGGACTAATAAAAACACAAAATTGTCACTCAAGTAACGGTTCTAAAAAAAACACTGCATGTTTTTTCTATAGTCCAAAACGTACACGTTCACCCTCGAATACTGGCCCCAAAAAAACTATAATAACAATGTTGGCACATATTTTTCAGTGTATTTTCAGTGTTTTTTTGTTCACTGTCCATCGACACGGAAATGATTGTTAAAAGAGCGAACGATCTCGAAAACTGCAGATTCAATAGTTGCCCGTTCGACAGTTAACTCCAGATAGGAAAATATTTATGAGGAAAAATACTGCGGTACTTTAAAACACTTGCCTAGACTTTAAAGAACCGATAGTTTTTACATCAGGAAATTTTCAGTAACAGCCTGGATTTGTGCCCGGTTGATGGCAATAGGCTCGCACCCTGTTATTTGGGACTTGATTGACTTAAACATAACTGGCGAAATGTGGGTGTACTATTAGGTACAGCTCTGCCCAACCCTTCGGAGATTATAGACGTGATGTTATGTAATTTTTCTATCAGAAATGTTTGTTTAAAGTATGGATTATAAAAAAAAAAAACTTTTTTGCGATTAAATACAACCTTTTTTTTAAAAAAAAAACACTTGAAAAAAACACTTGGAAGTCGGTTGTATCCGCATATTTTCTTTTTTTTTCTTGCGCTATTTATTCCACACGAATTCTTGTAACGTATTAAAATTACATTGTAACTAGTAGTTATTTAAATTTCCTTTAAACATTGTTTTAATTTTTTAAATATTTCTTAATATACAAAAAAAATACATGAAAAATAGTAGCCCACCGGTATCGGGAACAGGGTCCAAGCTACCGGCGGTCAGGGCATCAGATAGAGGAACCTCCTAACAATACGAGCCGTGTCCAGGAGAACCGCTTCCTGAATCAAGCCCTTGATCCAGCTGCCTAACGAGAGCCTCAAATGTAATGTTAATAAGCCTGTAATGTCCCACTGCAGACCCAGGCCTCCCCTTCCCTCCTTCCACTTTTCCATCTAGTGCGATTGCAGGCCAATCCTTTGAGAAAGAGTCCAACTCATCCCACCATCCCGTTCTGGGCCTGCTGCGTTGTCGTTTCTTGCTGTTTGGTGTCCATTGAGTGGTTATTATTGCCTATTACTCCTCCAACACGATTTCAACCGTTACCGTTTCTATTACTGGCTATTTTCCTTTACGTATTAATAGCTGTGCTACCTTCGTCCGCGTGAAATTATTATAAAAATATCTTACTTGCCTATTTGAATCGGATTTTGTTAACAATTTAAAGGGTTTTAAGTTTTTCGCTCGGAACCCTAATCTTGTTCTAAAATAAAGTATAGCTTAAGTATTCCTCATAACGTCAGCTATCTACCAGTAAAAGTCCCGTCAAAACCGGTCCAGCTGTTTCGGAGATTACCCAGAGCAACCAGACCGACAAAAAATAAAATAATTGTTTTTTTGTTAAAAATATGCATGCATTCAATAAAAAGCTGTTATGGAATTACAAAAAGACACTTAAATTTTATTTTTTTGTATAGATTTAATTATTTCACTGCAACAACCCCATACGAAGCACCTATACATTGAGTAAGACAGTCGTGAAACGTCAAAGCAGTAGTACCGATGTACTCAAACCGCTTGCCGTCCACAATGCCTTTGTGAACGTATTGGCAGTCAGTCTTGCCTTAGAGAACAAACGAGATGTATTCCACTTACATTTGTTTCGAAATTTCGAGTGGATTGCTATGATTCAATTCGATTTTCCAAGTGCCTCTTCAAGTTGCGGAATAATTGTAGAATGTTTTGAGTTTACAACTCTATATTTCGTTAAACGCAAAACTGTGATTAAAATGTTATCTTTACTATCAGGCGGCCTTCCCTGACTTTTTAAAGCAGGAACGTTTTAATGTAATTCCAGTGTGGAAAGGAGACAGAGCTATACAGGATGTCTAGCGTCATCTCTTTCCCACACTGGAATAATACTAAAACATTCGTGCTTTAAGACGTCATGGTATGTATGACAATATTATAAAGATGAAAATTTCGTTTGTAAGTTTGTACATAGGGGGTAATCTTTGGAACTACTGATCCGATTCTGATAATTCTTTCAATAATGGGAAGCTAAACTACTCCCAAGTGTTATATAACACTAAACGAAACGAAACGAAACCGAAACGGGAAACGTTTTAAATATTTAAAACGTTTCCGTGGAATAATTAAGGGACATAAAGCGAACGAAATCGAGGGCATAAGCCCATCTACATTATATAGAGGTAAAATAATATAATAATTATTGTAACTGTGGATGCAGAAGGTTATCTCTGAAACTACTCATCCAGTTTCAAAAAATATTTAACTCGTGGAAAACTATACTGTTGCCGAGTGCTATAGGATGTGTTCTTTCGTGTTGCGGGTAAAAACTAGTGCAAAATGTTTAATTTTAATTCCGCAAAAAAGATCCAGGCTTGGTGGCAGGATATAACACTTCGCCCGATCCGGGTACCATGCCCAGGTTTCCGTTCATGCTCAGCAGTCGCGTCACTAAACTAACTGACCTATGACTATTCACAGAAAAAAAAAATCATTTAGAAGTAATATACTTTCACTTCGAGATCCGTGGCAGAGAAAGAGGGTCTTGTCAGTTGGACACTCTGTCAACAAAAAAATCCTTTAGTGGATCCTATTTTAACACCGAAATAATTCTAAAAAAGCTTAAAATTACATTTTATTATAGACTAAATAAGCTTCAGGCCGCACCTCACCTGATTTGAAGCGATGATGCGGCCTAGGGTGGAGCAAGCTCACCTAGAGGAAGCTGATACAAATAAACGGAACATTATGAAATCACTCCATTTTCCCCGAAGGATGAAGCAGAGATGTATAAAACAACTGTGCGCCAGATGTGTAGGTACCTCGAACAGGTTAATTGCCACTGACCCGGCACAAATCCCGTCTCCAGGCTACCACTGAAGAAATTGTAGTAAAACGCCTGAAATCTACCAACTTCGGCCCAACATGGATTTTGAGTCTTTAACTCAGTGATATTATTGACCTCGTGGCTAAATAATAACAGCCGTAAGGGTCGATCTTAAAGGTTGAACAGCGCTTACCAATGTCGGTCCGTGGATGTTTGACCATCCATTAAATACCGAGTGTCAGATGAGGAAAGGTCCTGCTGTCATTTGCAAGTCTTTGGCAGGCTGACGTCTCACAATCTGTCTTACCAAGGGCATTGCATTACCCAGTAGACCAGTGCTAACTGGGTTGTGGAGGTCAGATAGGCAGTCGCTCCATTTAAAATACTGGTATTTAGCTGCATACGGTTGGACTGGAAGCCGACCCTAACGTAGTTGGTAAAAAGCTCGGCTGATGATGATGCCATTTAGCCATTTCAGTCACAGCAACTGCATTACTCGTAGATGGATTAGTCGCGTTTTCAGTAACAAAATCTCAAAGTCGCTTAAAGATTACGTATAAATAACTTGTTATATCTCAATCGGAAAATAAATATCTTTGGACCAAACTTAAAATTAAACTACGGTATGAATATCACATGTTATACATCATCAACAGACATAAGTAACACCAACAAAATATTTCTAATAACAACCAAATGATTAGAAAACTTTCTCTAAAAACTTACCTGTACTTACCAAACCCAAGAAAAATATCAAGCAAAAATAAAGTCAGTACATTTTCCTATCTTTTGATGTCAAAGCAAAGTAAATACCAATGCACGCTTTAACTTGCACCACACATACCGATCGCTAGGTAACGAGGCGTAAGGGTACCGCGTCACTTGTCTACCGAACGTTCCTTCCATGAAATTTCAATATACACACCCTATCTCCACCACACACACAAAAATACACTCTAACGTTTATGAAATAAAGTTGAGGTTTGAGTGGAAGGCGGAATATTTCAATACAGGATGTTGCTCCGTCAACTATTCGGAAAAACGTTCCGTTTTACTAAAAACGTGATTTCTGTCAATAATAATGTGTTTTTGCTTTTCACTTGAGTGAACTCGCTGCTGGGAATAACTTTATTTTGTTTTTGCGGTATGTGTATAGAATAATTTTGTGTTGAGAAAATATTGGGAGGAAATATAAAGAAAATAATAACGTTTGGTGTGACACAATTTTGTCTGTAATTTTATTACTTTGAGATAACGTTGGAATTAGTCGTCGTATTTGTTTGTTGTAGTTACAGATTTATAGATTCCACAATTTGTTACAAAATGACTCATCACACGATGATACTAAATTACTTATTACAAAGTCAGGATAAAAACACAAACAGAAGAAGGCAACACATATTTCTCCTAAAACCATTATTAAGTACACTATGCTATTGATACACAACTGCTTAACACATCGGAGATATAAAGGCGTAACATGTTAACCATAATTAATACCAGCCAATAAATGATTTGAAAGGTGACTGCACGCCCAAAGAATTGTTTCATAGGCACCTACTGCATTCGATGAAAAACCAACATTCACTAAAAATTCAACCAAACATCCTTTAACAAGTCAGAACCTGTCGTCGTCCTGTCAAACATCAAGCTAACAAGACAGTTTAGTCGATCGGCAGAGCGAGCGAACACAATGCCGAAATACTTCGCAAGACTCGGCAACTGCATGCCTGAACTTATACACGTAATTTGAACATACTTCGGTACATTCAATTTATCACATGTCTTCTTAACATAAGGGTATATACCGGATCTTTACGCGAGTAGCTCGCGACTTTGGTGTATGAGTACCGTATCGGTTGTTTTGAAGGAAATTGGGTGTTGGTTGTAATAATTGAAAAGGTCTTATTTAAGACCGCCTTAACCTTAAAATACTTTAAGTTATGAAAATCGGTCATCATTTGAAATACCATTTAAAATAACCGGTAGGTATTCAAATAACAAAGGGTATGTCAATACCGGTTATTTCAAAAGGTGATTACCTAATCACCTTGTTAAGCAACTAAAATAATTGACAGAAATAACCTGAAACCTAGGCAGTGACCACTTTGCTGATTAGCTACCTGCTTATTATACCGTTGTTCTGTGTATATTCGAATAGTTGGTGGTGGTAGGAGAAAAAAAATCTATAAAATTAACATCAGCCTGTAGATAATTAAGTCCTATGTACCACTCTTGTACATGAAGTTTAAATAAATAAATAAATAACTGACCCGATGCTGGACAAAGGCTTTAGAGAAAAGGAATGAGACCCACACTAGCTCACTTTGGCAATTTAGATCGAGAACATTTTTTCATACTTCTACGCGAGTGTAGCCGCGGGCCGAAGCTAGTTATAAATAATTTGATGTCCAGCATAAACCAGTAAATAAATCAAAAGTCAAGATATCCACCGATCGATATATCGACGTATATTTTTCGAGCTACAACGTATCTTTTTCACATTTTAAATAAACCGGGCAATAAATAAAAGCCGGATTTCACCGATAAACTGTTTGTTTCAAACGGGCCCAAGTTTCTACGTCCGGGGCTGTTGCGAAGTTAAAATGTTAAAACAACTGCCGTTTTCAAGATAGGCTTCGGATAGCGAGGACTTATTAAATGGTGAGAGAATACTTTCAGATTGTGGTTGTTTCTTTGTTTATCTTTTTTTTCACTTGGCCGTGATAAAAGATTTTTGGATTTTACACCTGTTTTTGGTGAAAAGTTTTGGACACTGTGATTTTTTGAAAATGTTGAGTTTATCAGGAACTAATACTCGTACAAGATGGAACTGACGCCTACGCTAAAACGTTTACCTGAATTCAAAATCTGCAGTTCAAAAATTTAACAGCTTTTCATCGGATTTTTTTTTAAATCAGCTGTTCTTTACATTTTGACCGTGTAAGTATTGTAGTTTCGTAGGAAAAAGTTGTTTTTTTTTAGTAACCGAAGAAAAATTTCGATGTTGGGGGGTTCAAGATGATATAATGAATATGTGGTGACCGTTTGATCGTCGGTGTCCCGTCCACCCTGTATATGAAAGTACATTAGTATGTAAGTACATAATTATTATCACGACTGCAATCCCTGAAGAATTAGGCAGATTTGTCTCCGGCAATACAACCTAATTTTAGCAGTTATGTTTAAGAGGCGTATTACAAAAAAAAAACGCGAAATTGCAAGGTTTTCTCGTTGAAATTGTATGTTATCCGTTCGTTGTTTGAAATAACAGTTGTTAAAAATAGTTCGTTTTCTCTACTATACATAAAAATGATAAAGCGAATTTTAGATAAATTTATTAATTTATTCAGTAATAATCATTCTCCCGATGCATGTTTATACAAAAACTCATGGAGACGTGATTTGGGAGCTCTAATTTGTAGATTCTATTGATTAAAGACCATCAAAATATTTTTTTTTCATCTTACAAATATCTTCAACTTCAATAATGCTTGACAATTCTTCAAGTATAAGTCCATGGTATTACAAAAATGAGAATGGGTGCATCTGAATACCAGAATTTGGATGGAGCGACTGGCTATCTGACCTCCGCATACCAGTTAATGGGTAATACGATACCTAATGGTAAGACTGGTTGTCAGACTTTCAGGCTTGTAACTACAAATGAAAAAAAAATGTCACAGGGACATGGTGTGCCAACAATAAACATACAACGCATAACAAAATATTACAGTGGTTTTCCTTAAAAAAACGTACGGAAACCATGACAGCATAAATATTTGATAACAATTCTTAACGACTGTCAAAGATCCACAAATCACACCCGATTCCAACCGATTCGGAGCACGAAATTCACAAAACTTATGCCTTTCAATTTGAATGAAACTACCAAATTGGATCTTGATCACAAAAGTGAATCGTTACATTTAGTGACTGCTATGTCTGCCTTACATTTCAGCACCTTCAAATTCAAAGTGAATCAATTTGATTGAACCATGTAAAGTCGGCCATATATTTTGATGACAACGCATTTATGACAACACCAGAAAGTCTAGAATAAAATAACGATGGTGGGAAAGTCCAAATGTAAGTATAGGACTGATATAACATCACATCATCACGCCTGAAGTTCCCGAAGGGAAAGGCTGAGGTATACCCATTAGAACACTCACATTTCGCCAGTTATGGTTAAGTCCGATGTAATAGAGGTCGAGTCTATTGCCATCAACCGGGCACAAATCCAGACTCCGTGGCTGCTACTGAGAAATTCCCGGTGGAAAAACCCAATAACACTGTGCCCGACGTAAGAATCGAACCCAGAGCCTCATACTCAACAATCGCGCTTGCGACCACTTCAACAACGAAGCAGTCCTGGCAGGAATGATTTAACCTTCCGAAAATCCTTACCTTGGCTCCTGTAGCAAGTCATAGTCGAAATACGAAACACTTTAAAGCTGTTTCTAATTGGCTGGAGGTCTTCTAAAACTGGTCACCCATCCATAAACTGTTCTTAGACAAAGCAGCTTAACCTCAACAGATCAACCAACTGTAACAGCTCTTTTTATATGTATTTATATACCAGGTTATATTCCCCAAAAAAGGTCACCCATCCAGATACTGACCGCAGAAAGCGCAGCATAACCTCATATATCAATCAACCCTCAAAGCCTATGTTATACATCTCGATACATATAATTTCTTATTGAATTTCACCCCGTGCGAAGTCAGGTTATATAACAAGTATAAAACAAAATAGTTTTCAGGGCAGCTGTCCCAATTCTCAGTACAGTAAATGTTTACGAGTCGCGCGGGTTATAAATAAACTACCTCTTTGTCTTGTCTGTTTCTCTTCCAATCTCATTTTTTCATTTTGTTAGAATAGATAAAACAAATATGTCAAATGGCAAACTAGGTATAAGTTGCCTTTCATTCTACGCTTGGATAACTTTCCTTTGTTTGTAAATAGAGTAACTAGTGAAGGCTATTTATATTCGCTTTGAGAAATTCTTATGAGGTTCTCTTCTTAGGGAATTTGTCGGAGGGTCTGAGGGAATGATGATGGGATTTTTTATTCTAAATTTTACTTTTAAAATACCATTATTTACCGAGTTAATCCTGGCAAGATACATATATATATATATATGTATACTATACGCATATGCGTACGCGTACTATGCGTGACGTATACTCACGCCTTTTTCCCAAAGGGGTAGGCAGAAGCTATAGAACATCGCCTTTTATGGATTCATACTCCTAAGACCACGCACTTGACCTTTCTCGAGTCATCACCAGTATGGTCAGTGTATGTTTTTCTAAATGGTCCCCTTAGTAGGAGACGCTTACGCTAGGGCGTAAGATGTACTTCAAAATCACTCAAGACAGGAATCGAATCTGTGATATCAAAAAGGTAGCGAACCAGCCCCTTTTGTTACTAAACCATCAAACTAATTCCAACTTCATAACCTCTATATTCCATTTTCAAACATCAACAAAAAAAAAAAAAAAACCAACCATCCTTAACATCACTTGTAAACAAAATATTTGTGAATATTTCAAAATTAGAACAGCTAGGCACCCATCCTCGTTAGTGATGCACCCTAACGAGGGCGCGCTCCGCAAAACGGATTATCGATATCCCGCCATATCGGAGCGACAATCGATTGACAATCGTTCCGGGCTCACTCGTACATTAAAGCTTTCGCTCGTGTGATAGGTAAATTCTACTCATCTACCTTTATGGTTTGAATTTCGTACTTATTTGCTGGTTTTCAGGGTAGTTTAGTAGTTTGGTAGTGAATTTAATGTTGAAATTCTGTTTGAATGTTCATGGTGTAGAGCATTGTTACAAGTTTGTTTCTGGGTAACTCGTAATGCTGATTAAGCTTTTTGAGATGATCGAAGAAACGGGTGCATTCTTTTTTTAAAAAAAGCAAATTATTGACCAGAGATGGTTATTTGCTTGAAGTTCAAGGAAGTAAGAAACATGGTGGTCCTAATAAAATGCCGGGATCATTTTTATGTTCCGAAGTAAACCTGTTAAATTAGAGAGAGGTATTAGCCACATGGCAGCCGCATGTCCAATGAGCTGAGTGCCAAAACAGCCACTTTCTGGAGCCCTGATAAAGCCAGATGGCGTCGTGGCAGACCTCGTAGAAGATGGCGGGACGATTTAGACAAAAAGATAATGGTTTTTATAGAAGCACGTTCCATTCATTTGACAGCAATCACAAGTACGTACGGTCACGAGCAATTGTTATGCAAAAATCTATGGCTATATTCTCGTAAAACAACGACTGCTACTTTGGGAACAGACTTAACAAAACATCATACCATCACACCTGTAATCCTTGAAGGGTAAGGCAGAGATGTACCTAATAGTACACCCACATTTTGCCAGTTATGTTTTAAGTCCCATGTAATAGGGGGCGAAGCTATTGCCATCCAGACTCCGTGACAACAGACCTATTTTATAATAGTTTGATTTCGATTAAGCTATGTTCGCAAAGCAGAGCGAGTCGATCGCTCATCACTTACTCGCTTTGAAACTACATCAGCTTGAGATATCATCCGTCACATTGACAGGCACTAGTCGGACAAGCCAAGGGCATACTATATGATTGACACGCTGCAAATCAGCTTAGAATTGTGGCTGTTCGATTGTGTGTCTTCTGAGGGTTTTAACAAGGTTTTTTGGTCGGAAAGACTTGAGAAATGGTCTATACAGGTAGAACGTTTCTTAATATGTACATATGTTTGTGGTTGCGAGCGCGATTGCGTGGCACTAGCTTCTGATTCGATTCCTAGGTCGGGCAAAGTAGCAAAGAATTTCTCAATCTCTGTGCCCGATTGATGGCAATAGGCTCGTCCCCAATTACATGAGACTTAAACAGAACCGACGAAATGTGGGTGTACTATAACACACCTCTGCCTAACACTTCAAAGTGTACAGTCGTAATGTTATGTTATGAAAACACCTAAATAAATGAACACATTTCTCTTATGAAATTTAAATTAATATGACATGTGTTACTTCGAAGCTTCTTCTTTATCGTGTGGTTAGTGCCTAACCTGGTGTCAGAGTTTTTATGCCGTCCATGGGCCTCTGACTTGACTTTACATGCCGTCGAGAAATATCTCTCAGGTATGCTGGTACTTCGAAGCTATCAAATGCTGATTATTGATACTGAAAATATACAAATTGGACATTACAAAACTGAACACACGGTACTGAGAACGTCCTACTGGACGTTCTGAGCATCGGGCATCCATAGAATTGATTAAATAAACTACGCTGTTGGACCGTGTAGTTTATTTCATTCAAATTTAGAACTAAACCCAGAATCTGACGCAATTGAATAAAAAGGGGTCTGTCTCGCTAGCAACCATGTCAATAAAAAACATCATCTGCTAAGCCAACTATGTTGGGGTCGGATTCCACTCTAACTGGATGCAGCTGAATACATGGAGCGACAGCTTCTCTGACCTCCACAACCCAGTTACTACTGGGTAATACGATAACTCTTAGTAACACAGTTTGTTTGTCAGACCTTCGAACCACTTCCTGGCACTGCCACACTGTGGTAACCAGTGCTAACAAGGCAGGCAAAATAAACAAATGTTCCTGGGAATCTAATTCTGAAAGAAAGAAAGAAAGAAAGAAAAGAAAGAAAAAGTATTTATTCGTCTCGCACTGGACAAAACAAAGTGGTATTTTGACAATAAAACGAAGATTAAAAAAAAGAAAACTTAAAAACAGATTAAAATAAAACTAACTAAACTGGTCCTGTACGAGGCCAAAAGGCACCTATCTCAGCATGGTGCTGTAACATTAGAAAAAGTCACAGCGCTGGTATTCTGATAGGGCCCAAAGTGATGCCACGGTCATTTAATAATAATAATAAATAAAGTGTATAAACGAATAAATACATAAGGTATAATAAGTGTGTGAAGCACACTCAGAAAAAGAAAACACCCAACGTCATCACAATGTTTGACTATGCCATGAGTGGCAATGGCAACACAGAGAGAGACGCGAACGCAGACTGCATTTATCTGTCTATGGAACATTATAGCATTCTGGATCAGCAAATCGCAACCTTGATGGTCCTTTCTACGCCACGCATTTACACAATGGCTCTTAAATCTGACAAAATACTCCATTACCACTCCTGCAAGTGCCAGATAAACAAAAAGCGTTAAAAAAAGGTAAGAAGAATAACTCTTTGCAAAGCGCTATAAAGCATTATATCACACACATAAAGCTGGCATAAACAGGTCATAAAATAAACGTATTCAACTGTGGAAAAATTGCATCTTCACTGTCTAAAGGTCATACTTTTCAGACCAGGGCTCAGAGAGTCAAAATAGCCGCTTTGGCTGACTCATAATAGGATAAAACATATAAATTACGTTACAATTCGTAAAATGGTTACCAAACAACCACTCATAATATTAACTGTGTCTTTTTACCATTAAAAAAAATGTACTTGGTTAAAATATAATTCTTCTTAAGCGGCCGTTTTAGGCCCCAGAAGCGTCATGTTTTGCCATTCTGGAAGCCAACCCTAACTTAGTTGGGAAAAGGCTAGGTAGATGATGATGCCTATTTGTTGTGTATGAGTTCCCGATATTTTGGCACTTGCACACGCCATGATCAAGGACAAACACACACCCATATACTGCTATTGGTACTGACCTTCTGGTATTTTATATTTATTGTGTCAACACAAACACAGGACATTATTCTCTTTCATATTATGTTATTACGGGATAATGAGCCGTGAGTCCATTCAGCGTTCATAATCACGGAATGAAGTAACGGAATTAGGTCATTCGGCGTTTATTGTTTTAATTGTTTGGCTGTCTTTAGCAACTGTTGCGTCTTATACTCTGAACAGGAAAGCATGTTTCGTTAAATTATGTGCTTTCTTTTTAACCGACTTCAAAAAAAAGGGGGAGTTTCTCAATTCGGTTGTATTTTTTTTTTTGTGTTTGTTACCTCATATCTTCGTCATTTATGAACCGTTTGAAAAATTCTTCTTTTATCTGAATGGATCAACTTCCCGATTGGACCCATAGAAATTTCATCAAAATCGGTTCAGCAGTTTGGTTTTTAAATCAAAATAGCTGGAAAAAATATGTCATCCAAGTAAACGAAATTGCGAAATTGATACATAACAAAGATTTGTGTGTGATGCGATAACTAAAAAGGGTAAAATAAAAACGTTTTTGCAAAAAAAAATAACCGACTTCCAAAAAAAACACAAAAAAAAGTGGAAAATAACATTACTTTCGGAAGTCGGTGACTATGGTTTGTTTCATTCACTGTTTTTGGCAGCCACTTACGAAAGTAATGTTATTTTCCACTTTTTTTATTTAGTGTTTTTTTATTATTTGGTAATTGGGTTAAACTGTGCAATTGCTTAAAAGGTCATAAACAATACCCACAGTTGAGTAACATAATTATATAAACATAACATCACGCCTGAAATCCTCGAAGGATTAGGCAGAGGTGTACCTAATAGTACACTCACATTTCGCCAGTTATGTTTAAGTCCCATATAGAAGGGGGCGAGCCTATTGCCATTAACCGGGCACAAATCCAGACACCGTGGCTGAGAAATTGCTGATGGAAAAACCTAATAACACTTTCACTGACCCGGGAATCCAACCCAGGATCTCATGTTCAGATCAACCAGAGGCAGTCAAGTAACTAATTCAATTATGGTAAAATCTCGCATCTTCGGATTGGAAATAACTTAAGTAAGAGTACTGGTAACATCACACCTGTTTTTTGGATTAAGTAGTGGTATACCGATATTAGTTCACATTTCGTCAGTTATGTATGAGCCATATTACGGTCAACCAGGCACAAATTCAGAATCTGGGCTGCTACTGAGAAATTACTAATGGAAGAAGCAATAAAAAAATGCCCGACCTGTGAACCATACTCAGAAATATTTAACTTTTTTTTTTTTTTTTTTTATATTGACGACCCGAATGGCGCAGCGGTAGTGAGGCTGCCTTACGTTCATAGGGTTCCGGGTTCGAATCCCGGTAGGAGCAAGTGTTTGTGTGATTAAGCATGGACATTTGTTACCGAGTCATGGATGTTTATATGTATAATAAGTATGTATTTACAAACAAAAAGTATCTATGTAGTATATCAACTATCTAGTGTCCACGACACAAGCCTCGTTGCTTAGTGTGGCACTAGATGGCGCTGTGTGTAATGTCTAGCGATATTTATTTATTTATTTATTTATTTTAAACTTACTTCCGAGGTCAAAAGCGTTATTTTATTTTGTTATAAATACTTGTTTTGTTTTTGAAAATATTAAGCTACACATCCATTTAATATTTAAATACAGAAAAATAAAATAACACGTAACATCACGCATTCTAATCCCCGAAGGGTTAGGCAGAGGTGTACCTAGAAAAATAAATCCTAAGAAAAAACAAACCAACAATATTTTAGCCTAAGTTAAACCCAGAAACTCCCCAGCCTCTTGGAATCGCGACACTGCGCCATAAAGTTGATTTTATCACAATTAATGAATGGTCGCATAAACAAAATTGCGTTTAATTTAAAATGTCGCTTACTACCAGTCTATAAGCTTGATATAAATAAAATTCCGCGGCTTCCTGGGGCGATTGACGAGACCTTGCAGGTTTGTACTTTAGTTACTGCGACCGTATACTAACTTATGAATTTATACCTTGTTTTAAATCTCAGAGGAGCAATTGTAGTGTCTATTATATCGTTGGCATTTTAAGTTCATCACTGTCAATCTGTGACAGTGATGTGTCGTTTATTTTCAAATATTTTGTTTGGGAAAAAGCTTGTGATTTTGCCAAGTAAGAAAACAAAACATATTTGTTTGGCATATACCAAAAGTGCACACAACAAAAAATATATTAAATCTAAGTTATAGAAACAGGCGTTACTTTGCGGAAATCCAAGACATTAAATGTTATGAAATTCTCTAAAGCCTACGAACTCTGAAACTCTGAATCCGCAAACTTTCTTGAAAATGCAAAAAAATTAATATCTAAACAGTAACACGAACAAATAAAAAGCAATAGGTACACTAATATATCAGAAATGGAAAGAAAACCGCACACATTATCTGTATATTTAACGTCACTGCCTGCATGAGTGAGCTAAAAAGTGGGCCACTGTCCTTATATCGTGAACAAGCGACCTGGAACCTTACTCAAGCGATATAAAACAGACGACGATTAAAAAGAGGAAACGATGGTTGCACGACTAACTTGGCGTAAAAGGTATTGGCGAGAGGGCGTGACTTCGAATCCCACACGATGCACTTTTTATTGTCCATCGCACCTGTATGTTTAAAGTCACTTATCTCATTACGCTGAAAGCGCCAGGTTAGCAAGGGAAATTCAATTTTTCTTACGGTTTTTACCTGACTGCGCCAGAAGGAGGGTTGTGGTTTTCGAGTGTGTATATATGTATGTATAATTGTTTGGCACGCTCCGCGGCCTGAACGGCTCGATGGATTTTAGCTTGAAAGGTGTCGTTAGATTCGTATTTACTGTGAGAGTGACACTGGGTATATCAAAATAATAAAAAAAACAAAATGGCGCATTTTTGGCGCCAAATTCAAATGTTTGGCACGCTCTGCAGCCTGAAGGGCTCGATGGTTTTTAGCTTTAAAGGTGTCGTTAGATTCGTATTAATCGTGAACGTGACACCGGGTATACATTTTGAATCAGAACACAACACAAGCTGGGAGTACCTCCACGCGGTGAAGGCGAATAAAAATTTGTTTGGCTAATCGTCTACGAAATCTTTCACATTTGTAAACTAAAAAGCTGGAAATAAAAAGAAGTAATTAAAAAAGCTAAAAAAACCCGCCTGCGGTAAAAAACTTAAGTTTTAAATTTAAAAAAGTTGGAAGCAGGCGGGTCCCATTTGAAAGAGTTTGAAAATATAAAAATGGAATGGCTCCCGCCTGCTTCCAACTTTTTTTTATTTTTTTGCAATTTAATGGTCAGTGTCGGGTTGTGTGAAGATTAAAATGTATCGCGACCGTAAAAAATATGGCTTCCGAATGACTTTTTCATGAAATAGTCATTGATTGGGGTTAGAACAAGGGTTCTTCAAGGGAACTTCAAGGGTTGTGTTACTGATTTTAATTACTATAATTCTGTATCTACGTTCGTGTTACGGTCGCGAATCATATTTTGTTCACTATACAGTCTGACACTGACTTGCAATTTGCAAAAAACGTAAGAAAATTTGAATTTCGCGAGCTACCCGGGCGCCTAAGCTAAGCTTATAAATATACAATCTCCCGAAAACACCAGACAGTAGCCCACCAGACACAACACTTGGCTGGTCCGAGGACTCTCCCTATTCAATGGAGATGAAGAGCTTTACACCCTTCCTCATTCCCTTAAGAGTCTACCAGTTCTTATTCAATCACTTAAAACTAAAAACAAATTAAATCCACAAACCTGTATAGCGGCTTGCCCCCAGCATGTCGAAACCACAGCACCATATACACGCGGTCCTCGTTGGAGTCAGGTTCGATGTCACAGGGCAAGGAAGCCGTCCGCCCCACAACGGCTTCGACTTCCACCGTGGACACTGGAACAAAGTCGACTGTCTTTCAATAGACTTGATCTTTTATTGAAGCTGTTGAGGATAGTGTACTAGGCTTAAGTTTTAAGAGCCTTAGTTTTGATTGACGATTCTTAGGGAAAGTTTTGAAAATTGGCATGAACGCATTAGCTGTCAAATATTTCTGATTTACCAACGATGAATTCCTTAAACTACCCCGCTGGTCTGATGGTGGAGGTTAAAAAGGGCGTATCTTTAAAACTAAATTAAAGAAAAAGTTAATTGATAAAAAGAAGTTAATTGATAACTTATTTGATAAGTTAATTGATTGATTGATTGGTTGTTTTTATAATCTGCATGAGTTTTTTGATACAAAAAACTTTTTTGCAAAAAAAAAACCGACTTCCGAAAGTAAAGTTATTTTCCACTTTTTTAGTGTTTTTTTTTGGAAGTCGGTTTTTTTTTTGCAAAAAAGTTTTTATTTTACCCTTTTTATTAGTTATCGTATCACACACAAATCCTTGTCAAGTATCAATTTCATGGACGTGGATGACATTTTTTCCAGTTATTTTGATTTCAAAACCAAACTGCTGAACCGATTTTGATAAAATTTCTATGGGACCAATCGGGAAGTAAATCCATTCAGATAAAAGTAGAATTTTTCAAATCTGTTCATAAATGACGGAGATATGAGGTAACAAACACAAAAAAAAACATACAACCGAATTGAGAACCTCCTCCTTTTTTTGAAGTCGGTTAAAAATAATAATATTTGTAAGTAATTTCACTAAATACTATTGCATATCCGACATGGGTAGACTGTTGAACCTAATAATGTCAGAGTTTGTTTGTTTGGTTGAACGCGCTAATCTGGTTCGAATTGAAAAAGTATTTTAGTGTTGGTTAGCCCATTTATTGAGGAAGGCTATAGGCTATAAAACATCACGCTGCGACTAATACAAGCGGAGCACTAATCAAAAATGTTACGCAGACGAATTTGCGCGACTAGGAAGCTAGTGTTTCTATCTAATTGTACACAGTTATGCAATAAATCTATCTTTATCTTTTCAATTTTTTTATCGAAATAAAAGGCTATGAACACGTTAATAGGATCCCATACCTTTTAGTTTTCTAAGAATTGTTTATAAGAATTAAAAGGTTTGTTTTGACGTAATTACTCCTTATTCCTTTTAATGTAATATAACACGTGTTTCAGATAAGTATTTAAACTTATTTCTTAGAAAGCCACTAGCAAAATTTTCATGGAAACCTTTTTTATTTTCAGTGAAACACACTTAACTGTTATTATAGGTGAAAGCTAAGACATATGTCTATTTCTACACATTTTATAAATTAACTAGCGACCCGCCCCGGCTTCGCATGGGTGCAATGTAGATAGTAATGTTTTCTCTACTATAATATGCATGTAATAGACATACATATAAACCTTCCTCTTGAATCACTCTATCTATTAAAAAAAGCCGCAGCAAAATTCGTTGGGTAGTTTTAAAGATCTAAGCACACATAGGGACAGACAGCGGGAAGCGACTTTGTTTTATACTATGTAGTGATGTAGTGAAGTCGCGTAACTGTCTGTGTCCACGTTGGTCTAATAATAATATAAACTACAGATTTTGATGCGGTTATCAAAAAAAAAATTATAGAATAATTCTGAAAGGTTTATGTGTTCAAATCATTAAATTTCTTATCATAAAAAACTTTTGTGTTTGGAGGAATTCCTTAGTAGCAGCCACGTAGTCTGGATTTTTACCCGGTTGGTGGCAATAGGCTCGCCCCCTATTACATGGGACTTAAACATAGCTACCAAAATGGGTGTACTATTAAGTACATCTCTGCCTAACCTTTCGGTGATTATATTTTGCACTAGCTTAGATATTCATTTTGCACAAAGCAAACAATTGTAAAGATAGACGAAATATGAAAACAAACGGTCCCACCTGTTCAGACGAAATAAATGTATAATGTATAGATACATGTAGATAATAGATAAATAATACCATACAGTCGTAATATGTTTTCAGAACGGGTTCGAGCCCGAAATAACATGGGATAGATATCATATTATGTTTTCTTTAAGATGTAATAATATTTACTAAGAAATGTAAGAACGAATGGGTATTGTTATTCTATTATAATTGTGTTTTGTTTTATTGGCTGTTCTATTTACTATTAGAAAAGGTCATGTATATATTTTTACTATGATTAAAGAAGATATTACAAAAAATCGACAATCATAATCAGAGACCTATATATCCTGCTTATTGGTAAGAAGTTTCATTAAAATCGGTTCAGTCATATAAAAAAATAAGGATTTAAAAATTGTAAGATGTGCCGTACGGCGTACACGCTCTTGATACTTCTATTGGTGTGGTCAAAGATCCACAAATGGTGATAAAATAATTTGCCGACAATAAAGCGTTCTAACTTGCGAACTTGTAAGTCATGGCTGTTTTCACTGCGCCGCCACAGACTGCTCTCAACTCCATCTCTCTTTCGTGAATGTCTTGGTCTTACGTGAATTTGCTTGGTTACTTGGTTGGGTAAAAAAACAAAATGTTTTGTCTTCAAGAAATACAGACCTAGTTTTCTAACTAAGAAGCTAATTATTTTTTCTGGGAACTAAACTGCTCCAGAAGAAAGCGAATTCTGGAAAAGAAAATAACTTGTCGTTTATAAAAACTTAATCTTGGTAAATAAATAAATAAAAGAGTATTATTGTCTTTTTCTCACATTATAAGTCTTGTTTCTATGTATAAAAGAACATTTTGTGACTGCCTCGATCGCGACTGCCTGTAATCGAAGAAGGGTTAGGCAGAAGTGTACCTAATAGTAGACCCACTATTGATGGAAAAACCCAATATTACTTTGCCCGACCCGGAAATCGAACCCTGCTCAGCAGTCGCGCTTGCGACCACTAGAACAAAGAGCTAGTCAACCAAAGTCGAGTCAGTCGAAGATTTTAAATTCATCTACTAAATAAGTCCCAATGTTTTATCGAGAGTGATAATATAAACTTAATCTTGATTATATGTATATGTGGTTTTAAGCTTTATTTCACAGGTAGATGTAGCTTGACAGTAAAAAAACAACAAAAAATTACATTTCATTCATAAAAGTTATAAACACTGCAAAAGACATCGAAGCCCAAGAACAAATAATATTGCCTTTCACGACTGAAAAACCAGATAATATTTTACAATTATTCTTTTATCATGGGCTTGCATCAGCGCCGAAATATCGGGAACTTAAAACAAATATCCCGTTTTCAATGTTAAATCCTACATGTTTAAGTAATAATTTACCTCAAGTTGCCACATAACTAGTGTTTGATTCTACTGGCAGCGGCGTGGCAATGTGTCATGTATGCCAGTGCCCGCGATTAATCCTGCCAACTTGTCATCTACTGCAATTTATAAGAAACTTAAGACAGAATTGGGTTATTGGACCTGTGGCACCGTCTAGAATCTAGCGGAGTAATGTAGGCATGTTAGACTTGGAGAATTACTGGGGTTTTATATTAAGAAGTATTTTACAGAGGTTGTATGTGCACGTTTACAGATATTGGATTGTGGGTATTAACATCTGTATTTTAATATTATGAACTAGCGACCCGGCTTAACATGGGTTCAATTTACTAATAAAGAAAATAAAGGGCGCCTGCCATGCCGCAGGAGATGCCCCGGGCGTCGGGAATCCCAAGCAGATCCCCGGCCACCGTAGGCGCGGGCTTGCGGACAGCGAGCAATGGGTTGTTCGCCGTCCGGTAAGGACCAGGCCCGGGTCGATGGCGCGTTGTGTTCCACGCGCGCCTCAAAGAGATGTCAGCACAAACTGACGGGGTCCATTAGGACCGATGCCTGCCAGGGTTGCGGATTTGTTCGAAAGAGTTACCGTGGCCCTTGGCACCTTGGCACAGGCAACTGAACTGAACTGGTCGGGGGGGCCCGAATCGCTGTCGAGTCAACCATGAAGTACCTAGGATTGGTGCTCGACAGCCGTTGGGACTTCGGCCCCCACTTTCAGCGGCTGGTGCCTAAGTTGATGGGCGCGGCGGGCGCGCTCTCAACGCTGCTTCCCAATCTGGGGGGCCCGAGCACCGCTTGTAGGCGGTTATATGTAGGGATCGTGCGATCGATGGCCCTTTACGGGGCCCCGGTATGGGCGACCGACCTGACGGCCGGCACTATCGCGGTTCTGCGCAGACCGCAGAGGGCGATGGCCGTCAGGGTCATACGGGGATATCGCACGATCTCCTACGAGGCGGCTTGCGTACTGGCCGGATCCCCGCCGTGGGACCTGGAGGCGAAGACCCTCGCGACGCTACATCAGTGGCGCGAGGAGGCCAAGGATCGGGGCGAGACGCTGGTGCAGCGACAGATAAAGCTGCGCCGGTCTCAGCTCCGGCAGGTCATGGTGGCGGAGTGGCGGGGGAGGCTAGAGCTCCCTACCGCCGGCCTCGACACAATCGAGGCGATCCGGCCAGTACTCGACGACTGGCTCGGGAGGAAGCACGGCTCCCTGACGTTTCGGGCGACGCAGGTGCTCTCGGGGCACGGCTGCTTCGGGAAGTACCTGTGTCGCATAAGCAGGGAGCCGGACGCTCGGTGCCATCACTGCGTCCACTGTCTGGAGGACACGGCGCGGCACACGCTGGCCGAATGTGCCGCGTGGGATGAGCCGCGCCGTGCCCTCGTTGCAGAGGTGGGAGGAGACCTGTCGCTGCCGACCGTTGTTCGCTCGATGGTTGGCAGCGCAGAGTCCTGGGATGCGGTGATGTCCTTCTGCGAAACGGTCATGTCGCAGAAGGAAGCTGCGGAAAGGGAGAGGGAGATGACGAGCTCCCGCCCATCCCGCAGCAGACGCACCGGGCGTCGGCAGAGGGCGGATAACGCCCTCTTCCGGCCCCCCTAAACTGGTCCAGGGGCGACGGATTCGGGGACATCCGTCGCCCCCCATCACACTGGACCCGAGACGGTGGCGCGTAGTGTTCCACGCGCGCCTCTCTATGACGCAACGGGGGGAGTTTTGTACACCTCACTCCCCCCCGGGACGAGGCCCGCAGGTCAAGCGGGCCGACACTAGTCCGGGGCAGCGGAAGTCGCATTAGTTCCCGCTGCCCCCCGACGCAAGTGTGCGAGGGAACACCGGTGTGGTTTTAGTCAGTACGAGTCTGACAGACCCCTCCGCTCTCCCCAGGGCGGAGGACATCCATTGAGGATTTCCACATCGAGAAAAAAAAAAAAAAAAAAAAAAAAAGGCAACTGAAGGAACACGGGTGGGTTTTAGTCAGTAAGAGTCTGACACGCCCTCCCGCTCCACCCAGAGCGGGAGAGGTCATTTGATGATTTCTAACCCCAAAAAAAAGGGTGCCTGCCATCATTTGTCTAAGCTTTTTCCCAACTATGCCAGGGTTGGTTTCCAGTCTATCCGGATGCGGCTGAATATCAGAATTTTACATGGAGCGACTGGGTAATATGATACCCCTTGGTAAGACTGGTTGTCAGACTTTCATGCCACTGACTATCTGTAACGACTGTCAAAGATGTAAAATATGTTTTTTTTTTAAGTTTCGACATTGAGGTAGCCTTTTTTTTTTTTTTGGATGGGAAATCATCAAATGACTTCTCCCGCTCTGGGCTGAGCGGGAGGGAGTGTCAGACTTTTACTGACTAAAACCCATCCATGTTCCTTCATCGCCCTTTGTGTTCCGGGGCCGCGGTATCTCTTTCGAACAACCCGCAGCACCCGGCAGGCATCGGCCCTTGCGGGCCCCTTCCCTATGCTGACATCTCTTTGAGGCGCGCGTGGAACACGAACGCGCCGTCGACACGGCCTGTCGTCCTAAGACGGAGGGACGGCGAGCTAGCCCTTAGCTCACCGTCCACAGGCCCGCGTCTACGGTGGCCGGGGGCCACCATGTGGCCCCCGACGCCCGGTGCGTCTCCCGCGGCGGCTGGGACGTGAGGAGGAACGCTCTCTCTCACGTTCCGCCTCCTCCTTTGCTAGCATGACTGCTTCGCAAAAGGAGGTGACGGCTTCCCATTCCGTCTCGCTCCGGACCATGGCTCGAACCAGGGCCGGACGCGAGAGGTCGCCGCCGCCGATCGCCGCTATGAGGACACGGCGTTGCTCCGTCCAAGCGGGGCAGACCTCCACCGTATGCACCACCGTGTCCTCCGGTCGATCCTCGCAATGGAAACACCCGGGCGTCTCCTCCCGCCTGATTCGATGCAGGAACCTCCCGAAACAACCGTGTCCGGTGAGGACCTGCGTCAGGCGGAAGGTGAGGACGCCGTGGCGCCTCTCAAGCCACTCCTCAAAGAGGGGACTTATCGCCACTATCGTGGCGTGCCCTGCACGGGGTTGCGACAGTCGCTCTCTCCATGTCACCATGAGATCGGCTCGGAGGTTTGTCCGCTGAGCGGCAATTAGCCGCGGCAGCGGAGTAACCCCCCGGCGAAGAACCTCCGCGCGCCATTCATGTAGGCGCGCGAGGACTATCGCCTCCAGATCCCATGGTGGCAATCCGGCTAGGAGGCTCGCAGCCTCGCCCGAGATCGTGCGGAACCCACGGACCATCCTTACGGCTATCACCTTTTGGGGCGCGTTCAGATAATGGGCGGCTCGCCGCCTCAAGGAACGCGCCCACACCGGGGCACCGTAAAGGGCCATGGACCGCACGACCCCCGCATAGAGCCTCCGGCAGGAGGCGTTCGGCCCCCCCAGATTGGGCAGGAGCCGCCTGAAGGCAGCCCCAGTCCGTTCCAGTTTAGGGGCCAAACGTCGGAAGTGCTCCACGAAGTTCCACCGGCTGTCGAGGACAAGTCCCAGGTACTTCAACGTCGACCCGACGCCGATGGAAACCCCTCCTACCGTCAGTGAGGATCCCGACGGTGGCGCATTCCGAGGCCCATGAAAGCACATGGCCTCGGACTTGTGCAATGCCACCTCGAGACCCAGTTGCCGGATCCTCTCAACGACTATCGCAACCCCGCGTGTCATCAAGTCGGCCGCCGCCTCGTGCGACCTCCCCTGTGCCAGCACCAGCGTGTCGTCAGCGTAGCACACTACGCTGACGCCACTAGGGAGGTCGGCGCGCAGCACCCAGTCGTAGCCGATGTTCCACAAGGGCGGTCCTAGAACCGATCCCTGTGGGACACCGCACGACATCTCTCGCCGGTTCCACTCTCCGGAGCGACCGGGGTAGATGACGGCTCTGTCCGTCAGGTAATCCCCGACCACACGACGAAGGTAGGTCGGCACCCGGTGATACCGGAGTGCCTCCCCAATGCAGCTCCAGGGCATGGAGTTGAAGGCGTTGGCGATGTCGAGAGACACCGCCAAGACAACCCCACCCCGGGACACCGCATCCCCCGTCGTGAGGGCTCTTACGCGCATGATTGCGTCCACCGTGGAGCGCCCCTTGCGGAAACCAAACTGGTGTTCCGCAAGATCCGGACCCATCCCCGCAAGGTGCTCGGCGAGGCGGTTTGCAATGACTCTTTCAAAGAGCTTGCCCACCTCGTCGAGCAACACAACGGGCCGGTATGCGGACGGAGAGTCCGCAGGGCGCCCCGGCTTCCGAATGAGGACCAGCTTCCCCGTCTTCCAACGAAGCGGGAACTGGCCTCTCTCCAAGCATGCGCTTAGGAGCCCCTCCAGTCGGGGCCCGAGAGCCTCAAAGGCCAGGACCTAGGCTTTGCCAGGCAAGCCGTCGGGTCCCGGGGCGGTATTTTTGGCCTTGAGCCGTCCTACCGCCACTCTCAGGTCTACCCCAGCCACTTCCGGGACGTCGTCGTCGTCGTGGTCCGCTTCCGGCACCGCAGGTGGCGGAGCCATAGGCGGGGGGGGATGTTCCCCTCGCGAGGGAAACAGAGCGCTCACCACGTCCTCCACGAGCTGAGGCCGGAGACTCTGCGTCAGTGGGGGGGCCCAGGTGCGGAGTTTATCCCGCACCATCTTGTAAGGGCGCCCCCACGGATCCCCGTCAAGAGTCCCCAGCATCTCCTCGCGGGCCCGATCTCTGGCCCGCAGGACAGCCTCGACATTGAGGTAGCCTGGGACCTGGAGAAGTACATAAGCATTTCATCCTGAATATTTGGAGATATCAAATAAACGATCGAATACAAAATAAACTCCGTCAAAGTTAAACATCATGTCTGTCTTATCCGAAGGGTCTGGAGTACTATACACAGAGATGTACCTGTATATAGTGCTCCCACATTTGCTCGGTTATGTTTAAATCCCATGTGATTAGTGGCGAGCGTTTTGCCATCAACCTAGCACTAAATAACGCATATATTTGCTGCCAAATAAACAGAAAAAATACTCAGTTATTTCATAAACAAATCTCTTTTATAATCCCAACAAATTCGTCTCTCAGGCTTAAAATAATTCATGTCACGTCGACGCAAGCACTCTAAAATCTCATCCCTTCCAAAAATTTGCCGCCATCTTTAAACAGAATAATTTACGAATTTAGAACTCGAACAGTGAAATTATGAATAGCCTAATTTCGTTAAGATACCTGTAACCAAATACCATTGTTCAGCAGCTGTTTCCTTACTTTAAATTCAGTATTAAAGATTACAGCGTTACGAGTTGTAACGTGTAACGTTTGTGGTTACAGCAACGAAATAGTTTCTTGAACCACAAACACGTTACCTCTATGCCACGATATACGATGAAGCGACAAGAGTCTTGCAACAGAGACTATAAAGAAATTGGTAAGAGCATGCCAAAAGACACCTGTACAGTACAGCCTTGTTGCGTCGAACGGCGGGGCGTGGCATGATTAGTACATTTCTATGCTTGTTTTTTGTCGCTTCGCCGTTCGCACCGCACGATTTTCCATTGCAGCGAATTTCGTGGGCATGCTGGTACTACGTCCACCACCTGATACCAGAGTTGTCGACATAGCTCACAGAATAAGTAAGCTGAAGTGGCTATGGGCTGGCCATATTAGCCGTAGAACCGATGACCGTTGGGGTCTTGGGGTAGACTTGTTCTTGAGTAGAGAATCGGCAAGCGTAAGGTGGGACGCACTCAAGTTCGGTTGAGCGAAGATCTTCGCAGGTTGGCTGGTAGGAACTGGATGAGTGTTTCCGAGAATCGAGTTAAGTGGCGTGCGATTGAATAGGCCTATGTCCGGCAGTGGACTGTTGTAGGCTGATGTTGATGGTACTGATACGAGAGAAACAAGTGGCGCTCTTGCGTGTCAATTCGCATCATCTGAGGTCGTGAACGGCTTGGTATATGTATATGTATGTATATTTCAAATTGTATCAACAAAATTCTAGTTCTGTCAGCTTGTGAGTAAATCCAACTGAATTAGAATTGAAAAGTAATTACCTACTCTGATATTACGCCTAAGTTATTGGGTGCTGAGACGTAATTTTGGATGGCCTTATTTACAAAAACTAAATAAATAGTTTCTAATGAAATCTTTGTTGAATTAGTTTGTTGTCCGTTCGTCTAGCAATAAAGACGCTTTTTTTCCGAAACGCCTGGAGGTTTTAATATGTTTAAATAAATATCAAACAGTACCTAAGGCCATTAGCCTCGAGGTTTTGAAGTCTATCAAATATCAATGTACTATTTGTTATTTTCTGTCCAATTTTTATTCCACATCGCAAAAATAAGCTAGATTTTATCATGCCATAAAAACAGGGGGACGGGACACCGACGCACAAATGCTTACCACGTATCCATTACATCATTCTGAACCCCCACATAAAAACTTTTCTTGGGTAATTGTTTTTTTTTTAATCAGCTGTTCCATATGTTTTGATCGGGTCGGTAGTTTTGGAGGAGACAGCTGTTTTTTTTGTTATTCGAGACACAAAGGATCTTTGTAGATCTGTATCCATTTTTGAATAAATAAATTATAAGTTTAGAACCTTTCAAAACTTACGCTTATTTTACTCCACGTTGCATATTCATAATTCCCATATAGGTAAACAAACCAGAGAGATGCGCTCTCGTTTAAAATATATCTCCATTTCATCGTGTTGTATTAAACCTTGTGGTTTTCAATCTAAGATGGGATTATCTCATTGATTCCCATGAGTGTTCTGCGGCTTACAGATTGTCAGGGGGATACATAACATGGGATGCGATCGCTAATATATATACATAACGTCACGCCAGTTTTCCCAGAAGGGTTTGGCAGAGATGTATGGCGAATAGCAACAAGCGAATTTCGCCAGTTTTGTTTATGTTTAATTCTCATTATAAGCGGGCTAACAGCCGAGAACAAATCTAGATTCCAGGCTATTGGGAGAATTTATATTTTTTGGCTATCGTTTATGTAATTACATGGGATGAGGATATTGGTAATATTCACTTGTTTAAGGTAGAAACCTAAATAAGTTTAAAAAAAATGACATGTTTAGCAAGAAGACGGACAGCGCCGTCGAGGCCGGCCCAGAAAGAGGTGGCGAGACGATCTGGACGCGTACCGCAAAGGCTGGTTCGAGGAGGCAAGAGAAAAGAGCTCATGGAAGGAATTGACCTTTGCTCAGCAGTGGGACGGAACAGGCTAATAAGAAAAAAAAAACCGGTCAAGTGCGAGTTGGACTCGCGCACCGAGGGTTCCGTACAAACCTGTGGGTATATAACTTTTTTTTATATGACGAAACTAAAAATTTACGGTTTTCGTAATTTTTCCTATATCTGTACTATAAGACGTGACTTCGTACAAAATTTCAAGATTCTAAGTTCACGGGAAGTACCCTGTAGGTTTTGATTCCCGTGCGAGTTTCGAAAATTTGCGGAAATTTGCGGCCTAAGTGGCTGTATCTTTTGATTGCGTTGACTTAGAAGGTTGATTTTTCTACAGCTTCCAGGGACAGTAAAACTAAGTATCATATAGAAATTTCAGTTTGATACCTCCACGCGTTCCTGAGAAAAACGGTCTTGACAGACGGACGGACGGACGGACGGACGGACGGACGGACGGACGGACGGACAACAAAGTGATCTTATAAGGGTTCCGTTTTTTCCTCTTGAGGTACGGAACCCTAAAAAATCAACGCATAACAGTATGTATAAAAACCAGATTCAATTAAAACATGAATATAACAAATACCAATTACTGAGGATAAAGTCCCGAAAGTTTGACAGCCAATCTTTAGCAAGATTGGCTGTCAGACTGGGGTGTCGCGTTGCCCAGTAATTGGATGGCTGAGGTCCGATATGCAGTCGCTCCATGAAAATACAGGTATTCAGTTGCATCCAGTCAGACTGGAAGCTAACCCCAATATAATTGGGTAAAGGCTAGGTGTCGAGAATATCACGACGCGCCGGGCGATCGCGGGCGGGGGAGCTGAGGCCGCGGGGCGGGGCACTCGAGCTGCGAGCGCGCACCGGCCGGCCCGGCACTGCGTCATCGTCCGCGCCACTGAGCGATTCACTTATCTGTTTTCTTTCTCGCCACCTCATATCATTTAAACCGTTTGTTTTCCTTCCATAATTATACAGTCCACTTTTATAAATACCGCGTTTTAGTCCTCGTACCACCAGGAGGATATTACCCCATTTCTATCTACTAGGTAAATGATGACTGTGGTTGGAATAAAGTAACTTTGGCAAGATCAGGTGGCAGAAAATTTCAAAATAATATTGGTTATTAAACTTACACTGTCACTTACAAATGACAACCGACCTGACCTGTCCTTACTGTCTGATCTTACTGGGATATCTTCCGAGACTATTAATTATAGTGAGCTCTCGCTGTCGCAAGCGCCATGATCGCGGGATGGTCACCCTACGATCAAGACGCAAAAGCGTCGAAATATCAGGAGCTCACAATAATTCATAATCTCGGAAAATATCTTGTAAGTAACCGTGTAAGTTTAGTTATAAACAGTGAAAGCATAGTACACCCACATTTCGCCAGTTATGTTTAAGTCCCATGTAATAGGGGGCGAGCCTATTGCCATCAAACGGCCACAAATTCAGTCTCCGTTGCTGCTACTGAGAAATTTCTAAGCGAAAAATCCAATAACACTTTGCCCGACCTGCAGTGCTTCAATATTGTTTATTGTCGATGAAATCCCACACACGGGCCAAATAACATCCAAACAAATATACCACAATCTTCAACCCCACAAAAAGTAGTACAGGAAACCTGTACCACGGAAATAAATTACAAATCCCTTCGTTATTTCACCCTAGGAAATCACCACCTAACTTCGAATTAAATCCTTCGTACGCACCTTTACCGGAATAAACCTTACCAAAGCTCACCTTGGTGAAATTTCAGCTCGGAAATCTAAGAAAGGAACCGCAGACTTTCCCATTTCTTGCCAGACGCGTTGATGCAAATTTATTTTTAAACACTCTCTACTGAAAATGCAACCTTACTCTTCAGACGATGAAGTTGGTTTTCCCTCAACAGTTTCCCAGTAAAGGATACTGCCAATATGCGGGTTAGAACAATTTGTAAGTGCTGGGACATACGGACTTTTAATTTGGCTAGTCGCTTCGTAATATGTAGTCGGACGACGAGTTTTTTAGTGTAGAACTAACTTTAATTCGCTCGTTTGAATTCGGTAGTATGCAAACTCGGTTTTATTCGAGTGCTTTTAGAATTTAATTTTAGTTGGATATTTTTGGTCTACATTTTCAGGTGGTAGTTGAGTTCTTTGTGAAGGCACTCGCCCGGGGAATTAGTACCGCGTTACCTTTTTCTGTCACCTTATAGCGTTTCATTGTTCCGGTTCGAATTGCATGTGTATGTGTGATTACTGATACATGACATATTTCAGCTATACTTGGTGGATGGGACACCAAAGCTAACATGGTTAACATGTATGTATTCAATACATCATTATGAAACCCCCTCATGGAAATTTTTCATCGATAATTAAAAAAAAAAACAGCTGTTCCATACATTTTGACCGTGAAGGTATTACAGTTTTGTAGGAAACAGCTGGTTTTTTTTATTACTGACGAAAATTTTCTATGTGGGGGGGGTTCAGAAAGACGTTATTCTTCTTTATCGTGTGGTTAGTGCCTAACCTGGTGTCAGAGTTTTTATGCCGCCCAAGGGCCTCTGACTTGGCTTTTACATACCGTCGACAAATATCTCTCAGGCATGTTGGTTAAATTAAAAAAAAAAAAAAAACAAAAATCTTTATTTCGAGATTTTATCTCATAGAGGGTTAGTAACACAGTGCTTAAAGACTAAGTGTTAGTACACAACACGATACGGTGACACATGTAACTGACAGCAGTGAACCACATTATATGGACAGTCCACTCTGCCAGCAATCATTTGTAGAACCCTGTTAGGGCTGGCCATGACTCGAGCCACCATCGATGCTGCACGCTTGCGCATTATTGTGTAAAAACAATCTACACGTTAAAGACGTACTGAATACGTGGTAACCGTCTTGGTGACCCTTGCACCCCGTATACTTGTTAAAAATGAATGAATAAAACAGCTGAAGTCTCGAGACATTGATGAACCACAGATAGGTACACGTCTGACAGACCCTACGAGAAACATGAATTGTCAAAATTAAACGTATCCACCAGCTATACTACCTACTCCTTTATACATCCACATAGCTGCGATCTATTCCAAACCATTGGTATCAGTGGCAAACAAAGACACAATTAGTGCATTGTCACGAAATGCTAGGCAATTAAACCGATTAGAGATCATATGGTACATTACTGGCTCTGTTCTAGACCGTTGTTGTGCATTTTCTCACATTTGACCAAGTTGTGGCCAATGTATTTAAGAAAAAGGTTCAGTAATGAAAGTAATGATTTACAAAAAGGAAATTTGAAAAAGGAGCTACAGATTATGCTGTTTACCTGAAGATAAACTTGACTAGGAGGAGTACCACACGAAATATTAAATACAGGTATTGCTTATCATTTTTTCCCTAGCCTTTTTCCAACTATGTTAGGGTCGGCTTCCAGTCCAACCTGAACATACCAGAATTTTACGCGCGATTTATTTATTTAAAAATTGACATAAAAAACAAAACATCATCAATTTCATCATCATGAATTTTATTAACATAGACAATTTTACAAAAATATGTAAAAAGAATACCTAAATCAAAACTACTGTTTAATCTTTGTTTAAAATGCTGTATTTTGCGACGTCATAACTGACAGCTTTGCAATGCCAGTAATAATATCTTCGCAGGACCTCAAATCGGAGAGCAGTTTTGATCAGCTGAGGACTGCTACACGCTATTGATGATGATGACAGCACTACTAAAACTCCTACAAAACGAAAGTATCAGATCACCTGATATTAAAGGCTCTTAAAATCCAAGTACTGTTAATGATATTTTCTTATTCATATAATCAAATATTTATGCTGTCTTGGCTTCTGTACGATTTTTGACGGGTGACCACTGAAAACCATCGCTGTGCTGTGGGTCTCCATAGCACAGCATCATGCTGAGTGGTAACCTGATTGTCGCAGTCACGACGTGCAAGCTGTCAACTTTTTTCTTCCGTCCTGTTGTGTTTTTAAATATTTCTTATGCGTTGTATGTTTATTGTTTCTTTTCTGCCATTTTTAACCGACTTAAAAAAAAGGAGGAGGTTCTCAATTCGGTTGTATGTTTTTTTTTTTTTTTTGTGTTTGTTACCTCATATCTCCGTCATTTATGAACCGATTTGAAAAATTCTTCTTTTATCTGAATGGATCTACTTCCCGATTGGTCCCATAGAAATTTCATCAAAATCGGTTCAGCAGTTTGGTTTTGAAATCAAAATAACTGGAAAAAATGTCATCCAAGTAAAAGAAATTGCGAAATTGATACTTGACAAGGATTTATGTGTGATACCATAACTAAATAGGGTAAAATAAAAACTTTTTTGCAAAAAAAAACCGACTTCCAAAGAAAACACTAAAAAAAGTGGAAAATAACTTTACTTTCGGAAGTCGGTGGCAAAAAAGTTAATGAAACAAACAATAGTCACCGACTTCCGAAAGTAAAGTTATTTTCCACTTTTTTAGTGTTTTCTTTGGAAGTCGGTTTTTTTTGTATGCACGTCATGTCTCTGCGACAAAGAAATACTTTTTCTTTCTATGTCTTCTAGGATCGCCTGTTCTGAAAACCTCCAACAAACTCGCCACAATACGCGCTCGTATCTCAGTTGGTAATGCTATCTCAATCGGGAGGTATCGAAGCAATTCTCTTTATACCAGCCCCGATTGAATGGCTGCGGTGTGAGCAACACATTTGTAGCAGAAAAACGTAAATATTTTCAATGTAATTGAAGTTTTGTTATGGGGAACGTTGAAAATACGAATTGATGGTACTGTAAATTATGTTAACATGACGGTATCACACCTTTTTTTTTCACGATGTGGAAATCCTCCATGGATGTCCTCCGCCCTGGGGAGAGCAGAGTCTGTCACACTCGTACTGACTAAAACCACTCCGGTGTTCCCTCGCACACTTGCGTCGGGGGGCAGCGGGAACTAATGCGACAACCACTGCCCCGGACTAGTGCTGATCCGCTTGACCTGTGGGCCTCGTCTCGGGGGGGATTGAGAATCCATCGCTTCTGGACCAGTCTAGGGGGGACGCCCATCCCGCAGCAGACGCACGGTAACGGTCCTAATTCAACATCTCAACGTTGAAAAAGAGTATTATAATATTGCTTTTGTCAAATATTGAATCGAAAAACATGATTTCTTTCTTCTGCCTTGTTGATCTGGTGGTCGCAAGCGCGACTGCTGAGCATGAGGTCCTGGGTCCCATTCCCAGTTGGGGCAAAGTGTTATTGGGTTTTTCCACCAGGAATTTCTATGAAGCAGCCTCGGAGTCGGGATTTGTGCCCGGTTGTTGGCAAAAGAGCCGCTACATATTACAAGGGACTTAAATATAACTGGCGAAATGTGGGTGTAATATTAGGTACATCTCTGCCTAACCCTTCGGAGCTAACAGGCGTCATATTATGGTGTTATGTATTGTGTTAGTTTATCTTGGACTTTGCGGACATCGGTGAAGGAAAACATCGTAAATGCAACCTAGACTTATAAATATATGGCGTTATAAGTGTAACAGCTATCGCCTGCCCCTCAGCAGGCGTGATGATGCTAATTGGCTTTTCTGTATGGGAAGAGGTCTTTGCCCTTCAGTAATAAACTAGTATTAAAGCTAAAGTCAAACATCGTTAATGTAGTAGTCACTATCGCGTTTTATACGCGTGTATCGAGTCTTTAAGTTCGATTCCCTGGTCGAGCAGTGTCTTAGAGTCCTTCCACTTTGAAATACAGCGGCAGTAAATCCAGTTTATGTATTGAAAAAAGGACGTGTAACTCTGCTCACCCCTCCAAAGAACACAAACACAAGCTTAAAGACCAATGATTACTGTACCACCACTCGCAACTTGTAAATCCATGTACCCATTTTCCGTCTCCATTTTGTGATGCAAGATGGTAAGTATTAGGAACAGCTGCGGTGGGCTATCGCTGCCGAAGTAATGCCTCTCTTAAGGCGAATGAACGAGCGCCATTTGTAAAACGATATAAGAATATGTCGCTCAGCTTATTTAAGATAATAATGGTGCGTGGGTGTATTTGGGAATGGTTGGCTGTTAAATTGTTGTTCTTTTTTGAATGTTGAGATGTCGTTTTATGTCGTTGGTGTATGTGGTTTTTCCGTGAAAATTATTATATCTATGTTCAGAGTTTAACACAGGATATACAGAGATCTTTCGTAGGTCATGCGACATTTTGCAAAGTTATTTTTAAGTCCCATCGATTGAGTCAATCCTGTTGACACAGAAAAGGTTTTTATAAACATTAACTGAATGGTCCTTATTCTAAAAACGCAGGCAGTGCAAAAATCATGTAAAATACTAATTAGCAGCGATATAATATTGCTGCTGCATCAAATCATTATTCAAGCGAGCGATATTTTTACGACTTCTACACCCAAGAGTTTTTTTTGCTATTCTCATGCATAAACTGAACGAGTGGGTATTTAGTTTCATTTCAATGTTTTGATGTAATCACAATGTGCTTCAGTGGTCTAGTGATCACAAGCAAATTGCCTAGGCTCTCAGATACGATACTCGGGTAGGGCAAAAAAGTTTTTTTTCAAACAAGATAGGCTTGCGTTTGGCCGCAACTAGCCTGATTTGAAGCGATAACGCGGTCTCGGGTGGAGCACGCGTGCCTTGAAGAAACCGATTCACTCGAGCTTTGATGAGATCCAAATTATAATGATCAGGAAACAAAAGCCTCCAGTGAATTCCACAGGTATTCCGAATATGTACCTACATTTCCCGGTTCGTGTATCCGTGTGTTATAAAGTAACGTTAAATGTACTTCAGACTTCAGACCCCTTTTGGGAAATCAGATGCGATACCTGATTACAAGAAAATAGTAGTTCTCTTCTACAATGCAATTTTTCTTGCTTACAAGTAATACATAGTTTAGTTGAACTCGTTTTCTATTTATACCTGCGTGTAAAGAACCAGTAACACTCGCGTTTTGTTTGTCTTCCGTGTTGATGGTCATAAACAAGGTTTTTTCTTTTTTTTTTACTTGGCTGAAACACCGATCTATTGTCTGTACTGAATCTATTTCACAACGGAATTTACTTATCTTATTACCTACATTTGGAATTGATTTATTTGGTAGAATATAGACAAAAGTGCACTTTAGTATAGAGCTGAGAAAATCCTGTATTTTTTTTTAAATGGGTGTTATACAGGTACATTAAAAATAGAAAGAATCAGCATTGCCATCCAACGTGGCAATGCTACCAGCCTTCTGAGCACTTTTCCTATTGACAGCGATGTAGACGAATTTTTTGACGCCCTGAAATTATTTTCATATTTTGATCCTCATATTTTTGTTATTATTTTAGACCTACTTGTAGTTTTTTAATAATGTCGTTGTTTGTTATGTATTAACGATAAAAAAAAACTATATAAAAAATAATAGAAAACTTCTGTTCCTTGTCCACTTACTGTGCACACACATAAAACGCGGTGGCTCCAACGACATCCATATTCCAGCAAGGTGCTCTTCGGAAGGGGAATCTTTAAAACACCTTCGTAGTTAGCTAAACTGCCGTCTCTATCCATTTTCAGGCCGCCTTCGATTCACCTTAAAACTGCATTAAAACCAGTCCAGCATTTCCTTAATGAAATCAAATAATCTTTCATAACTTCACACAATCATTAAAGCAAACAAGATCGTTACCAACGTATATACTTTACGCCAATTGCAAAACAGTATTTTTTTTTATTTTAAAAATATATATTAGGGCACATCTACACTGGCGTTTTATCGAGTGCTGGAGTCGTTACGAAATCATTACATTTTATGGAGCAAGCAAATGCGCTACTTGCTGTTCGAGCAGTATTTTAGTAAACATGATATGTGTACTAAGTTTAAGTGAAATGTCTGACAGGATGAGATGGTTCTCAGTTTAGCTAGGTTTGAGTCCAGGGTTATTTGCTTATTATTGTAGAATAATTGAAACAAATTGTTTTACTTTTGGAGCACCTTTGTGTTAAAAGATCTATTTTTATCCAAATATACCACTCTTCAATTTTAATAAATGTTTGATTGCTCAGGATAACACGTACGAACGTACTTTAAGTTACAAAAGTAATAGGTGAATGACTCAACGCGAAGAACTATTGTAAGCTACGGTACTCGTTACGCTGCTAGCGATGATAACTGCTACGGCGTAGCTCGTAGTCGATACCATATTTATTTATTTGAAAATTTCAGTAATTTATCTCGATAAATAATGCGGATGGATCTGCATTATTTTTTTCATCCTAAGCATAATACTAAAATTCCAGTACTTTAGGAAATCTAACGCATACTTAAGTCATAATAATATCATTTAAATTGTACACAATGCAAGTAACTTGAACAAATTAAGGTTAGCTAAAGAGTCAAAGAGCCATAATTATCATAGACATTGTAACGGACAGTACAAAAAGTACCACAGTGCCATCTATGCCACAAAGGAGGAATTATCATCAATCAAAAATCTTAATCGCACTAGTTATCCACGACTTAGGATGATATAGGAAAACTCGTCAAAGGCAGTAGACCACCAGACACAACACCCGTCTAGTCGGCGGATCCTCCCCTTTCTATGGGGGATGAAGAGTTCTTCATACTTGTCGTTCCCCCTTATAACATCTTCATTCTCCTCCGGCTATTATCCTAATGTATTTGGAGCTGGCGCAGCATATCTTTTTCTCTATTACTCACACAGTCATTCATCGTATCTTCAGTCTTCCTCTACACATCTTTATTTATATCAACCATTTCAAATTATTCAAAAGAAAAGTGACAGACACAGACCATGAATACAGTCAGCGCACGTTTCTCTGCTCATAATTTTGCGGCCGAACCGTTTTGCGGCCGTTTCAGAGCCGTGTGAATAAACATGAGCCCTAAACATGAGCCGTATGCGAATCGGAAATGGAACGGACGATATCTAGTTACGGCCCGGATGAAGTGCCGTTCAGTTTTTACTTATGAACGCGAAACTGCTAAGTGATTCTGGTGAAAACAGCCTGAAGAAAAATAACTGACAGTTTTATTTAGGCCGTGTTTGACCTTCACGAAGTTCCGGAGATTTTTCGAGAAATATATAAATTGGAGAAGATTAGAGCTTCTATCATTAACGTGCGTGATAAACGAACAGTAAATTTGAATGATTTCGAACCAAAATAATATTAGACTTAAAATTGATTTTCTTGCGACAAGCACAATAAATACATAAAAATTTAAATATTAACGCATTGCTTTACATGGTACTAAGGGGTCTCAGTATGGATGGTCCCCTCGGCAAGTGTTGCTTAACCTTAAAAATCGTCCCATGCGGCTATTTACCCAGGAGCCTCTCCAAACAGGAATTTAACGTGCACGTAGATTCACAACAATCTGTAAGCTGTAGAAAGCTGTAGAAATCATAACATCACGCCTATAAAATATATCCCCGAAGGGTTAGGCAGAGGTGTACCTAATAGTACACCAAGATTTCGCCAGTTATGTTTAAGTCCCATGTAATAGTGGGCGAGCCTATGGCCAACAACCGGGCACAAATCCAGACCCCATGCTGAGGTGTCAATCCTGTTGTAGAAATATGTAGGTTTGAAAGTAATGGCCACTAGTTTTCAAATTAAGAAGCTACGCTATTCACTAATGAACCTACCAGAAACACATACAATCAATACATCTTAGTAACATCATTAAGTCAATACATAATGGAACAGGAAGCCTCTATCCAAGCCGAACCAGTGCCAACACTGGTACTAAATATATCTATGGAAACATAATGCGGTATCTGATACCGCTAGTATATAAGTAGCGGTAACGCTGTCGGAAAGTCGTGTTGTCTTGTAAGGTTGGTGAAGTTATGGCGTCGGATGGTGGGTTTTTTTAAGGTCTTGCATTAAGGCGCTAGGGTGGCCCGCGAAATTCAAATTTTCTTTGGTTTTTGGTAATTTAATCCCATAAAATAGTCAATTTCATGAAAAAGTGATTCAATGGGATTATTAGTTATGGGTTTATTATTTATTTATTGTGGTTAGCGCCTAACCTGGTGTCTGAGTTTTTATGCCTTCGAAGGGCCTCTGAATTTTCTTAATTGTCAAAGAGTACGCTGTTCATAATCATAAATACTTTAATTAATGATTTCCGTTTAATTTAAAGTAGACTTGAGTAATTGATATCTTGTTACTTTGAATTAGAAGTTTCGTGAAAGTACAAACGTAAAATGATATGATAAATTCTAATGAATCGCGTACTAAATGCTTCAACTGAAGAATTCTACGTAACATACCACAGTTTCCGTTCTTGGAGTTTACTCCACGTTTAATTTATTTACAAATTGGCAAGAGACATTAAGAGGGACTTAGTAGAGACGGGAAAACTAATTTATTGAAGGCGTATAATAAAGGTGCATTCATGAGTAAAAGATGTAATTATGCTTAGCTTTAATTACAATTGGCTGATGAGCTTGAGGTCGCTTGAGGAGCTCGTTTCTGTATAATAACAGCCACACGGGTCGATGTTGTAGGTTAAGCAGTGGTTGCTAGGTTGGTTTCTTCCATGCCTCGGAAAGCATTTTAAACTATGGGAGGTTCAGAATGATGAACGGAAATACGTGGTAAGCATTATTTTGAGCGTCGGTGACCTTTCTACCCTGTCTATACACGGAGCAAAATTCAAAAGTAATTTTTCTCGTGGCAACGACATAAATTATCAATCAGTACAGTTATAGATTTTATAATAATCATTTACCATCCTACATAAAAAATATAAGTTCTTTCAGCGGTTTTAAATCAAAATTATCGAACTACATACTTGAAACCACTCACTAAAACCAGTATCAGCCTAAGTTGAGAATAAAACTGTTAAACGTGTAACACAAAACAAAATAAGTTTAAGACAATTTGTACTGTAACAGCGACCGTTACCTAGAATGAGTTTATTATTTTATGTTATCTTATGTTCTCATATAAGTGGCTCTTTTGTCTTTTTGAGAATAAAGTACCTAATAGGATGTAGGAGTACCTAATAGGATGTCGACGAATTTTTTTCCTACTTTGATACTTGTACATATTTTTACTATTATTTTAGATCTATATAAATTTTTAACCCTTAAATGCATGATTTTATTGTTAGACCGAGAAAGAGAGACCGAGAGATTTTTCAGGGAAAAATAATTAAAAAAAACGTAAATATTTTTTCATAGCTATTTTTATTAAAAACCGTATGTTGCAGAACTACAACACCATGCACTCACTAGACAATAACTACATATGTAATAACTCATACTAATAATTTTATGGTCGTTTGAATGGTATGTTGCAGTTTTACAACTTTATGCATTTAAGGGTTAAGCTACTGACAAAATAAACGAGGTATTAACAAAGGTATTTCCATTGTTTCTATTGTCCTAGTTTAGTCAACCCCGGCAGATTAAAGGTCTGACTCTTCGATGCGTTCTATCTGGCAAGTATTTTTTAAATGCAGTGTGCATCTCCACGGCGCACGAAATTTATTTTATTATTACACATATTATGTACATCTTTTTTTTTAATAGGAGAACACACATCTATTTTTGCTCTTGTATGATCCTTACATTGGATGTAGCCCGCAGGGTCTACACACAAGGTTATATTTGGCTTCTATATATATATTTTGTACTTATAGTTTGTAAATAATGTACATAATAATTTTCTATAAACTTCTTTTTGACTAAGTTAACCCTGATTTACAGTTAACGTTTGCTAACAGCTTGTTTTTATTATATAATATAGTAATCTGTGGAAAATATTGTGGGTAGTATATTCGTTAAGTTTTATTTTAAGACAGAATTGTTTATGCTTAATATACTACTGTTTGTTTTCCACATTGTAATAATTAATAAATAAATAAGTAATGAATGAAATAATACATTAGGAGAATATCACATTTAAAAGTGGCTTATTGCTCTTGACTGTACTTCCTTCCGTCCACCTTTTTGGGAAAAAACATTGCAACGTACTCGGTACCCTAAACGACTCACTATCCCATACTCTCAAATGTCACGGACAGAGCCTTTGACAATTGATACCGGCACTTAGACCGACGTACATTGCGTTAATGATGCTCGGCGGATAACGAAGGATACAATTATATTCAAAGTTAGTAATGTGAGTAGCGTCCCAATGTGTTTCTGATATCGCTTACATGGGTACCAAGCGTGATGATTTAACTAGGTTAATTTGCTTTTAGTACTTCATAAAAGTATATTAATTTATGTATTTACTAGCGACCCGCCCCGGCTTCGCACGGGTGCTATGTGGATACTAATGTTTTCTCTACTATAATATGCATGTATTATACATATAAACCTTCCTCTGGAATCATTCTATCTATTAAAAAAAACGCATCAAAATCCGTTGCGTAGTTTTAAAGATCTAAGCATACATAGAGACAGAGAGACAGCGGGAAGCGACTTTGTTTTATACTATGTAGTGATACTAATGCCCGTTGTTATTAACAGCTCGTTGCCTAGTGGTCACAATCGCGAATTCTGAGCATGATGTGCTGAGTTCGATTCCTGTAAAGTGTTATTGGGGTTTTCCATCAGGAATTTCTCAGTAATGGCCACGGAGTCTGGATTTGAGCCCGGTTGATGGCAACAGGCTCGCCGCCTATTAAATGTGACTTAAAAATAACTGGCGAAATGTGATTCAAGAGGAAGTTTTATATGTGTCGGAGAAAGCGATAACTTTTAAACATCAAGTTGCTGATTTGACCATTGTAGTAGGGGTAAACGCCGTGACGTCAGATGTTGTTTTAATGGCGGCACGTGGACAGAGTCGTTTTGTAGAGTGGGGATTGTGCCGAGATCACTTTTGCTCGGAACTCCAACCAAGTCACTCCTTCAGAACGAAACTGTCGGTTTGCCCATTTTGTGGAGATTATTTGTTAGTGTTATTTAATGTAAATTTGTGTTAAATAATAAACTGTGATTTTTGTGTACCGAAACCGAAACTATTATTTTAACATTCCATCATGAACCCGGTACCACCGAACCCTAATGACAACGGCGCTATCGCTCAGCCATCGCTTACGCCGTCATATGTATATTTAGTATCAGCATTGCACCCGTGCGACGCCGGGGCGGGTCGCTAGTAAAACACATATTACGCGAATGATCGTGATGTGTTCACAGGTTAAATAATGAAGCTTTTGTTTATCTGTTCGATGACTCAATTACAATGCGGTTTTATTTTATTGGGACGTACATGGTACAGCGGGTCATTTGCAAGGCTAAAATTAATAAATATTAATTAGCTCGTGTTCATGCATACCTACGTCGTTTGCCTTGGTATGTACATGACTGTAATCAGGAGGGACGAAACGCACTATAAGAGTGATGGATGGATGGATGGATGTCTATGGATGGAGAGGGAGAGGAAGGCCAAAGAAAAGATGGATGTATTGTTTGAGGAACGATATGAAAGAGAAAGGAGTAAATAATGCCGTGACGTCTGACAGGGGAGTATGGATGAAGAAAACGTGTCGCGCCGACCCCGAGTAGAATGGGACAAGGGCAGGAAGATGATGATTTTTCTTTTGTGATAACAGGATATGATCCCTGTTTTGCTTGGAAAGGTTTTCTTGTTTTTGGGGTGGGAAATCATCAAATGACCTCTCCCGCTCTGGGTGGAACGAGAGGGCGTGTCAGACTGTTACTGACTAAAACCCACCCGTGTTCCTTCAGTTGCCTGTGCCAAGGTGCCACGGTAACTGTTTCGAACAAACCCGCAACCCTGGTGCTTGGAAAGGTAGGCATAGATTTACAGGGCGGCTACAGCAACATTTCATAAAAAGCGAGGCCGTTATCTACAACAGGGTTTTCAGATTTTGAGTCTACACTACTAGAGAGTATTTGCTAACTGAAAACCCTGATAAAAGGCAGACAAAGTGTTACCTATCCCGGGGTTCAAATCCAGGACATTGTTTACAAGATTACTTTAGGGTGATGCTGTGCAGAGACGACACATTTTTAGTGCAAATAACAAAGAAAAACAAAACTAAAACTAAGCTAATTATTTTTTTGCGTTTTTCCATCACGAATTTCTCAGTAGTAGCCACAGGTTCTGGATTTGTGCCCGGTTGATGGCAATAGGCTCGCCCCCTATTACGTCGGACTTAAACATAACTGGGGAAATGTGGGTGTCATACATGATTATTGGTACACCTTAATGGTACACCTCTGCCTAACCCTTCGCGGATTTATGCGTTATGCTATGTTATAAAAGAAAGAAAACACACCCAACAACCCACTATGAAATGAATGATAAAAATTCGTGAGTTCTTCGAGGGAAAAACTTATTTATTGTTTTAGTTACCGTTAACTGGGCTGAATTTTTCTCAGTAATAGTAATTATTTCAATAATAAAAACGATAATTTTCCTTAAATAACTGGAGGCTGCAGGACAATGTAAATAAATTAATGAAATAAATTACATTCCATGAATATCGCTGAGCAATAATGCGGGGTAAATAAAACACGAGCTTTTATAGTTTGCGTACGCGCTTTACATTTTCCTTTAAAGATTGTGTAAATATTACGTAATTAATTGTTTAAATTTCAACGTAGTTTCAATACCTACATTGTTGCTGTTTATAGGTAAAATCTGTAATCTCGATACTTTAAAATTGCGAGGTAATAGATATAGTGTAATTTATTTGTATGTTTTAATTTATAAACTAAATAGTACTAGATATTTAATTTTTATTGTTCAAAGAAAATACAGTACGAATAAAATGCACTTTACATACAAAATGCAAGCACTAATCAATTGACTCGTGGCATACTCCATCGATCTGCTACGAGGTGGCTACGAGCGCGTAGCAAGCGTAGCCGTGACATGATTCTGTCCGCTACGCCGCCGTAGCGACATGACTATCGCTTCATACCATCCGATCACTGAAGGTTGGCGTACCAAACATGGTTACACTTTTATTGTAATTAATAACTTAGATTATTATTAATAGAGTAGAAATAATTAATTTTATTGCTCTTTACTGTCATTTTACTTCGCCAATAAAAAACAAAAAACAAATACAGTTAGACCATTGTCGGAAGCACACTCGGCTTATGAGTATTGATATTTGTGACAGCAATAAAAATATCCTTTGCGCTATTCAAACGAGATTGATAAAAATGCATTCGATTTGTATCCAAAATCGATTAATCATCGATTTAAATCGATTACAATTATTAATTTAATAATCGATTTATGCTATACTAGCTTTTGCCGGCGGCTTCGCGCTCGTAATGGCCGCAAATCATCCCACGGGAACTTTTAAAATATTATTATAACCTATGATACTCGGGGATAATGTCACTTTCCAATAGTGAAAGAATTTTCGGAATCAAATCAGTAGATCTGAAGATTATCCCCTACATCCAAACTTAAAAACTGGCTCTACCTTGCTTAATAAAAGTAATGTAACACCAAGCCTGTAATCCCCGAAGGGTTAGGCAGAGGAGTACACCGACATTTCGCCAGTTTTGTTTAAGTCCCATGTAATAGGGGGCGAGCCTATTGCCATCAACTGGGCATAAATAAATCCAGGCTCCGTGGCTGCTACTGAGAAATTCCTGATTGAAAAACCCAATAACAATTTATCGAGCCCAGGACCTCATGCTCAGCATTCGCGATTACAAGCACTACACCAACTAGGCAATCACAGTTGCCGTTAATGAAAGTAGTGCAATATAAATTCTAAGCTAGCAAAAAAACAAACACACACACACACACGCACACAGACTAACACACGTTATACATACTCCTCGCCCATATCACACCCGCAACTTTAACTTCACTACACGTTAACCAAATTAATTTTTTTTAAATAATATTTTAGTATTTTTTCTTATCTTCCAACAAAGAGTTTGCCCTTATGTCATAACAACTTAACTATAGTAAATGATTGTCTATGATAGTCTTTTTATAATGTTTTGATGATATCCTTTCCTGTAGGGGGGAGTCCCTGGTGTCCTGTAATACAAGTCACGGCTTAGTTTAGGCACCAGTCTCCCACAAATAAACACACAATTATATTTTTGCCATTGTTTTTAGTTAATAAGTATTATTTGTGGAAGAAAATAAAGATTTTTTATTTATTTATAATTTTGGCGAACAAAAACCTATGTTGTAATTGCTACATCAATCCAGTTTTATTATACCGGTTGAAAATCAACTAAACTTTGCTCAAACTAAATAATTGAGGTGGGTAAAATATTAATTGAAGACTGGTTATAATTTTAATGAATGGCCTGTGTGTGACAGCGTGAGGTATATAATAAATGGTTGTAGCAAGCAGTGATAGCCTAGTGGTGTGACCGTTGGACTGCCAAGTCATAGGTCTCGAGTTCGAACCCAAGACACGCTCCTCTGAATTTTCGTAATCATGTACGTATTGTAAAATTATTACTTGCTTCGGTGAAGGAAAATATAGGGAGGAAACCAGCGTACCTGAGAAATATTTCTCGACGGCATGTAATGCCAAGTCAGAGGCCCATGGGCGGCATAAAAACTCTGACACCAGGTTAGGCACTAACCACACGATAAAGAAAAGAAAGAATGGATGTACTGTTATTGTTTGTTGAAGGCTGATTATTTAGATAAACTTGCAATGGCCTTTTTGGTTTCATTGATGCCTTAGTCGCTTCATGTAAAATACTGGTATTAGGCTGCATCCGGTTAGACTGGAAGCCGACCTCAACATAGTTGGGAAGAGGTTAGGTAGATGACGATGACGATGATGCCTCCAAGATTCGATGTTAATCTTGGACATCATGAGCCTGACGCCAAGAAGCTCTTCGCAACAGTATTTTTTGAGACATTTTTTTTTAACTTTGTTGTGTAGCATGAGAATAACCGTATAAAACTCCGTGCGGCAGTTTTTGAGTCTATGGGGGGGACTTCGTTTTATAATACGAGTATGTATGTAGTGATGTTGTTATACAAGGTGTAGTTTTGCATCCTCGTCAAATTCAAGAAGGTGATTCTCGACTCGAATCAGTAATAAAATGGGTAAGTAATTTTTTATGTTTTTTTCCTTAATATCGGAAATCAGTAAGTGTACACCACCCGTATTAAAACGCGGCCCGTCTTATACTAGTCCTATAGCCGCGCTTTCTCACACATAAACAAACGCAGACGTTAAACGGGTGATTCTCCTCTTTGGAGAAGGGTTTCATTCTGAAATAGTATCAATTAAAACAACTAAAAAAGCAACATTTATTATTATTGACCAGGTAACGTAATTTATTTTGAATATTTACGTCTTCTATAACAACCTCCTGAATTTTGACGAGGATGCAAAACTACATCTTGTATAAACATTTTTAAAACGGTTGTAAACGGTCATCGCGGTCGAACTATCCGACACAAGCACACACACACACATACACACACACACACGCCCATTTACAAAATATAGATTTTATCTGTGAAACATACTTTTAATTAAAACGTAATTAACCAGCGTTTTGTTCGCGCTGTGTAATAACAAGTGGCGCGTAAACCCTTTTGTTGGGCTTCACATTAAATTCGTTCGCAAATTCTGTTCACTTTCATTATGGCTATCAATTTTATGGAGTAACTAGCTGCCGGTCGGTTGGGACAGGGATGGCTTGCGCAAAAATATTTCATAACATAACATCATCACCTGTAATCTCCGAAGCGTTAGGCAGAGATTTACCTAATAGTACACCCACATTTCGCCAGTTATGTTGAAGTCTTGGCGAGCCTATTGCCAGCACCGAGTACAAATCCCGACTCCGTGGCTGCTACTGAAAAATTCCTTATGGGAAAACACAATAACACTTTGCCCGACCTGGAAATCGAACCCAGGACTACTAGGGGTCGGCGCAACACGTGTTCTTCTTCCATTCTCTCCATTCGACCATCAAAACATGTCTGCAAGTATTAAATGGTTTGCGCATCTGTTTGGCTTAGTCTGACACAAAATTCTCGCTCTCTCTCACAATATCTCATTTAGCCAGGAGTTCATCGATACTAGACAAAATAATTCAGATTATGGGCAGCGGCCCTGAAGCTGACTACCTACTTTATTATTTGATAATATTCGTACGTTAATTTCACCCCTAGCGACAGGGTGTCAGTTTTCTAAAGCTGTTCTTACATGGGCATTTTTTTTGGACAGACGAATTGCAATATGGTGTGGAAGGGACACCAACGCGAAAATGGTTACCACGTGTTCAGTACGTCATTCTGAATCCCCACCCCCTAACATAGAATTTTTTCGTGGGTTATTAAAAAAACGCTCGTACAAAACTGCAATACCTACATGGTCGAAATGTATGGAACGGCTGATTAAAAAAAATACCGATGTAAAATTTATATGGGTTCAGAATGATGTAGATACTGAATACGTGGTAACCATTTTAGCTTCGGGTCCCCTTCCACCTCAAACTCAAACTCAAAGCATTTATTTCAATTAGACCATTACAGGCACTTATGAATGTCGAAACACCAAAAAAAAAAAAACTAAGCTACAGTCCCAGTCACAGGGCATAATAACTTGTGAAAGTACTGCAGTTGCCCATTCGCAAGCGTAGATCCTATGGAGAAGAATTGGCAAGAAACTCCATGGACACTCTTTTAAATCAACTTGTAACTTGCTTTTAGGCACCTTGTATATTCTTAGACAAAGGATGAAGGAACCGGGAAGTCTGGCTGAAATGAAAGGTGAGGAAGTAATTCCGGGCTAAAATTATGATGAAGAGAACTCCTTTAATTTCTAAACATAGCTTTACATATTTCAGCTATGTATTGCTTTATAATTATAACCTATAATTATTTCTCCAAATATTACGCATTGGTAAATTTCAATTACTCTAGTATATTCAGTAGTTCCCAATATGATATAACTATATCGATGACAACATAACAAATTTCTACATTAAAACATCGCAAACTCCTTGATATAATTGCAAAACCATAACTTACATAATACTGCCCAGAACTTAACAATTTAAATAGCACGTGTGAGCGCACCTTTACTTATCTTCTCGGTTCATTTTTGAAGTGCGAAATTACCCTTCCGGGGTTGAAAGTACCCCAGCGGTGACGATATTTGATACTATTAAAGGGTTGCTTTGTCTTAAAGCAGGTTTTGTATGTCCTTGACAATAATTAGGGGTGGTATTGAAAACACTGGTGTGAATGATATTTACACGCAAATATATAGAACAGGTTAAATGACGAGTTGTATTTTAATTATAATGCAAAATCAGACTTTTTTTCAGGCATGACTGTAAAATTAGCTCGTGGCTAAATAATAACAGCCGCTCGGGTCGATTTTCAGGTTAAGCCGCGCTTGCCTATGTTGGTCCGTGGATGGGTGACCGCCCATTACATACCGAGTTTCCGCCATCCCTTGGAAAGCACGTTTAGCCGTTGGTCCCGGCTGTCAATTGTAGATCTTTGACAGTAGTTACAGGTAGTCAGTGGCCAGAAATTCTGACAACCAGTCTTAAGTCCAAGGGGTACCGTATTACCTAGTACTAACTGGGTTTTGGAGGTAAGATAGGCAGTCTCTGCATGTTAAATAATGCAGGTATTCAGCTGCATCCGGTTAGACTGGAAGCTGACCCCAATAAAGTTGGGAAAAGCTAGGTACAAGATGATGTATGTAATACTACTATTTATTGTCTCATTACAGTAATTGAACAGCCTTCTGCCGGAAATTGACTTCTTAAGCACCCAGAAACAACGCTGATACAACAATCAACCACCCCAATCATTCACCCCTCAGTTAACACACAATCATAGTTAATAAAATAACGAAATAAACAAAAATATATCCCCAATAAGATACAAAATCCGCTAATACATAACGATTGGATACATAAACATATTTGTAGCGGTTAAAGCGGAAAATTGCCTCCCGTATTTTCTCATTACCAATATACTTATGAGGGAAATCATTTGCAAACGATTTTGGATTCTATTTCAATGTAATAAGGTTTCTGAAACGATGTTGGAGTACCTCATTATATGAACGTCAGATTCGGATCTAGAATATTATTTATTATGCAATGTAAAATCAATAGAAAGTGTGTTTTTTGTAGTGCAACGCCTATATGGAAAGCAGAAAATCGACTGCGGTCCTCAGTGGGCGCGCCACTGACGCCACCACTGACTTGGCCAACGCATTTTACATAATAATATAACTTTTACCAAACTCAAGACTCAAACTCAAAGCATTTATTTCAATTAGACCATTACAGGCACTATTGAATGTCAAAACACAAAAAAAAAACTAAGCTACAGTCCCAGTCACAGAGCATAATAACTTGTGAAAGTACTGTAGTTGCCCATGCGAAAGCGTAGATCTCTATGGAGAAGAATAGGCAAGAAACTCCATGGACACGCTTTTAAATCAATATATTGTTACAAAATCTTGGTTAGGTACATCATTCATGTCGAGATTATACATAATATGTGAGAACGATATAGAAAGACGTGCTAGTAAGAGCGTCCAGAGTAAAAAGATACAATCAACAATTCAAAAATACAATAATCCATGGCAGCTGCGAGATGACCAGTCCCTACTGACAGCGCCCGTTCACGAACATGACGCATGGATCAGCCATCATTCATTCAACTAAAGCGGTATACCGTGAATATAATATAAGTTCCCAGTAAACTCTGGCAGTAAGGTGGGTAGTCAGCTACTGTTTTCTTATTCAAATGAATCCTATCAACTTGAACCGTATTGGTCTACTATGGAGAGCGAGTTATCTGCCTGGACCATGCTTCGCATTATGGTTCGAGTTGTCAGATTTACAGCCGTTGAAATAGTTAAAGCTAGATACTAGAATTTTAAAAGGAAATAGTTCTGCTATAGATTGACATTCTTAAAATTGTGAAAATATGAAATGTGTGTTTACACCTCAGATTATACCGTTGTTCCTGTTCTGTAGATGTCAATACCCTAGTTATCCGAATCAATTACTCAGGCCCTCAGTCCAATCAATCAACCGTGTACTTTTCCCGCCTGCTCCCATCTGTTCTATGGAGCAATGGACTGCATGTGTCGCTTTTCCCCTTATTTAAGTACAGGGGATAAATCCCGACAGTTAAATTAGAAGGATTAGGGGATACACGGGGTAAAAAATAAAAGCAAAGCATTCTGTAAGTACATTCAACTAAGTAACAAGACTGCTGGGAAACGACTATTGTTTTTGCATAACACACAGTACAAAACACTTACATTAAATTTAACTGTATTATAACAACATCCATTGCGTTCTTTACGTTTTTAATCGACTTCAAAATACAATTCAATTTTTAGTTGTAATATCCTGTACAAATATTTGCCATGCATTTATTTTACATTGATAACAATACATGTCATGGTCGGTAATAGGCAAGGCTTATCCCCATTACAATGGAACTTGTGTTGTTTACACAGCTTTGCTTGTTTGTAAACAGTAAAAGTAAAGTTATTTTACATTTTTTTTTTTTTTTTTTGGAAGTCGGTTATTGCACATTTTATTCTCAAACATAATTCATGAAGCTATGGATTAGTCATTTCCGTCGAAACCCATCTGATTGTGATTGTTAATGTTTTACGCAATTGGACTGCAAGAGTCGACATTTTAAGACGTAATATGACAAAAAAATATGGTGCATTGTCTCGTATGTCTAGTTGTCGCAAGCGCAACTGCTGGGCATGAGGTCCTGGGTTCGCAGGTCGGGCAAAGTGATGATGGGTTTTCCCATCAGTAATTTCTCAGTACCTAACAGCCACGGAGTCTGGATTTGTGCCCGTTGATGGCAATAGGCTCGCCTCCTAGATATTACATGGGACTTAAACATAACTGGCGAAATGTGAGTGTACTATTAGGTAGCACACTGCCTAACCGTTCGGGATTACAGGCATGATGTACAGGGTACAGCCTAAAAATACAGTACACCAATCAACCTAATGTCACCACCATGTCACAGTCACAAGTCCTTGTTAAAACTAAAGCTTCGTCAGCATATCTGCTCCGTTATTACATTTTTCACATAACGATCCGGATTTACCAACAGATATTTTTGTGACGTATTTTTTTGTCACTCTGTTCACCAAAAATATGAAAAGTGGGCGTTGAAGGATGACACTGCATTAATACTGAAATTTGATTGGCAGTATATTAAAAAAAAAAACAATGTTTTTTGATGATGGCGTTAAAGAAATTTGAGTATCCTATAATGTGTGTAAGAAGACCCTTAGCGCAGCCGAAAGCCACTGGCTATCCCGTTATTACGATAATTTTTTGCTAGACCATATCTGGGAACCTTTTAGTTACGGAAATATTGGAGGTATTTTACCACAACTTAAAAAAAAAACTTACTTTTGTCACAAGTTAAAAAAAAATACGGGTTACATGAAGAAGAAGAAGATAGATGATGAATATTGGTTTGGATATTATGCATAGATACAGACGCGATGATTTCTGAGATGACGAGTAGTATGGACGAAGACATGCTGCGGTGACTACAAATAAACTGAGACAAGAGCAGAAGAACGCTGATATGGATACGAAAGTATTGATGTATGAGTACTTCCACTATCCATCCTGGATATCAAACCTCAGAAACATAACCCCTTGACCTACACTCTGTCATCCAACATGCAACATAATTACGCATATGTCAATGTATCCGGGCCGGTAACAAATGGTCCGGGATATCGGTGACGTCACTCAATACGTCACTGTGTTGCAACATGTCACTGTACTAGCTACTAGAGATTACAAACACTAAGTAATTAGGTACAGAAGTTCTAATCAGAGGTCTACAACAGTGTAATAGATCTACAGACTATATACAAAGTGTAAACGCACTACGTCTCGTATCATCAAACTGAAAAACGTTTTTGTTCTACGAGCGTTCTTTAAATTCGCAAAAAAAAAGTTATGAATTCCGAAAAGTCATAGAAAAAAAAAGTTCTTTGCAAAAAAAAAACCACTTCCAAAAAGAAAAGCTAAAACTTTTTTTTTTATTTACACTTTTTAGTTGTGGTATCTCACGCAAATCCTTGTCAAGTATCAATTTTAAATTTAAACTAGAAAATATTAGCACATCATTCACATAGACAAAGAAGAAAAAATACAAATTATAGAGGATAACTCAAACACACGCTAAAATGAATATGGGACCAGCGCGCGAGCTTCCTTTACCAAATGAAAAAATAATCACCAAAATCGGACCTGTAATCACGGAGAAATCGGAGAACAAACAAGAAGAAAAAAATAGATTCTGGTGGAAAAAATGTTCAGTATCATGGTCTGAGTGACCACACGATATGCACTACAGGTTGTGTGTTTATTATGTACACCTTGTATAAAACATCGGATTACAAAACCTATTTACTTTTATCTATTGTTAAATCTCAAAGACTCAGGTACGATTGGCAATCTTTATTTTAGTCATTTAGATATAATCATGTCTGCCTAATATCCTATTTATGTTGGCGTTGTCTTCTAGTCTAACTGGAACTGAGCACCAGTATTTAACATGGAGCGATTGCCTAACTGACTACCAGGTATTGGGTAAGATTGGATGTCAGACATTTGACTGTCCCTTGGTCACTATTCGATACACTCAAGAGCAGGGAACGTCTGTTCTTACTTCCCAAGAACCATACAGACATTATTGGTCCTTCTTCTTCTTACTCGCCACCGACATGCGTATAACTAGATATACCATGGATGACGCAAAAGTAGTATGTAAGGATCATTGCAGGTGGCGTTTTGAAGTTTCAACCTACCCCCCACGCGCAAAATTACGTATACAACCTATACAAAACACAGTCATAACCAAACCACTTCAAAAAATCCAATCTAGAAAAAGAAAAAGCTACATTCAGAATACTTAAAGGAGACCAAATACATTACCCATAAAATGTAAATACCTTCAGCAGTTAGCCCCAAGGGACTTACAGTTAATACGATGGACTTCCATTCAGTAGTCAAGCGTGAACCGATCGACTTCCGGTCGTCGCTTGTTTCATGTTTGAATTCGAAAATCAATAGTAGAACGTCTGAATGCCGTTGTTTCTGTTCATTTCCTGTTGTTAAGGGTTGGTTTTATGGTGGATATTAAGTGGGGATTTGAGGGTTAAAAGGTTGGTTTCAAGGTTAAGTGATATTGTAAAGGTCGAGTTCTGGATGGTCGAGCGGTAGGTGATTCGGGAAATTTTATGAAATAATACACATTTTTTTGTTGAAATTAAGCAGAAGGAGAATATATGTAAGTATTAATAGAGGTTGGGTTAATATTTTTAACAAACTTTCAAAAGAAAAAAAACACGAATTCTCTTCTCTCACGATCACGATTTCTCGAATCTGTTTTTTTTTTTGTGTCAGTTGAGTTCAGCGATATATTTTCCAATTGTGAACCGATTTCGATGATTCTTTTTTGTTTCCGAGAATATTACTTTGCGATGGTCCCATTAAAATTTTGTGAAGATCTGATGCAGATCTTCGGAGATATACAATGGAACTCTTTTGTATTAATGTAACCGTCGGCATCGTTGAACTTCTTGGTCGTAAGAGATACTGCTGAGGATGAAGTCCTGGGTTCGATTCCCAGTTCGGACAAAGATTATACAGGGCTTACCATCGAGAATTTCTCAGCGCAAAGTATGGATTTGTGCCCGGTTGATGGCAATAGTGGTGAAATGTGGGTTTACATAGGGTGGGTACGCTCTGCTAAGCCTTTGGAGGAAAACAAGCGAGTCATGCGAGAAGTTGCTACGTACGAATGATACTGAAATATATTACAAATGCATATTTTTAAAATGAAAACTCAATCAATTGGTCTCAATCATTTCATATTAATGTTTAAACCATTTACACGAAATATATGCATTGCAACATTATTAATTTCTTAAAGCGTATGAAATGCCCAATGGAATATTTAAATCATAGCTAAACTATACGTTGGAATTCCCACCTAGTTAAATGTAAGGGACCGAGGCCCATTTAATTATAGGATTCCAAGTGAATGTCACTAGTAATTTAGAACTAGACAAATATTTTCGTGAGTAACGCCGATGTTTATAATTGAAACTGTCTTTGGTGTTTGAATTTTTTATGTTGGTACAGTCAATGACAAACCTATTTATCATTCATTCATCATTATAAATAAGTTGTTTTTGGGTTCCGTACCTCGGAAGGAAAAGGAAGCCTTATGGATTACTTTGTTGTCCGTCTGTCTGTCTGTCAAGAACGCGTAAAGGTAATAAGTTGAAATTTACATCAAATACTCGGGTCTACGGTCTCTTTCAGCTGTTTCAAACTTGTAAGTCAACGTGATCAAAAGATATGACCGTTTATTTTTTGTGTGATAGGTTGGCAATAACCTGACAAAGCTACAAGATAATAGGCTTGCGAGCATGCTGGAAATGAGTAGTGTCTTAAAGCTCTTCCAACATCAAGGGGATTTGAAAGCTCTACCTCTACTACTGAATATTACATACCAGCTTTGCCAGAATTTTACCCTTCTCATAACAAATGTGACCACATTGGCAAGATTGCCTTCTTGTTCCGTTGTTGGTCAAAATTACGAAATAAAGTAGTTATTTTAATGTCTAAACTGTCCTGGGCAAAGGCCTCCCGCAACTGTTTCCAGTAAATATTATGATTCTGCGCATAGAAATTATAAGAAATAAATTATGCTTTGGCAACACTAGTTCTTATTACACTTGAATTTAGTTCGACAGCCTCTTTTGTTACTTTTGCCATCGACTGTACTACTGAGTGATAAAATTGAACGTAAGTGTACGCTTTGAATGTAACAGGCGTTTATGTTAATTAATGGTTTCAGTTTTTTTTTTTTTGTATATTTCACGAGTGTAAAACCGCTTATGTTTAACAAAAACACCAATTTAAAATAACCTTTTGAAATATTCCAGCAATTATGGACTTTTTTTGGAATATGAAACACGTATTAAATTACCTGTTATTAAAGTTTTTAACAAATTATTGTACGGACCTGTAATTTGATGTTGAAACTATAAAATCATATCATCAACGGAAATATTTATAAAAAGTCGTGTCATTGTCCACCAGTGGCGCCTAAGACAAATAATTTAAAAAAGTTATGTTTTTGTCCGCCACCTGGGGGACAGTGCGTATTATTTTTGAAAATAGTGTCGCTGTCCACCAGTAGTGGACAAGTAGATGGTGGACATCAGGAATCATCGCTGGGTGATCAAACCTTAAAGGGTAAAACTGAAAAACTTAGTAACAAAACATATGTAGGTACGCGTTTGTGTGATGTGCCTACCCTTTTTAAGGACAAGAAGCGCGATATTATGTTTAGTATTATTGGTATCTGATATATTATACAGCTTAGATAAGATTGCTTTCAACCAATTTAACTTTACCTCTATACAGGGTGTTCGCAAGTTATGCTAAAGTTATTTGTAACCGATTGAGTAAACATTTATGGAAATTATATTTTGCGAATTCTGATTGCGCCGAAGGTCGTGTGTTCGATTTCCGTTCTGTACAAATATTTGTACTGCCTACAGTTACAGGGATGTTTGTTCCGAGTAAATGGACAGAATGAAATTGTACATAACAATTTTATTCTGTTTTCTTAGTAACTTCGATTACGTTTATGTATGTGCCTCTGCTGGACACTTAAGTGGCAGGATAATTCAAATCCCGGGTCGGGCAAAATGTTAATGGGTTGTTAGGAATTTCTCAGTAGCAGCCACGGAGCCTGGATGTTTGCTTGATTGATGACAATATGCTCGCCCCTATTACATGTGACTTAGACGTTACGCTTTAAGTCAACTGAAGCGTTATGTCCATCATTAAAACCTGAATAATTATAACATATTAATGGTTTTGTAAATGCGCTTTGTTAAAAAAAAATATTTACAATAAAGCATATTCCATCTGTATGAAAACCCACACTTTATAAAAACCAAAATAATTCAAACGGACTGTCCAATTAACCCCTCCAAAGCAGATTATCAATAAACAATTAATTAACAATTTTGTAAAACCGTTCTGTTTCAATTTAGGTATACAATAAAGTATATTCTATTCTATTATATTATCCTCCATTTCTCACACACCCTGTATAATCCGAAAAGATAGAAGAACCAGGAAGTTAATAGTATGTGAGTAACGCCTTGTAGACACGCACAGGGTGTGTGATGTCGTGGGTAATAAAACTTGGTTTGACCTGGCATTGAAGGGCTATTAAGATTAGAATCTGGGTAGCGAAAACATAGAAAGGTAAGACGAAATATCGCGAGGCCTGGTAAACTAATATTTTGATAGACAAAGACACATCACGTATACAAGGTGTTGCTTTGCATCCTAGTCAAATTCAAGGAGGTAACTATGCTAATGATTCTCGACCCGAATCAATAATAAAATGGGTGGGTATTTTTTACATTTTTTTTTTCTAATATCGGAAATTGATATGTCTACACCGCCCGTATTAAAACCAGGCCCGTCTAATACTAGCCCTATAACCACGCTTTCACACACACAATCAAACGCAGAAGTTTATTTGATAAACGGGTGATTCTCCTCTTTAGTAAAGGGCTTCATTCTGCAATAGCGTCAAATCTGAATTTTGACGAGGTTGCAAAACTACACCTTGTATAATCCCTGTAGTGATAAGCAGATGTGTACCTATTCGTACACCCACATTTCGCTTGTTACGTTTAAGTACTACCGACTACTTAACAAACCCCGGTATGTAATGTGTGGTCACCCAACAACGGACCAAGCGAGGCAAGCGCCGTTTAACCTGAAGAGCGACCAGTGCGGCTGTTATTATTTAGCCATGAGCTCCCCCTATGTATCTGTCATTATGTTAATTTTTTTTTTATCTTTTTCTACGTTTTTGTATTAAGCAACTACTTATTGTCGGGCCAACGCTGTCCTCCCATTCTTAAATACGAATGCTGTAACATAAATATATTGTAAAACCAAATTATTTTAAAAGAGTAACCATGGAGTTTCTAGCCTTTCTTCTCCATGGGAAACGACCAACCCGAACCGTACACCTTTTCTCGACGTTTGATAAGTGCCCATGTAGGTCTATTCGAAATATAATGTTTTGATTTTGATTTTATGGACAACGTAAATTAATGACAATCTGGAAGCTGCCAACCAGTGTTACTCGAAAGCATCTGTAAGCACTTAATGGTGAAGTAGATAACGGCCATCAAACAAGCAGCTTTGTTATAACAGTTTAACAAGTGTAAATCAGGTCAGACGCAAGTAAACAATACCTGTTATAGATAAGAATGTCATAATATTATTTATGAGCCTGAATTTGGCGCTTGCCTTTTTCCGCTTCCCTTGCATTGGAAGGTAAGTTAGAAGCGGTTGGCGTTTAGTTATATATTTTTATTTATTAAAAACCAACTTGTATTTACAGTTATAAACCACCAAACTAGTTATAGGTCAGTCACATTTAAAAATTAATTGTATCAAAGTCTATTCCAAAACTGAAGTACGGAACATTGACATTGAAAGAAAATTATAAGAGCAAATATTTTAAGAGTTGCATGTAAAAAAAATATCAATGAATGATAACTGGTATGGAGTAATCATGTTCGGTGAATGGATCTGGAAAATTAGGTTTATCTAACAACATTGAACGCGTATACAAAGTTTCGTGTCTGTGCTATTAACCGTTGAGAAGTTCTTTTGTGAGGAGGCGATCAAATGAAATTATTGGTTGGTATTTTGATAAATTTTATTGTATTGACATTGTTGTACATTTTTCTTTGATGGCTATGACACTTTTTCTTTGATTATGATATTAGATTGTGATATATTTTTCTTTGATTTTTATGAATGACTGTTAACATGACATGAGATTGTTTTTTTTTTTAATTGTATGCATATTTTTTTTAACTTCAAATATTATTTTTGTAAACATTCAGACACAATTTGTTAATTGTTATTGAATAAATGAAATGAAATAATTGTTATTGAATAAATGAAATGAAATGTTGGCTGCAGGATCAAGTCATGTCTGTCATAAAAATATATTGTCACCAGAACCAAAGGTGTGCGCAAAATTTCAGCTCAAACGGTTGGGGGGAAACTGGTTTGAAATTCAGTTGCTTGTTTTTACCAATACATGCTATTTAACTAACCAACAAGGCAACTTAAATAAAAGCTTTTAAAAAAATACAACCGTCGAGATTACTATATTTGAAATTTAGACGTACACTGTTGGAAAAAATGGCACAATAGCGTTTCCAATTTTGCGGCACAACTCACAGGGTTTTTCCTTCTATCTTTATAATTATGTTTTAAGGGTGCTTGTATAAATATACGGGTTTTCTTGTCCATACCGGAAACCTGTACATTTAATTTCTTTATTTCATTCCAGACCATTCATAAAATGTTAGCGTATTCTTAAACTATTGTAAGTAACAAATCACAATAAATTTAACTGGCCACATGGTCGTCCGTGCACACATGACTACCTGCCCATTGCCAGTGTGGCTAGAATATTGTATTTTTACAAGCGCCGTATCCTACAAAAAAAACAGCAACACATCACATTTGGAATTTGGCTACGCCAAATAGGCCCGGCTCAACAAACTCACCACGCTATCACTTTTCACTTGCACCACACCCGTAAAATAAATAATTGCTCGCGGCACACAGCGCGGCAGTTGTTTTATCTTCTGGCGTATGATACACGTTACATGTTACACGTTACACGCTTCATATGCAAGTGTTTCCGCTTTGAACAGAGCCATGGACTCTCTGATTATATTTTTGGAGATTAATATTGGACATTTTTTGTGTGAATAAGTAATGGTTTGAAACACTACCTACAGTTATGGCCGTTTTATAGAACGTCACCCACAACAAGCATTACTTGAAACTAGTTTCAACGAATTAATGTTTTGAATCTAACAGTAATGTTTACAAGTAAGTATTGTACTGCAGGCCTTAGTGTAGTGTTCAGCATAGCACAAAGGCTAATTTTATTTCTCACCCGTACACTTCAAAATTTCCACGCGAACGAAGTCGTGCGCAACAGCTAGTTTTTTTTATATAATTAGACTCTAGACAGGTCAATTGAGACGGGTATAGTGTATTTATTACAAGTGAAGTTGCAAGTCACTATACTTGCGTCTTCACTACTGATAATGGAATCGATTCATGCATTAAAAATACATTTGCATATCCTACAAACTCTCGCTTTTTACGCAACGTGATAACATTTCTATAAACTCCTTTTTTTCGCCCACGTTCTATTAAGATAAGCATAGGCTTTTTTACCGACTTCAAAAAAAGGTGGAGGTTCTCAATTCGGTTGTATTTTTTAACCGACTTCAAAAAAAGGAGGAGGTTCTCAATTCGGTTGTATGTTTTTTTTGTTTTTTACCTCATATCTCCGTCATTTATGAACCGATTTGAAAAATTCTTCTTTTATCTGAATGGATCTACTTCCCGATTGGTCCCATAGAAATTTCATCAAAATCGGTTTAGCAGTTTGGTTTTGAAATCAAAATAGCTGGAAAAAATGTCATCCAAGTAAAAGAAACTGCGAAATTGATACTTGACAAGGATTTGTGTGTGATGCGATAACTAAAAAGGGTTTAAAAGTCGGTTTTTTTTTTGCAAAAAAGTTTTTATGTTTGTGTTTGTTCCCTCATATTATCGTCATAACTATATGAACCGATTTGAAAAATTCTTCTTTTGTCTGAAATTCTTCTATTACTTTCCGATTGTTCCCATAGAAATTTTATCGAAATCGGTTGTGTAGTTTGGTTTTTAAATCAAAATATCTGGTAAAATATATTATCGAAGTGAAGGAAATTGCGAAATTGATAGTTGACAAGGCTTTGTGTGTGATACCGTATCTAAAAAGGGTAAAATAAAAAACTTTTTTGCAAGAAAATAACCGACTTCCAAAAAAAAACACAAAAAAATGAAAATAACTTTACTTTCGGAAGTCGGTGACTATTGTTTGTTTCATTGACTTTTGTTGCCACCGACTTCCGAAAGTAAAGTTATTTTCATTTTTTTGTGTTTTTTTTTTTTGGAAGTGGGTTATTTTTTTGCAAAAAACTTTATATAATAGAAACTTCAGCAATACGTATATTCCTGCAAGGAAGCACAATAATACTTGTGCATTTCTAAAAGTGGGTAAACAGTTGCAATTCCCGCTAGAATAACCATCTGATATATTAAATGTCACGAGTTTCTTTATCTCCAGAACATTTTCAAAATAATGGACACTGAAAGTTTTACACTGGACAATTTCTGGAACAATACAGTGTAAGTTTTAATCTTTTCATTGCACGCATCTAATTCAAAGAAAGGATATTTTTAAGCTCTTGTCTGAGAGACGCGCAACAGGCCTATAATATTCTAGAAATAAATATTTCATAAAAAAGTGGCCCACTGATCTCGAATAAATATGTTTTTTTGAGCTTGAGCTATGTGAGTGTGCATCCCTGCCAAACCCTTCGAGGATAGCAGGCGTGACGAAATTATGCACGGTTGGTGCAGTGGCTGAGCGATTGGCTACTGCGCTGCGTGTCGTGGGTTTGATCCCCGCACGGAACGAATATTTGTATGACCTACAAGTAGTAGTTCCGGGTCTGGCTGTTTGTGTACAATATATGTGTTTAAATGTTTGTAAACGCTCGCACGATACAGGAGAAATGCTTAGTGTGGAGCAAAGTTAAAAAAAAAAGTTATATTTGTTACATTAATCAACAAGTAATACTGGCTCACAAGTTGCAATCTCTTTCGAAAACTTTTGATAGAAATAACAGAAGCGTTACGCTAGCTAATTATGTATAAATAGGCTTGCGTTTGGCCGCAACTCACCTGAAGTGGCCTAGGGTTGGGCGCTTGCCTAGCAGAAACCGATTCACTCGAACTTTGAAGAGATCCAGATTATAATTATCAGGGAACAGAGAAGCTGGCAGTGAATTCCTAAAACTAGCGGTTCACACAATAAATGTTCGAGCACTGAGAAATCAGCCGGAAAATTGAGGAATATAATTTATTCAAGACAGATCAAGTGATCGTAGAATTGGCATTGATTTAAAGTGATTTTATGATCATTGTGTCTCGCCTTGATGTTTAGTGGACCGGTTGATGTAAGTGTGTGCACCTCATGTACTCGGTGGAATGTCGGTCATTCTGTAATGTGATCAGAGACCTGCAATAATTCAGAGTGTTGCTTGTATCTTCTCGCTTGCAAACACACGCCAATTTCCGATACAGACTACGTAATGCCCAATAGATATAACATATGAATAATAGCACAAACTCAATAAAAGTACATATTTT